>JACDJE010000150.1:846048-893755 GCA_016647715.1 Pavo muticus | reverse complement strand
GGGGGGGAGGTGGAGAGGGGTTACTACAGGTCAGGCGCGGCGCGGCGCTGGGCGGGGCCAGGAGGCGGGGCCAGGCAGCTGGAGGGGCGGGGCTGCGCACTCCGCCTGCGCGGCCGAGGCGGCGGGGAGGAGCGGGGAGGTGCGTGGGAGACCGCGCGCAGTCGCTCTTAATGGCCAGGCGCAGCAGTTTGAATGGAAGTGTCTGTGATTCATGTTACGTAAACGCTTTCTGAAGGGTCATTCCGAGCCGCTGCTGGGGCGGCTGGCTCGAGGCCTGCATTCAGGCTGCCCTGTCGCACCGCTCCCGTCCTCCAGGCCCTGGGCAGCCCCGACTGGGGCGAGGAAGCACCTCAGCCTCCTCAGCTGCTTGGGTCGTTTCTTTAAACTGCGGGTTTTTGCAAGAGCTGTGGAGCTCGGGGCTTTAAATAAAGGGGCCATTAGCACCTGGCAGTTATGACATGGACTGCTGCTGACAGAAGGAGACAGTCTGACGTCAGCTGTCACCACAGCTGTGGCCGACAGAGCAGGCTTTGGTCAGCACTGCTCAGGGCTCTGCTCCTGTTGGCCATTACTGAAGACCTGTCCGTATGGACACCTCCAGATGCTGCAAATGGCCTTCATAATATAAGGTTTTAATTCAACCAGCTTAATACAATACAGACTGTGAGAACCTGCTGGGGAGAAGCAAAAGAAAAGTAATAGATATGAAGAAGGTTCCAGAGCTCAGAAGAGAGGTGTAATTAGCGCAGGCTGGGGGCTTGTATCTGCCCTGCTGTCAGTCCCCACTGCCTGAAGCCTTGGGTTTGTGTTCTGCTATCTTTGCAGGTTAGGTGGCCCTCACACCGCCCTCAGGCCTGAGCACCACGAGGAGCAGAAGAATTGGGTTCAAATGGTAGGAGCAGGAGTCTGAGCTCAGCCTGACACAGGTTACTTGGCAGCAAGTCACTTGTGCCTGTTACACACCACACAGCTCACGGCAACTCACAGAACATGTCCCACAAATTCCTTCCTCCTTCCCCCTCACAAACGACGCGTATTTCAGAGGAAAAAGCACTGTTTACATCTCTGGTTGTGCGTGGAGCCCTTGAGTGGCAGGAACATACTGAGTCTTTCTGGAAGTTAATTAACAGAGTACAGACTTCTAATCCATAGACCAACAGAAGTCACCTTGGTTACTGGAAAAAATGCTACCAAGTATTTAGAACTGAAATGTGAGAGAAGACCATTGGCTTCTAAAAAGTGGGAAATATTATCCACAGGAGATAACTGAGCTACAAAGGTTATGAACTACGCAACCAAAAAAGATGCTAGCTGAAATAGCTGAAATAGGGTTATGAGCACAGAAAGGTTATATTTTAAAGTTTCATGCTCGCTGGAAGAAAAGAAAAAAAAAAGAGAAAGAAAAAGGATAAGTACTTTTGGAAGGAGAAGAAACTGCTTTTCGAAGATGGAAAACATGGGCCTTTCTGCCACAGGAGAGAATTCACATGGCTTTCTGCCAATGGTTTCACTTATGTCAGTAGAGACAAAGTAAACTTAATGAATATGATGTGAATATTAATACACTGAAGGCAGTTCTACATTCTGCCATGTAATCTTTAACATTTCATTCAAGGCAAAGAATTTTCAGGATAACACTACAAAAGCTATTTTACATGAATGAAAATGGGAGGTTTAACACTGGATAGTGCATGGGGCAGAGCTCATCTGCTCGGCACTGAATCTAAGTTTCCATCCTCTGTTCTTGTGTTTGCTCCTGGGCAATTACCAATGCCCAAGCACTACAGTGCCTAGGCAAGGACCTCTCTTTGAGAAATGCATGAAGTGCACAACTTGAAATTAAACATGACCCTTATTAAACTGCTAGATCTGAACACTATTGAAGTATTTAGTGAGATAACATCTGTGGATAACGTAGATTATTCCATGCCTATAACTGATTATCTCGTAAGGTTGTTACGGAAACCAGAGCAACTGAAGTACTTCCCTTGCCCTGGAAATACCAACTGTCACACCCCACCTGGATGTCCTGCGTGCCGAACATTCATCACAGAGCACTTCTTATGTCCCCAAAATCTGTCCATTGTACACCATTTCTTAAGATTATTTAGGTAGAACTCAGCCATTCAAATAACAACAAAAACACTTAGAAAGAACGAGGAGATCTTGACAGGTTCTGAAGCTTTCAGTCACCAGTGTTCAAACCAATTTTTAAGGAGTTCTGATTAAAAAGGCTCAACTGTGTCCAATTCCATTAGTCCACAGTGATATCCCTTAAACTGCCCTCTGTACCGCTCAGTGCTGACGGCTGCTGGGGGCAAAACTCTAATCTAGATAACTTGGTTCCTGCACACTTTGCAGTTCCTCATTCACAGTTCAGCATCAGAGGTGAAAGATTATCTGCAGTCCCTGCTGATTAAGCAACTTTGGAGTTAGAGACACTGAAGGTTTAAATACATATATACACATCTATATTTGTATACATGACAGCATATTGATTTAAACAGATGCCTACATGTATTCAGCATTCTCTTGAGCATCTTTATAGATTCCTGATGTTTAACATCTAGCACAGGCAAAGCTTTTATTGATTTCACTGTTTGTATCATACCTTTCAACTGAAACAGTTTGGTACAGAGTAGGAGAGATGTGGAGGGTTGGGAGGATATCAAGGTAATGAGTGTTTTACACTGTAACACTTTTCTTGTTCAACTCCTATGCTGAATATCCCATAGGAAAACTAAAGAACTTGGGGATTTATAGTAGCCCAGTGATCACATACAGAATGATTGATAACCCATGTTTCTAATTGGAAATTCAAACTATAGAAGACACTGTATAAGACACAAAATGTATAAGACACTGGTGACTGTGGGAGGTTGTGACCTTTCATATATAAACTACATACAGTGATAAGAACTGCCAAGTTAAAGCATTNACCTCCCTTCTGAGGGCTTTGTGCAATTACATCTCGAAAACTCCAAGGAAGGAGATGGGAGAGCAACACTCTGGAGGTGGCCTGGTGAGCCCTGAGAGGAAGGGGTGATTTACTGCTGCAGGGCACACCACGGCCATCAGGTGAGGCCCAGTGGCATGGCTGAGGGACTGCACCCCACCAGGATAGCCCTATGAAGGGTGAGTTTGCTTAGTAACCAGCAGCACACGAAATGGATAGAAATCAAAGCCAAGTCTTCTTAGTGTTAATACACCTTACTTAGTAGTACTAAGTCGCATCTTAGGGCCATATTCAGATGGCCTAAATTCCACATAAATCCTTCTGCCTCCTATTTCTTATTAGCTGGCTTTCAGTCAGCTCCCCATTCAGCATCTTACGTAAATTCTCTGAATTGCTCTCCAAAAACAACTGGATTTCTCCACGGTCTGTGAAAAGTGGCTTCAGTGCAATTGCAGCCACCTGAATCTGGTCTGTAAGGCCCAGTAGCACCACATCAGGCTGCATTACTCCTTTGGCCTCATCACTGTGGCAGGAAGCAGCAGTTTGTCAAGGTAAGTTTTGATTTTGTTACTCTTCCACTGGAAAAAAACGTACTTTTAAACAAAAAGCAGGTTTCTAAATAATCCAGGACCCAATTCTTCTTGCTCGCCTCTGGAACGCAACTCCATATCTGGGTCTCCTTGAACATGGATGCTTCACCCACAGTTCTCTCATGTTTGGTCCTAAGCCACACATGCTGCTTCGTTCCTGATGTCTTGATGATTCTTTGATAAAGATTTGGTCTTTAATATGATTATAGCTCAAACTATTCACTGGTCTGCTGAAAGGAAAAGACCAGCACTAAACGCAGGCTGAGATCGTGGCTTAAATAAGTGAGCACAAAGACATCACATCCAGTTCTTCAAAGACTATCAGTTCTCCAATAAGAGCCCTTCTGGTGTTTCTAAGGATTCCAGTTGAGCCAGATCTCCCCATTTGAGAAGTTTCTCAAACAACAAAAATAAGTATTATGGTTTTATAAAAGCTCCCTAAATTGAGAACTTATATGTACCGGCACACTCATCCCAAGATGCTCTGCTCAAGCAGCCTTACGTAATTAGGATCCTTCACTCAAGAAAGACGGAGTAAGGAGACGGAAGCACTCCTCACCCTTCTCAGAAGAGGAACCAGCACCTGTGCCCTGGCAGCTCACCCCGTGGCCTGAGGCCTGTGCACAGCCACCAGGCACAGATCCTGCCCCAGCCCGAAGCCGGCTCTCTCTGAAAACAGAGCACACCAGCAAAACTGTGAAATATCCTGTATCTGCTGATGTCACTGTTTGTTGAGGCTGAGGGTTCATCCTTTTCACAATTACTCTGAGCAGAATGGGACGTCTGGAGACAGCATAACTTTCAGAAACAAGTGACAGCATACTGTGGATCAAACAGGCTATTTTACAAGTGTGGCAGGTTTGCTTCTCTTCCAGTGGCACTGTTCCAACTAGTAAGAAGCCAGCTGCTCTGAGCAGTCACCAGGAGCAGATCTGTACCACAGTGCCCAATGCCTTTCAGCTATCTTGAGCACAGGGAACAGCAGAGCCACCAGATTTATCCCTGTTTGTCAGACAGCCATCAACATCAAACAAAGCATCAGATCTGGCCCTACCTCTTGTTTCTAGGGACGCACAACCACAAACATCCAGAGGGAAGCAAGCCTTTGGGTCGCAGCATTCAGTTTCAGTCACTCCTGAGGCACACATGCACATGATGAAGTAATCACCAGGAGCAACAACGCCTTTCCTCAACTTCCGAGGGCATGCAGGACATGCAAATACAACGACGTTCAGGTCTCACTGTGGTGCAGATAGTAACGGACATCAAGTCTTATGGGTTCACCCAGACTATTGTTCTCCTCTCAGGACACATCAAGACTTGATTAGGCAGCCACCATTTCTGACTGCTACTCTTCACCCCCAAACTGTGCTAAATGGCACAGTGACTTCTGAAACTATCTAAAAAACATTCACCACTGGTTTTGTCCTTTTTGCACAAATTCTGGATTGATAACAACGCTTTTTGAAAGCTAAAGAGTGAGTCCATTTATACACAAGAACTTCATGTTTGGTGCTAGCAAATCCAATCTACAGGCCAGAAGATATATTTGAGAACCTAGCACTTTAAAACAGTATTTTTCTTTTTTTTTCTTTTTTTTTTTTTTTTTTTATGTTCTAGCTGTTACATGCCATTACATGTAAGTCACATAGTGGTGGGGCTTTTTTTGGGGGGTACTGCTTCAAGAAGCTCAGAAGACAACCCAGTAATGCTTCCGTAATGCAGCCCACAGTTCCAATTTTCCCGGAGGTTTCTGCTTCCTGACTGTATAAGCTCCGTGCCCAGCTCACACGGCCCGAGCCCGGTGCTGCTCACGGCGACGGCCGCGGCCCCAGAACGCGCTCCTGTCCGCACACCTCGGCCGAAGGCAGCGCCCAGCGGGGTGACCGCGGCACACACCGCAGCAGCACGCAGCCCTTCGGAACACGAAGGCAGCACGGCAGGACGGGCAGGCAGCGCGCACAGCACCGCCCTCAGCCGCTGGACTCCCGCAGGCGGCGCGTTCCGGACCGCACAACGAAGCCCGCGCGCGATGCGCTCCCAGCGGGCAGCTCCGGCCCGGGGGCCGCCGCAGCCAGAGCCCGCCGCCCGCCACGCTGGCACAGCCGGCCCCGAACCGGCACCTGCCCCGGCCCAGCCCCACTGCCGCTCTGGGCGCCCCGCACAAAGCACAGCGCACGCCGCCTCGGGAGGAGCCCTGCCCGACCCGGCCCGCCACTCCACCGCCCGCCGCGCGGCCCCGGCACCTTCAGCACCACTCCGGCTCGGATGGCCGCTGCGAGGCTACCCCGCCGGGGGCTGCGACAGGCCCGGCGGCCGCCGCCCGCTCTGTTCATTGCTACAAGGACGCCAGGCACTCACCAGTCCGCTGCCCGCAGACGGAGGGTCCCGGCGTACCCCTCGCCTCAGCTCCGGCTCAGCCGCCCGCCGCCGGGCGCGCTCATCCCGTATGCGGCTGGGCGCCTCCCGATTGGCCGCTGGGCGGTGGCGCGCGGGGCCGGGCTCCGCAGGAATGGCGGCGGGGGGGGGGGAGGTGGAGAGGGGTTACTACAGGTCAGGCGCGGCGCGGCGCTGGGCGGGGCCAGGAGGCGGGGCCAGGAAGCTGGAGGGGGCGGGGCTGCGCACTCCGCCTGCGCGGCCGAGGCGGCGGGGAGGAGCGGGGAGGTGCGTGGGAGACCGCGCGCAGTCGCTCTTAATGGCCAGGCGCAGCAGTTTGAATGGAAGTGTCTGTGATTCATGTTACGTAAACGCTTTCTGAAGGGTCATTCCGAGCCGCTGCTGGGGCGGCTGGCTCGAGGCCTGCATTCAGGCTGCCCTGTCGCACCGCTCCCGTCCTCCAGGCCCTGGGCAGCCCCGACTGGGGCGAGGAAGCACCTCAGCCTCCTCAGCTGCTTGGGTCGTTTCTTTAAACTGCGGGTTTTTGCAAGAGCTGTGGAGCTCGGGGCTTTAAATAAAGGGGCCATTAGCACCTGGCAGTTATGACATGGACTGCTGCTGACAGAAGGAGACAGTCTGACGTCAGCTGTCACCACAGCTGTGGCCGACAGAGCAGGCTTTGGTCAGCACTGCTCAGGGCTCTGCTCCTGTTGGCCATTACTGAAGACCTGTCCGTATGGACACCTCCAGATGCTGCAAATGGCCTTCATAATATAAGGTTTTAATTCAACCAGCTTAATACAATACAGACTGTGAGAACCTGCTGGGGAGAAGCAAAAGAAAAGTAATAGATATGAAGAAGGTTCCAGAGCTCAGAAGAGAGGTGTAATTAGCGCAGGCTGGGGGCTTGTATCTGCCCTGCTGTCAGTCCCCACTGCCTGAAGCCTTGGGTTTGTGTTCTGCTATCTTTGCAGGTTAGGTGGCCCTCACACCGCCCTCAGGCCTGAGCACCACGAGGAGCAGAAGAATTGGGTTCAAATGGTAGGAGCAGGAGTCTGAGCTCAGCCTGACACAGGTTACTTGGCAGCAAGTCACTTGTGCCTGTTACACACCACACAGCTCACGGCAACTCACAGAACATGTCCCACAAAATCCTTCCTCCTTCCCCCTCACAAACGACGCGTATTTCAGAGGAAAAAGCACTGTTTACATCTCTGGTTGTGCGTGGAGCCCTTGAGTGGCAGGAACATACTGAGTCTTTCTGGAAGTTAATTAACAGAGTACAGACTTCTAATCCATAGACCAACAGAAGTCACCTTGGTTACTGGAAAAAATGCTACCAAGTATTTAGAACTGAAATGTGAGAGAAGACCATTGGCTTCTAAAAAGTGGGAAATATTATCCACAGGAGATAACTGAGCTACAAAGGTTATGAACTACGCAACCAAAAAAGATGCTAGCTGAAATAGCTGAAATAGGGTTATGAGCACAGAAAGGTTATATTTTAAAGTTTCATGCTCGCTGGAAGAAAAGAAAAAAAAAAGAGAAAGAAAAAGGATAAGTACTTTTGGAAGGAGAAGAAACTGCTTTTCGAAGATGGAAAACATGGGCCTTTCTGCCACAGGAGAGAATTCACATGGCTTTCTGCCAATGGTTTCACTTATGTCAGTAGAGACAAAGTAAACTTAATGAATATGATGTGAATATTAATACACTGAAGGCAGTTCTACATTCTGCCATGTAATCTTTAACATTTCATTCAAGGCAAAGAATTTTCAGGATAACACTACAAAAGCTATTTTACATGAATGAAAATGGGAGGTTTAACACTGGATAGTGCATGGGGCAGAGCTCATCTGCTCGGCACTGAATCTAAGTTTCCATCCTCTGTTCTTGTGTTTGCTCCTGGGCAATTACCAATGCCCAAGCACTACAGTGCCTAGGCAAGGACCTCTCTTTGAGAAATGCATGAAGTGCACAACTTGAAATTAAACATGACCCTTATTAAACTGCTAGATCTGAACACTATTGAAGTATTTAGTGAGATAACATCTGTGGATAACGTAGATTATTCCATGCCTATAACTGATTATCTCGTAAGGTTGTTACGGAAACCAGAGCAACTGAAGTACTTCCCTTGCCCTGGAAATACCAACTGTCACACCCCACCTGGATGTCCTGCGTGCCGAACATTCATCACAGAGCACTTCTTATGTCCCCAAAATCTGTCCATTGTACACCATTTCTTAAGATTATTTAGGTAGAACTCAGCCATTCAAATAACAACAAAAACACTTAGAAAGAACGAGGAGAACTTGACAGGTTCTGAAGCTTTCAGTCACCAGTGTTCAAACCAATTTTTAAGGAGTTCTGATTAAAAAGGCTCAACTGTGTCCAATTCCATTAGTCCACAGTGATATCCCTTAAACTGCCCTCTGTACCGCTCAGTGCTGACGGCTGCTGGGGGCAAAACTCTAATCTAGATAACTTGGTTCCTGCACACTTTGCAGTTCCTCATTCACAGTTCAGCATCAGAGGTGAAAGATTATCTGCAGTCCCTGCTGATTAAGCAACTTTGGAGTTAGAGACACTGAAGGTTTAAATACATATATACACATCTATATTTGTATACATGACAGCATATTGATTTAAACAGATGCCTACATGTATTCAGCATTCTCTTGAGCATCTTTATAGATTCCTGATGTTTAACATCTAGCACAGGCAAAGCTTTTATTGATTTCACTGTTTGTATCATACCTTTCAACTGAAACAGTTTGGTACAGAGTAGGAGAGATGTGGAGGGTTGGGAGGATATCAAGGTAATGAGTGTTTTACACTGTAACACTTTTCTTGTTCAACTCCTATGCTGAATATCCCATAGGAAAACTAAAGAACTTGGGGATTTATAGTAGCCCAGTGATCACATACAGAATGATTGATAACCCATGTTTCTAATTGGAAATTCAAACTATAGAAGACACTGTATAAGACACAAAATGTATAAGACACTGGTGACTGTGGGAGGTTGTGACCTTTCATATATAAACTACATACAGTGATAAGAACTGCCAAGTTAAAGCATTAGCTGATTTATATTAAAAAAAAAAAAAAGGCACAATAGCACAATTAAAGGCAATTAAAAAGTTTTTGTGTCACCCTGGAGCATTCAGGCAGTTAAGGAGTAGCTGCAAAATCATTAATGGCTGCTACAGATTGCTCTGATGTATTCACAAACACTTGTTTATTATTTTTAATTTCCAGTCAGCAAAACTCATTAGCTATTCTCACTTCTAAAAGTTCCAGCCATCCAGTCAACGGGAAGGGAACACTGCCATATGTTTTGATCAACAACAGAGGATGAATAGCAAGTAGTAACTAGCAGGGAAGATTGCTTATGAAAATACTGATTAGGAAATGCAGTCAACTGACTCATCGGGAAAGAGAACAGAGAACCAATGTTATTTTGTTAAATATGGCCAATTCTAACGAGTATCCAGTGGGAATTAATAAAAACAAAGAGCTACAGTGAAAGAGCAGAGTCTATGAATGGGTAAATGCATGTGGAACGTTGGCATTAATCTTTGATGAGCAGACTGCTCTGTACTGATACTGAGGAAGAAGCCAGAGGGGAAAGAAACAGTGTCACAGATATAACAGATGTGAAAGCTTTTAGATAGAATTCCCTGGAGGGACACAAACAAAATTAAGCACTTCAAGAAGATACATACATTGAAACTAAAACCAAACTGACTTCTTATGTGAAACAGCAGGGACAATTAGAGAAGGACTCGGGTAGGACAAACCTCTTGGTCTGGATAGAATATATTTCTTTTGTGTGCCTTCAAACTTGTGAAAAATAGATGACCCTATAATTAGTAATCTTTCTCCATGACTCACTACATAATTGAGCACGACAAATTAATATACCATTACTCTAAATTAAATGGACTTCAACTAAAAAGAAGATAATGTTTTTAAACTGTTTGTTTGGAACCTATTTTGTCTTAGCTACAAATGATAACTAGTTTAACAAAGGGGCACTTACCCCCTGATTTTTTAATTAAACAAACAAATTGGCATTGCGGCATTCTGTCTCTAAGGATGTCCTGGTAGTGTGGCATTTCAGATGCCCTCTTAAAACAGGGAGAGGATTGAACTGATGGTGCAGAGGCAGGGGAAGCCAGCTGGGATGGGGCTCTGGCAGCAGGGACAGCTCATGTTCCTGAGGTCATCATTCTCAGAACTATTAATCTGGGGGTGTTGTTTTAAAGGATGGATTGTTTTTTGGCTTTTGGCTTTTTGTTTTTCCTAGAAGAAACAGCATGAGATTTCTATGCTGAATAGTCTGCACATACGTATCAGTACATTTGACTCATTTTTGTCCGTGAAGCTTTTTGTTTCCAAATAAAGGAACAAATGAGTAAGTTGATACGCTTAAATTGGAAAGAGGCAAACTGTGGCATCATACCTCGAATGATTAATTATTTAGTAGAACATTTGGTATTGTGGTCGTAGCCAGAGCTAATAAGTACTGCCACTTTTCACAGAGAGAGATTGATGACATTAATAATAGGGTGATCAAGGGTATAGTGTAAAATTCATCATCACTTGACACAGTTCAGCTTTGTTAATGCTTGAATACTTCTTTAAATGCCTCTCTTATATTTTCTGTTACTACATACATATATATTGCCAACCTACTGCAGTAAGTCAGAGTGCCATGTAAGTATTAGCAGTATGATAACCTCCTCCAGACTGAAATTTCCAGTTGGGGAAAGCATGTAAATCTGCACAACAACCCACAAGGAGCGCTCTGTGACACCGCGTGCTCCGGAACTGCCAAGCTATGAGAAATTGTGTCGCCCACGGAGAACAGAGGCAGGATTAAAAATAGATTTCATTTCTGCTCTTGAACTTTCTTGCTCGAAAGCCTCCTGTCATTTTCTGTGCCAGTGAAACTTTACAGTTGAGCTGACAGCACCAAAGGCAGCCAAGAGGAATCACAAGCATCTAGCAACGAACAGTGGCTCCAGCCTGCAGAAAAAAGGTGATCCTTACAAGCTCCAAAAACAGCAGTGATAAAATTGGCCAAGCTCAGGTCTAAGCCCATGGCCCATATTTGAGGTCAGCCATGCAACGTTGGCATGCAGACAGCTGATACCCACCGCATGTCCCAACTGAATTCCATGGGCATGGGTGCTGTAGGCACACCACAACCTGGTGCAGCCTTGGCTCTCCCAGGCATGCCACAAGTTTAAGGCTGCAGTGTTGCTGGCACTACAAGTAAGGCAACACTGGGTGCCGCAGCATCCCGTGTTACCCTGCGCAGCAGCGACTGCCAGCCTGCACAGCTCTGGGAGATCTGGGTTGTTAAACTGCCATAATAAGACTTAATAGACTTGTCCAGATGACCCTGTGCCCACCTGAGATTTGAGAAGGAAGAGGGAGAAAAGGCAGTTCTCAGGACAGACTTGCTTTCTTCCACAATTCTGAATGAATAAGCACAATAATGAAGCAGTATTACAGGTGGAGTTGATGGTAACTTGTTTGTAATGAGACTGCGAGTGGCTCAAATAATCAAAGTGTGCCTTCCTGCTGTAGCGAGTGAAAGCTACAAAGGCTTCTGACCTTTTGCCTTTATTTAGTGGGTTTTCTTTAGTCAACTACTGTGCAACGTTGTTGTAAAGCAAAAACATTTCACAGTGCAAGATTTCAACTAGGAAATAAAAGTGGCCAAGAGTTTCCAAAACAGGAGCTTAAATTCAAGCTCTTGTGCAAGTCAGATATTTTGGGTTATTTGAGAAAACTAATTGAGGAAAACTACTGAGTTCTTCACAGTTTGGGAAACATTGTGACTTAATTGGTAGCCCAAGATGTGATTGGGGAAAACATCCCCCACTTCTTACGTCTTCTTTGCAAACAGAATCCCCGATGTAATCCTCCCAACACATTTGCAGTGTAATTCTTTTCCAAGTCTGTGTAACAATTTCATGACAGAAATCACTGCTACTCCCATCATATTTATATAACATTGCTTCAAACATGTAATTAAGAGAATCCTTACCAACAAGAAAAACTCAAACCTGAGAAGCAAAACGAGGGTGAATGAATACTTTTCTTTCTCTGGGGTATTAGGTGAAGGTAGGTAAGAGAGATGCTTTGGATGGAGCACAGCAAATTTCAGACACAATCTTGTGACCAAGTGCAATAGCAGTAAGTTACCTTATGGCGAACTTGGTTATCCTGGAAGTTCATCCAGAATTATGAAAGTAGGACTGAAAGGATTTAGAGTTCTGCCTGAAGTTTAAAGCGAGCTGCAAAATCATTCAAGCAATGGTGTGAGTCCATCAGGATCATATAATTATAGAGAAATTCTTCCTGGAAAAACAAGGAGTTCTGCAAAAGCAGGCCGTTGCTCTCGCTTGTAATGTGTAAGAAACAAAAGTTTCTTTTAAAAAGGAAGGCTGTTGCAGTGAGTGCCAGGTCTGGGCCGTAAAGCTCAAGTGCTTGGTGACTCACAGAGAGCAAAGCGCTGTTGATCGATACATACAGGGCCTGACTATTCAAACCACGTTATGTGCTCATGTATGAAACTGATTTTGAATCTGGAGTTGTTTGAATTCTAACACATGCATCTGATTTCACTTTCACTTCAATCATTTTCATACCCATGAAATTTAGCCTGCAAAAAATAAGTTCATTGAATACACTTGGATTTCCTTTGTAGTGAAGGGCAGCACTGCTTCAATAAAGCTGTGAAACTTCAAAAGATTGGCTTTCAGCGAGCTGAGTGCAGGAGGGAGCAGCCACCCCCCCTTCCAGAGTCAAGGAAAGTAAGCTATCGCACGGATTTGACTAAGCTCAACTAGCAAATCCTACCCTAAGTCAGGGCTACAGCAGAGGTGTGCAGTTCTGCAGGCCGTGCAGAGTGCTGGCTGGAGGCTGGAGTGGAGCTGGAGCTACGCAGCAGCAGAGTAGGCGACCTGAGACGTGCAGGGGTAGCAATGGGAGAAAGAAAAGTTAGCCCTTCCCTTATAAGCTAATTTATGTCAGTTGCACATGTGTAAAAACAGTGATTGTTCAGGGACTTACATGTCCATAGGTTCTTCTGGGCAGCACTGAGCAGAATGTCAGATCTGCTCAATTCTGCATTTACGGAGCTCCCTACTGACTGCCTCAGATAAATGATTCAATCTAAGGGACTCTTAACTCTTGAAGTTACTCCTCAGTAACGATACCAGGAGATTTATTGAAGTTTTGACTGATATATGTACTCCTTTGCTTCATAGTGATTGCTTAGCGATCAGAGACAGCAGGCAATGAAATGGAACTTCACTTGCAGATAGATTTTCTGTGCCTAATAAAAAGTAATTACAAAATTCAATAAATTTTAAGGTTGTTTTTCCACAGTAGTAGAAGGGGATCACTGTTAATAAATCCTAAATCAATACTGATATGTACACATCAGCATTCTATGTTATATTGTAAAGGCATATTAAAAAGCTACTAATGCAGAACTGAGCACTCACAGCAACATCAGAATGTAATTATGTAAAATTAAAAAATACCAGGAAATAAAAGAAAATATTCAGAGAATCACAGGAGGATTTAAGATGATAAAAGTCTTATTCAAGAATTTACACTGGAAGGTGCAATAATGAAAATATGATTTTATAATCCTATATCTTGGCATTACTCTGAAGTAAATCTGAGAAGGCATAAATAATGGAAGACAGATTGATCTCTTAATGACTAAAGTGATACAACACTCCAAGTTCAGATATAGGGTGGTTTGGGTTTCAGGAAAATAGGTCAGTAATATCTGAGAGCACATGAAGAACTCATCCTCTCCTGACACAGGAAAGGTCTCAGGATTAGGAGGATTAAGGTTAAGGCAGACAATTCATGTGTGAGGAAGGCTACAACCACGCTTCCTTACCAGCAGATAAACGAGGACATCCACATACCATGATCTGCACCCCTACAAAATGTTTGCATTACCAGATAATGAATCATATGTGTTCTTCAAAACACTGCACAACGTTCCTCTTATCTCTTCTGATAGTTCCAGGACATGAGCTTTTCTGAGAAATGAAAGCTGAGTATGTGAGAATATGTATAACAAATCAGAAACAACAGTTTGTATGTGCAGTTAATGCTTTTAGGGATTTGTTTCCCCATACATTTACCTTAAGAGACCAAAGATTTGCAGGAGACCGGATTTGTGGAAGAACGTCCTAACTCAAAGAAATCTGAAGTCCCAAAGGGGTGATCCATCTTAAACACAAGCTGTATCTCCTCCTGATCGCTGCATGCTGGAGATACCAAGAAGTTCTAACCCCAGTCCAAAGGCACATTACCTTTGGCAAAACAACAAACATGGCTTTATCCTCTCCTGACTATAAATTGCTCACAAAATCCATCTTGGGCTTGTCTTTAGACACACAGCGCAGGCAAGGAATGCTGCATTCTCTGCAGCCAGCTGCAATCTGACAACATGACAGTACAGGTATTCAGAGACCTTCCAGAAACACAGCAGGTGTGGTTTTAGTTTATTAACCTTTCATGCTATGGCAGCTTGAGAAGAACTGAACACACTTTAGCTAGTCATCACCTGGTTACTAATAGTACTTTACATTATATCTGCACTTCATTTAATGTTCTTTTGGTTGCCTTTAACAGACATTTTGCCTCATCTATTTCTCTAGTTGAGATAAAAGTTTGGAATTTCTAATGTTCTAATTAGTGCAGCTCACCCAGGTCAGGTTCTCACACAACCTGTTCTGCTCCTGGAAGATGTTCTGAGAGAGATTACAGAGCTCAGCTGCACCCACTGAGTCAGCTGCCTTTTCTTCCAGCAGGCGACGCGAGCGCAGGGAGCAGCGCTGTTTTTGCTCGGAGTGAGGTATTGCAGTTCACCAGGGAGGGTTAGGTGGTGAATGCTTCTTAACTAAACATGGACAACATGTTCTGGAGGCCTAGATAAAAGTTTTATTGATTCCTTGAAAATATGCACAGATGTAAAATCTTGGACCTGATAAAAAAGTCATTCTACGCTTCTGTCTCCTGTGTTAGAGCGATTAGTTTTGTAGAGTGCAGACTTGTTAGAGATGGCTGCAAACTGTAGGGCTATTTTAGCATACAGGCCTCTCAGAATCAATTAAAGCACCATTTTTTCAAGGTTTTAAGTCTGTAAAAGACAGCAGTACTCTGTGATTCTGTAGTTGGTAGTGACGTACATGCAATGGTGAACAATGAATGCAGTCACTAAAAGTGCGCGGTGGAAGATCTCATCTATGTGTGAAATCTGGATGCCTCTGGGATATGATCAGCTGGAAGAGCTGCCATCAGGTGCCCTTTGCTTTGTTCCTGCTGAGCCAATGAAAGCGTGACAGACCATCGAGAACAAATAGTTATTAACAAACTTAAAAGCCCAATTATGTATCTCCTTCTTGTTCTTGTGTAAAGGACACCAGATTTTATAGCAATATAAAATATTTCAAAGAACAAAACAGAAAAAAAGATGATTAACTGAACTGTCTTTATTTCTATCTTGAACAGTTTGCAGCAGCAACACATGGACCCCTTTTATTACTCCAGCCCTTTCTCAGCACACATCACTGAAGGTAACAACCAACAGCACAGCAATCATGCCATGAAAAGAGCAGTTATTTTTTAAGCAAGAGAAAATGCAGCTTTCAGCCTGGGTTGAGAAGTTGATTAGTGCTGTTCTGCAAATACACAAAGCATCATGCAGCATGGAGCAGATTACACACCATCACCCTTTTGCAGTAATTTTATTTTATATGTAGCAATTATCTCTCACTGGAGTAACACTAAGTAGCCACACTCCTCATTCTAAGGCACCAAATGATCTCCAAACCTACTGAAAAACATCACCGCTGCCAAAGCACTCAGCCTTCATTGAGAACAAAAACCCGCAACAACCAGTCAATAAGACTTCAGTGCTTATATAAACAAAGTCTGAAGTTCTGACAGGCTCAGAATCCAGAATGGAAAGAATGCAATCTTAAATACACTACTAGACTTTTTCAGATTTTTTGTGGTGCGAGTAAATATATATTCCTTTAATTGTAGACTTACAAAGTGGCCTTCAAAAAATTCTTGTAGCCCACAGAACCCAGTCCTTGATTTAGGAAATATATATGTATATGCAGTGATATCATGGGAACTGACTAACGTAAGTGCCAAAGAAGCTGTGTTTGAATGCCAACTGTGCAGCCCCGCAGCTGTGCCCTGCTGAGCACACAGACAGCAGAACTGCCGCTGGCATTGCCAGGAGGAGGTGTTACATTTCAGCAATAGCTCTTTTAAAAGAACACAGCAAAACTGGTGTCAAGGAAGGAGAGGCCAACAACCAGGTACCCCTCTTTGACTGCTCTTTTTGGGTCGCCTGAAAATTCTGCTTCATCTCCTGCCATGCTTTTCCCTCCCCGCAAGAACTGCAGTCCTCACGGACAACTTTATCTGCTCGAGCAGATAACTCAGATGCACGTATCTCAGCTGCTGCAACCCCTGCTATCGCTCACCTTTGCCCTTTTTCTTCCCTGTCCCCATCACTTGTTGTGAAGGCAGCACTGCCCTTGATCTCACAACAGTTGCACTAGACTAGGATCAAAGTTTAGAGGTCAGCAAATTAGCACAGAAGACACCAACCACAAGGAAAAGGCATTTTCATACTTGAAAAAACAACGTGCATGCTTCTGCTGCCACGTAACTGAAAACAAGGTTATGGTTAGACACATGACGATGAGTAACAAGGATGCAGATCAGTAGCTCTCGAGTGCATGGAGACATGCTCATGCCAACAGAACTGCTTACTGTGCAAGGATTCATCACGTGCCTTCACTGCCACCTCCCCTCTGTGTTTTTATTTTTCCTTCAGGAGCTAAAATTTCCAAATGTGACAGTAAGAATTGCGAATGTCCTGAACTGACACAGGAAGCTGGATGCCATTTTTGGAAGCTCATGCATCCACATCCCATCTCATTGGCACTAACTGTGGTTAATAGCCCCTCTTCATAACAGCTTTAATGACCATAGCTCAATGGCTGCTCTCTGGCCTCAGCTCTGCTGCAACATCCTGCTATATCTGGGTGGCTGGAACTGGGAGAAGAGCTACAGACCGATCCCAGCTCCTTTGCTCCTGTTGGCTTGCAGTAGTTCTCACTGTTGGTCTTCATTTGGTCCTCCAGTGGGTGGCAGAAAGATGGGATAATTGGCCTTTGATATCACTCAGTGCAGTAATTCCCTGTTCTCTGGGACCTGTGGCCAGCATTGGCAGAAGAACACTTCTCACTGGGATCAGTGGAGGCACTGCTTCTCCCCTAAGCCAGTTATTTTAAGTCACATCTAAACACGGAATTATCAGCTTAAGATCAGCCTTTCTCCCCTGCAGCAAGTTCGATTAGATGCAATGCAAGTTAGCTAAAAAGCATAGTTACACCCTTCTCATTGGAGCTATGCTCCTGTTGGCTTCACTAGGCACTGGCTGCTGCTGAGCCAAGGGATTCACAGCCCAACTCAGGAACACGAGCAAACACCTGTGTGAGCGATGCACCCCACAGCCAGCACGGCCCTGCTGGCACCCGGGGATGGCTGTGAGTCAGCACCATGCTCTGTGCCACCTGCCTGCCAACAGCGTGCTTCCAACTGGTATTTATGTGCCTTCTCTCTAGCTCATCTCCTAAGTGAAACTAAACTGGACCAAGTTTATGGTCCAGCTAAACAGGCTGTGCCATGCTGCTCTCACTTAGCCTGTGGTGCAGCTCCTCGTCCCCCTCGCACAGGCTCACATCTCAGGCTCCATGCAGCTCCTCCTCTTGCGGAAGTTCACCCATCCGTCCCCTCGGCCACACTTTTGACTTGGCTCAGTGCCAAAAAGAAGCAAGACATGGCTTCCCATCAGGGAAGAGGCACAAGCAACAAGTGAGCAGTGAGAACACCCAGACTTGCAGTCACAGCCTGCCTCTGCATTGGATTGCACCACTTTAGGGCTGCGATTTAGCACTGCTGAATTAATTTGTTCAGTCCTCGTTCACTTACTTTTATTGGAGTGGAATGGTCTGACAGCAGCTGAAATCATGGTTCTGGGTCAGTACATTCAGCTGTGTGTGGTTGCAGCCATGGAGTTCACTTCCAGATTGGCACTCTTTGAAGTTCTAAATGGAAAACTCCAGTCTGCACCCGCTGGTTCTTTTCCTTAGTTGGCAAGATTTGCTTGAAATTGATACTGAGCCAGCAAACTTTAAAAAAAAAAAAAACAACCAGAAAAGAACTCCAGGTGAACTGTGTACAACTACATCTTGAAAGACTTCACTTATTTTTATCAATATTGCTGCATTAAGGAAAATACCTTTAAGAATCCAAAGACACCCTTCATATAAAAAGATGAAACAAACCTAAAGCCAACAGTGAGAATCCTGATGGAATAATTGGCCTTTGGAACACAAAACCCTTTCCTTCGGCCCTACTGAATATAATCTGTGCTGCAGTAGGGCAATGGCAATCCCAAGGTTGCTTTATATAACACTGAGTTAGGCTGTAGGAGCCTACAGAGAGAACCAGGAAAGCTGATGAAAAGCCATCATTTAAAATGAGGCCTGTGTCATGAAAGCCCCACGATACCACCTTCACTGCAAGCAGAACCCAAAGTTTTGATGCAACTGTGTGCAAAGCATGACGGGTCTTTGCAGCAATTCTAAATAGAAAGAGCCAACATCACACTCTTCTCTGCTTTCTCCATCACTTACCATCATGCACTATGAAATCCTACGCAGAAAACATAGCAATAAGGTCACACAATATTGCAAGAATATCCTTTGAATACTGAAAAGGACACATCACATATAATATCAGCAGAGCTGACAGCAGTGCCATATAGATGTGTCGGCACCAATATCCAGCTGCCGCTGTGAAGCACTGCAGACAAACAGGACAAGAACCCTTTTAAAAGTGGGGATTTCCAGGCACCTACCCTTTTCTCCACAGGTTCGGAGTGCCAGCCTATCAACATTCAGAATCTGTGGAAGAGATCCTTGTAGAAGCAAGGCAAGTCTTTAGGATTCCAGCTAGCGAAACAATTAGTTAAACCTGAAAGTCATCTTATGTTAATTCATACTTCTGGGTTTGTTCTTTCACGTGGATCATTTTCTTACATAGTTTGCTTTTTACTAATGCTTTAACTATAAACAATGTGTTTCATTTTCCTGTTTCTTAAGTAAAATATCAATTAGGAGTTAAGCCAGCTTTCAAAACAAACATTATCACCCAAAGGAGGAATTGGGGAGCTGCCTCTCCATGCAGGTAAACAGCAGTACTGACAGAAGAAGGCTGAGGTTGGTGTCTATCACTTTCTGTTATTACCTCCTCCACATCATTCTGAAAGCACACCCACACTGAGATAAGGATCAGAGCTTTTCACACCCATGAGTGGTTTTCTTCAAAGGGAGAGGAGCTGCAGACTGCTGGCTGGCCGAGCTTCCAGCGCTGGGTTGTGAGCGATGAGGTGCTCAGGGCTCGCTGGGATCAGTCCCCCACAATACCTTATTGCCCTCTGCTTTTATGCGAGGACAAGGGCCCAGGCTGACCCCAAGGCAGTTACTGAACTCTGGTTTGTCTGTTACAAACTGATCAGCCCTTTGACTCCCCATTCCCCAAGTCCATCCTGATCCTGAGTCCCAGACCAGCCCCTGGCTAAAGGGACCCCGAAGCCAGCAGAAGATCTATTTTTCCACTGAAATTTGCTTTCAGACATGAGGGAGGCTCTTACGCCATCAGCAGCTGGAAAAGGAATCCTCTGGAGCTGATTATCCATTGTCTAAAGTAGCTTTTCACAAGGCCACTGCCCATTTTTAGGGTGGAATTGGGACTGAGGATGGCACAGCACTGAAGTCTGCCGCACCTCGGGCAGCTGATGGCTCCAGAAATACGCACGCATATTCCCAACTGCTCCTAAAACATCTGGAGCCGTACAGAACCACTTAGGTGGTGAGAAAACTTCGAGTGCCTTGCTTTGGAAAGGGCCATCTCCTGAAAGAACACTTCCTGAAAAGCAAAGAGGTCTTGAGATGATCCTGCAGGGCTTGCAAGAGAACCCCAAATCTGAAAGCCAAACAACCAAAGCCCACGTTGTCTGCAAAGCAGACTGGATCAGCACTTCCTCCTGAAGCCCTACAGATTCCAGATGACCTGGCAGTGACTTCTGCCTCACGTAAATCTAGAACAAGCTTCATATGTAAGACCAAGGATACCTTACTAGATACTGGGGGTATTAAATCTTCTCAGCTCTTCCTGCTGACTCAAGACCTTTTCTCTGGCACTGAATGTTTTAAAGAAAGAAAAAATACTGCAGTCACTGCATTTTGGCCTTCCTGCTGTGAGCTTGATTCAAAGCAGATCTGAATTAGCAGCACAGAAGAGCTGCCAAACACCAGAGAACAGGTAGGATTGGAAATGGAGATATCTTTTTGAATCCAAACAGCTAGAGAAGAGGGCTGAGGACAACAGTGCCCACAGTGCCTTCCCAATGCACCTGTAACATGCTCAGCACACATAAACTCCTTAAAAAAAAATGCTTGGATATTTGAGCTGGGCTGTGTAGCACTGCTTTTTTTTTTCCCTCTCTGTTTCTCAGCGCTGCTTGCATCTGAAATCTGAGCTTCATTTTCTCCTGCACAGCTTCACACCGTGCTGTCCTGTGCTACAGGCACCCCGCACCACCATAGACAGGACATGCTGCAATTCAAGCAACAAAAGTTGCTAAAGCGCTTATGCAAGTTAATTACTGTGCCTGTTTAATCCCACATAATGCAGATTAGCGCTGTCAACTACCGCTCCGAGAGCAGTTGATGTAACAGGCCGGCCTGCCGTCATCCACACCATCTCCCCGAGCCACAGAATTGCTGATCCTGAAGTTAGGAAATAAATGCTCAGCAGTGATGGGAGCAGGGCCCTCTGGCACCATCTCCTGGTCTCTGCCGGGGCGTATGAAGCTGACACAAGAGCTGGGCATGGTAAATGGGTATAAAAGAGGTGTCAGACTCCTCTTTTCAAGATAAAATGCCCTTGATCATCAGCTTTGACCCCGTGCCCTACTTTGGAACGTGTGGATGGAAACCTTCTGAAGAAGAGTTCAGGAAACAGAACCATGAAAGCGTCCCTCCTTCAGGACTCGAGCCAGAATGAAGCCAAGGCACTGCTGGTGTGTCAGACAGCAACACCTCAGACGCTCCAACATGAAAATGAATGGCAAGAGGCAGTCTGATCTGAACAGCAAAGCATCTACACGGGAAGGGGATGGTGAAAGGGTGAAGGGCGGACCGGGAACTTCAGCTTCTCGCAATTTGAGTCAAATCTAACTGGATTAACTTACAATCATTACTCGAGTGAGATGCCTTTTGGCATCAAAATGTGTTTAAATAGCACCTGCTTATTCCTCAAAAGATGCAAATACAACATGCCCGGATACACAATTTCATTAACTAATGCCACATCATGCCTCAGGATTTCCAATAAGGCTTTTCCTGCTCTGGAGGGGGAGCAAAACCAGTTATCCCGACTCTAGGTGGTTACGGGAACAACAGTGTTCACATGACACCACTGTTAGCTGAGCTGTTGTAACAGCACCCACTTCCCCAACCCATGTATTATAGGATAGGTAAACAAATATTTTCCACCTACTCCATGGTCAAATGACAGCCTTTTCCACTGCTGGTTCATGGCTGATAAAACTTAATTTCACGGAGTTAATAACAGCAGCACTTAATGCTATGCCATAGGGCTTTTTTACCACCGGCTGTGAGTCTGGGCACAGGATAGCAAACTGCCTCAAAGCACTCCCGGCTCTCCCAGGCGCACAAGGCGAGCCCTTACCTCTCATTAACCCGATCTATGCAGGACAGCTGCCATGAGCCACCCCGCACGCAGCCGCACGGAACCCGGCCCCGCGCCGCCCTGCTCGCAGCTGCCCCGGCCGCAGCAGTATGGCGCCCCCTGGCGGCCACAGGCGCAGCGCTCAGCCCCAGAGCTCCTCGCTCCTCCCTGAAGGGGAAAAGGGAACGTAACGACGGCACGCGGAGGAAGCTGCGGGCTGAGGGAAAGCTGTGCAGAAGGCGGAACTGCAGAACGCAGAGCTGACGCAACAGCTGGAAACAGCAGCTGACGGGCTGTCTGCAGCCTCCCATCTGCCAGAACCCCCCAGAGCCACCTGCTTTGGGACTAGGTGGCATCACTTACCTGCCACAAGTAGCTGCCATCAGGATTTGTGTTTCTGAAGCACCCCAAGATGTATGAAGATTCACTTGTTCTCCACGCCTCAGTTTTTCCTATTCCTTGCTTTCAGGTATCACTCACTTCTTTTTATTAACTTCAACAAAACTGAGATGTGAGTGATGTTGAGGATAAACCATAACAAACTTCCTATTGACACACACACCAGAGGCATAATGAGACTGCTTCAAAGCAAGCCAAGGCTTTTATCCATTTTAATGCCTTTATGACATACAGAGATGCAAGGTGGGATCCTTCCATAAAGCGTTAAAGCAATAACAAAATGCCATCAGCCCTTCCCAGGCTTAGGAATTCATACTTGTCAGAACAGTTACTGCCATAAATACTGCCATAGTTCTTTATACAAAAACATCACTGCATCACCACTTTAAGGTGACTGGTCCTTCTCTTTCTGACAGAACACAATACCTTTTTGCACAGTACTTTCTTACCCCAAGCAGCCATTTAGCTCCTGTTTCCAGAGTTAAGCAGACTGCAGGGTTCGTTCTTCTTTCTGGGGTACAGATACTTAGAGTTTAACTCTTTAAGTTTGACCTAGAATTCGAGCTTATGCTTAAGCTCAAGTTGAATTCAGCTCAAGAGGCTCTGACGTCACTCACTTCAGGGGTCACCCAACCTGATGTGTTCTGCCCACTGCATCCCCTTGGCCATCTGTTCCTGGCTGTGGATAGCTGCTGCTCAGCCTTCCCTGCTACCGACCCCTCCTCCAGATGCTTCTGGAGCACCATCAGGAGCCCGGCTCCAGCTGATTGTCCATGAGACTGCAGCAAGTAATACTTCACTGCCCCTTCTCTGAGCACACCTACAGCCACCACCTTACAGCAGCTCTCATACACCCTCGTGAGTTCAGTCAGGCCCTTGAGGTTCAGTGGATGGACTACAAACCCCTTAGTGAGGAATATTTGAACTCCAGTCATCACAAGAACTCTTTGGTACAAACCTTTCTTATCTCACACCACCTTGCCACATCTACCACTGAAACAACTTGTGGTCATACTTTTCTGGTGCCATAACAAGCTACAACGCGTAGAATACGCTCCGTAGTTCACAGAGTAAAATCTTAAGGACTGATGCGTAAAGGCTTTCTGTAAATGGAATTTGGAAGAGATATTCACTCAACAAGGCAACAGGCAGGCACTGCTGGCTGGAGAACACTGGAGAGGCACTATTTGCATGGTATAAACACAGAGCATCCATCTCTGCAACAGATGACCAGCTGCCCTGGGACTACCTGTCTCATTAAAGGCACAAAGAGAAACATCATAATGCAGGTCCCAGTATGTGTGGACATCCCACCAAAAGTCTGAGCACCACATAAGTCTTCATATCAAGGTTTGTAAAGACCATAATAGGCAATATGCAGCACTTGTCAAGCAACAATATGTGTTTGTTTGAAGACTATTTTACTTTTTCCCTCAATCTCCCTGTGTTACAAGGCAAAGAAAACATGAGAAGTCACAGTAACACAGCCCCTACTTGTTCTAACTACGCTGGTTATCAGCAGTATTCAGAGACCACAAGTCATTTTCTCATGGAATTCAGACCCTCTGGACCAGATATTGCCCCAAAACCTGGGTCCCTATATTCCCTCGCAGAAATTCATTGGCTGAGTGCTGGTCACCTCTGACTATTCCTTAGGATTTAGGGCTAATTTGATCGATAACAATCTAAACATTTCCCATCCTCAACCCAGTGCTAATGCTTTCAAATTTACATCCTGAGCTTCTATATCATTAGGTACTAGAAGAGCAGGCTGAAAATGAGAGGAAATGTCTTATTAGAGCAGATGATCTAGGAGAGAACAGTCTGACATAGACTCCAGATTCTTCCTGCATGACTACATCAGCACTCCTCATCAGGGCAGGCAGCAAAAAAACAAATCCAAAGGAAATTTCACATAGCTGGTATGCAAAAATGGGTCATCAACTACATGGTGCTCATCGCTTACTACAGCCTTCGGGATGCTAGAGACTTCTTCCCAGCCATCAAACCTGCCGTGTTTGATTTCCCTAGACACATGCCCTTCCAGGAGCCAAAACAGTCCTGAGCTTAAGCTCACGTTAAGCATTCACACTCACGGTGCTTCCTCTTCTCAAGCCCTGCTTGAAAAACTCCATTTCTGTGGAATGATAAGTCCCTACCCATTGTTTTGTGTGCATGTACAGTCATTCAGAGATCTTAACCTGAGAAGAGATGGACAGAACAGGAGGAAGTTATATGCCTACACCGCAGTGATCATCAGGGAGCAAAAGGGTTGTGTAGATGCATGCAAGAGCATGTGGCACCAAGAAAGCTGAATTACCATAGAGATGGATTGCAGACACATCGACAGCAGCCTGCCAGGAAAGAGGGAGCTTCTTCAGGCATCACAGCTTGCAGCTCTCATCCTGGCTCCCAGAAAGACATCCACAGTCCTAGCAGGATTCTCTGGCTGAGTGCTGGTCACCTCTGAGTGACAGACGCACCAGAAGGCACAGCTCTCCTAAGGACACCAGTCTGCTGGAGGCCTTCCAGAACATGTTAGTCCAACAGAAATCTGCTCTATCTAGCAGGCATCTACACAGCTTTGGTTCATTAAGAACCCACTCCTCAGGAGTCAAAGTATTTCACCCTTTTCCCAAAAGATCTTTTCTTTCCAAGGTTTTAACTCTCCCCATAATCCGCGTTGCATTTCTCCTGAGGAGACTCCAACGTGCTCAACATCCCCCGGGCAGCCAGCACTGCTTCCTGCACCCTGTGCTGGGCTGCCCGGCTGCAGACAGCCCATGCAGCCCAATGTGCCCGTGTGTGTCCTGTCAAAGCACCTAACCCACACAACGCTCAGGCACCAAAGCTCCCAGGGCAAACCAAACATTTGTCAGTAAAAGCAGGTCTGCTAAGTCCACACACAAATGGAAAGCATTTACAAATTGAAGAATTTCATTAAAAAGTTTAATAAAATACTATAATTCTCTTCACACATCATCATCTCAGTGACCTAGGCACTTTAACTGAAAAGGAGTTTGGCTAAGATTTTTTTTTTCCTCTTAGATGCACATCCACATTTAAGATAAACCTCTTAAATCTAGGCAGCTGTTTGTACACAAAGCATCCTCTCAACCCACCACACCTCAGAGCTGTGCTCCCACTGCCCGGGGGCAATTACAGCTCTATCACACGGACACAGATCCCCATGTACCTCCCCACATCTATCAGTGGGGAAGAAAGAGGCATAAATCAAGTACGCTTTTCTTGGTGAAGTGTCAGAACTAGACTTGAATAAAAGCCACTTTCCCTCCTTCTGTGGCAGTGCTTGGCATACAACTCCTGATTTGCACAAGAGGTGAAATTCACAAGATTCCCACACTAGTTTCATTGTACACTTCTCCTGTCCTGCCATCTCCTGTGAGATTAGAACTACTGAACAAAGCTGCTTCATCTTACAAACCGATGATCCAAAGTACAGCTTGTCTAAAAAGGCCACATTATTCAGTGCTTCCCACCACCCAGCATATACATGCACACAGAATAACTCAACACACCATTCTTCCCAGCAGAGTTTGGCCTGCTCCATCAGTTGGACAAACCACTTTTGCTGATTGTCCTATTCAAGGCAGAAAGCTCTTATTTATGAATTCACACGTAAATGGCTGTAGCCATCTACTGAAAACATGCAACTTCATTTCCACGGAAGAGCAGCAGACTCTCAATGTTCAGAGGAAAACTTGCTGTCATATTTGACACGTGCTGGTAGGACTCCCAGCTTCCAACGACAGACCTCAGGGCTATATACTTTTCCTGCTCTCGATGTCATGCTGGGACAATGTCCTCTGCTCAAGCTATGGTAAAGTACCTGGTAGTAAGAACATCAGTGCTGAGTCTCTCACTGGCATTTTTAGTACCGACGAACCCCAAATGGCAACTCGAAACAGCACTTACTTTGAGGCTCACACCTAGGGATGGTTGGTTGTGTTTGTTTTTTTTCCCATAAGATAAAGATCAATAAACTATTTAATCCCTTCTTAAAATTGTTCCTTACACAAGGCTAATTACAGATTGCAAAATACAGATTGCAAGAAAAACCTCTTTCAGCATATATTTTTTTTTCCCCGTGAGATTTGGAATTATAAATTGTAGTTTACTACTCAAAGATAAGAGTTTTGTGCTCAGGGATTCCATATTTTCCTTTGTGTTCTTCAAATAATTTTCTGAGTTCCTGAAGATACAGCGCATGTAGCTGTTCAACCTCTTCATTGGTGGGACTCGGGTTCCTTTTTACAAGGATGGGGCTTCCCACTGTAAATCAAACACAACAGCAGGATTAGCTTCATTGACATCTTTTTTCAAGAGAAACCACTCTCCCTCCTGTAATAACGGCTCCGCCCCAGCTCACAGCAGAGCCACAGCACAGTTCTCTTGCTCTTGGGCCTCATCCTGCCTTTCACAAACCTAATCCCTGGCTCTATTTCTCCCCAGCGTTGCTCAAAGTCAGATAAAATGAATTAAAACTCCGCACCATTTCAGCTTGGCATGAGAAGAGCAAATGAGGAGGGTTAGCTCTAATTCGGAGCAGTTCATGCCGAACGTACAACCCCACGGGCTGTACAGCGCCTTGCCATTGGGGCAGTACTCCGCAGAGACAGTTTAAAACAGCACTGAAAAAATCTCTACCTTCCCACTGTCTTCTGTTCTGAATGCTACAGGCATCCAATGTGAGGGGTGTGGCCTCAGCTATGAGCTCAATCGCACAAACACACAACACTGAAGGGAAAACAGGACTGAAGGAAAGACAGATATCCTCCAATCTACACAAAATGCGTATCACTGCACCTGTGCCAGAAATCTCGCTGGTTACCTCAGCCCGGTGAGTGGCAGCACTTAAAAACCCCAGAGCCTGTAAGGTGTCTCTGAGCCATATGCTGCCCACAGATATCATTCCAGACTGAACATCCTCCACGTGAGGCACTGCATGAAACCTGCTATTGTGTTTCTTCAGCTGGGGCAAGATCTGGAAGGAACATGAAGCAATCCCCGAGAAGTCCAGAGGGCTGCCTCCTCCACAAAATACTGCAGTTCAAATGCAGTTAGCTAACAGAAGCTTCCCATGATCTCAGTGCTGTGTTGTTCAATCACTACAATTTTTGAAAACTGCTCTTCTTTCATTGGAAATAAATAGAGGAACAGAGCATAATAGACCTGATAAAGATTACAGAGGATCTAATCAACTCTCTGCTAGAAAAACAGAGAGCTAATAGCACCCCCAGCAGTTTTCAGAAATGCACCTGAAAATCCCTTTCAACACATACTGCTGATTCAAATTGGATGGTGTTGACTAAAGGGAGGTGAAGTGCAGCCAGAGCCCCAGAGGGGCTGACTCTGCATGCTCTTCCTGCAGCTTTGGCTGCCAATTGCTCAGATTTAAGATGACCAGGGGTGAGAAGCCAGCCCTGGGCTCAGCAATACCTTGAGCAAGGGAAATCACTATCCATCAAACACAGGACAGGAAGCACAGTGTCTGAGCCAGTGCCAGCTCCAGGAGGAGGAGGCTCATTGCTACCTGCCCGTGTTCTCTACACGGCTAACCAGTTGGGTGAAGCTCAGTGCAGCTCCGCAGCTTTCAGGAGGTGAGCCGACACTTCCAAACCTGTGTGGAGCCATAGTGCGAGCCCCCCTAGAATGCAGCTTTAAAACAGAGACAGCGAAGATAAGGGCTTTCAGGAGACGATATGGGATCTGCTGCAAGACTCTGGTCTTGCTGACTTGTATCGTTACAGTGCTTCAACCACAGGCCACCTCTGCCCTGGCAGGAGTTGTTACAATAATGAAGATTTGCCTCTAACTAAAAACACATTGTAAAATTCAGAACAGGCAGAAATACCATCAGCCCAATGAAAAACTGCAGAAAATGCATCATCATTTTCATTCCAGTGCTTTGAAAACTTCATGGCTTTAAATCAAGTGACATTTTCAGCCTGCTTATGCACAACATGGGCTTTAAAAATTAAATATTTTCTAAATTGTTTTACTAGATGCACTAATTAAGCATAAGAAGAGCTACTTCTTTTGTCTTAAATGTATGGATCTGATTCACACTAAAATCAAATTCTCCCTCTGTGAAAGGGAGGGCCTTCTTAGACGTCCCTTATGGAAATGCCGACAAGCTCTATTTAGTTCTCTGTAGAGACAGAATTGATTAGTTCAGAATCCAGCTGAAAAAGATTTATCCATAGTATGTAGGCAACCAACTCTTGCCTTGCACAACCCCTAGCATAACCTTTCTTTTTTTCTGCCATTTAAAAAAAAAGAAAAAGACATTCAGTCCTATACTCCACTGAGAGAAGATGGTAAGGGTGAAAGCTCTGGGGACAAAAAATTCTCTTCCAAACTGCCTGTCAACATGGCATGCATGTTCCTAATTAAATGCGAATGGATCTTCCCATGGGAGGAAAAAAACAACTAAACAAGGGAGTGGGGAGGAAGGAAACACCCCGGGGAGCTGCAGGGCCAACCAAGCAGCAGCCTACTGAAGGCGTGCTCTCCCTTCTCTCCCCAGTACCAGCAAGCACCACGTCAGAACCACCCAGCTCCTTCCAACAGCATTGCCCTGCAGAGCTGCTGCAGTGTCTGCACTGCTTCTCTGCAGGTGAGAAATGAAGGTGCTGAGCCTCTTACAAAGTAATGTCAGGATCCAGAACGCACAGCGGCGGCTGCAGAGCCGTGCCAGCCCTCTGGTTCAGGCTGGACAACCCCTTCTGTTTCCTTGAGGACTGCTGAGACAACAAGCCTGGGAACAACTGCGAATGAAGAATGACTTTTGGCCTGGGACAGAAAGGGGAAAAGGAGAAAGGATTTCTCCCTTCGAAAAATATATGGAGGGGTATATTTTAAATCTCACATACTTGTCTTAGGTACACAGTGACCAGAGGCTTCAGTTAGATTCATCCATTTACACAGATATCAGTAGAACACTTGCATTTTTAGGCAATAGCAAACGCATTAGAAAAGCACAAGGAACTCACCAACAGTATGAATCGGTTGCCTGAAAGGTATTAAGCCAAAACTGTACTGAAATACCCCTCGGGCATGAAATAGCGGTAGAGCAAAGCCCATTATCTTTTGCAGCTTCTCCTGTACAGTTCTGAGCCATGAACCTCTGGGGTTTGCAACTTGCTTGTAGAGCTCATTTTCACCAAAGGAAAACACTGGGACCAGATGAGCTCTGTAAAGCAAAGAACAGTGAGGATCCCACAGCAGCCTGCACTTGCACTGTGGTTCACACCAGCAGGGTGGAAACTTTCCCAATAATCAGCACAGAACTTCTGTAGCTCCAGAACTCATCAGTAGCAGCATTCAACACTTCTGATATACAGCTGCTTTTTGGCTGCGTAGAGGTTTTGTTTCCAAAAAAGAAGTCATTCACATACAAGTAGCACTGAGCGTTTGGGCAGTATTTAGCTGCTCCCCATTACAACCTTTGATTATTCATAATAATAAAAATGCATAATTGTATGTACTGTAACTATGATCTTATCCACCGCTACTTCAGCAAGTCCACTCTTGTTCCACTGTGTTTTCAGCTTTGGCAGGCGAAGAAGCCCCACCGCTAACCTCACGGTGCTCCCAGCTGGGTGATGCCAGAAGCAGATCTGAGCCCTTCTCTGGCTGCTGGCTGGAATAATGCGTGCACTTGAGCTCAGCACAGAAAACATGACAAAAAACAGACATCCGTACAAACAAAAGTACAATGCCAAACTCCCCTACTGTCCAATTCCCAGTGAATTCCAGACTTCTTGGAACACCATTCTTCAGCTATTATTTTATCAGAGGTCAGATCATACCCACAGAAATTATACTAACTCACTCTGGCTCCTTCACAGCTGAATGAATTTTCATTCAGTTCATGAACTGCGCTGGAAGGAAAGGCACTGAGCAGTTCCTGGACTAACTACCCTGGGCACTTGCCTCCAAGAGACAAAAGTACCGCTATACTTTCAGTCTCAACTGCAGCGTATCCTACGATTAGGGGGCTTAGTTTGATGAAACAGCATTCTACACAGTGTAAGCTTTTAAAAAATGACCAGGGTGATCCTAAGCAATCTCTGAAGAATGTTTTATTTGCTTTACCTAAGTCTTAATTTCACCTGTTCCATTCAGCTTGCACTGTCTGTCAGAAAATGCTTACTGTAAAATAGCAGCATTGCTATAATATTGCCAAGGTGATTTCCCACAGAGCTCTGAACTCCTGAAGAGGAGGCACTGAGGGCAGAGCTGGCTGTAAAGTACTGTGGACAACCAAAACCTCCTGCATGGACAAGGTACTGCTTTGGGAGCTTCTCAAGCCTGAGAGTTCCCAAATACTGTAACTCCCACTCCTTACTCTAACTGGTGTCTGCTCAGAGGTTTGTTTCTCCAATGCAGCGCATCACCCAGCTGCTTGTAAATCAAGTACTGGAAAACCTGGTACATACTGTGCTATGTAAATACTCCTTTTTTTACTACAACACTGAGACAAACAGGAAAATCTTGTGGAGCAATAGCAATCTGAGATTTGTTCTAATCTGCATGGTAAAGGCTGTTGCAAGACACTATGTAGGAGGTTGTGACAGAGAAATAAATAATTTCTGATTGTGAAACTAAGGATAAGTTGGCTGATTCATCATTTGTTTCACATTTTTAGGATTTCTTCACTTCATATCAGATACCTGTATTACTTTGGACCACATTATCGTTTCCAGCAGCACAGACAACTTCAGCTTACATACCCAGAGCATGTTTGACAAGTTCCCAGCTGAGGAACCAGCGCTTCTCCGTACTAGCAGCGCAAGAGCCACGCCAAGGAGCACAAGACTCCTGGGCCCTGCATCGCCCTTCCCTCATCCTGTATGATGCTGCACGCCTCCCTTAACTTTTCGCTTCCACTTGAGTTGGAAGCTCATTTCAGATTAACTGTTAGAAACAAATGTTACAAAGGATAAGTAACTACTGGATGCAGAGCCTTTGGCACAGGATCTCAGGACCTCTAAAGAGCAATGTCCTGTCATCATACAGTCCAACCATACAGAAGTGATATCAGGATTCCCATGCTTCTCCTAGCAGCTGTTTCCATTGAACGTGCTCAGACCTTGACTAACTTGTAGCCCAGCAGCTAGGATGATCGTGTGTGAGGTGTAGGTAAGCCATTCAGGCAGAGATAGGGCATTATTGCCCTCTCGGAGTGCTCTAGACACTAATCCTCTTTCTTAAAGAGGATAACAATTACTTGAAACACCAAACTTCATAAGGCAAAAAGTGGCCCTTACTGTGTTTTGTAAGTGCCCTGATCTTGTCATCACATGCGGGGATGCTCTTGAAATCACAAACATGAAAGGCACAGGAGCATCTAGTTTCTCAATCCAAATCAGCTTAGATGAGACATAAATACCATCCTCTGTGAATTGACAGATCAGATGTATCTGGACAGGCTCAAAAAAGCACTTAAATATTCTTCTAAAATTTATGGTAATAAATAAAAACTACTGATGGTGTTTAGGACCCCATTGGAATTACCAGCAGTTGAGCAGGGATTAGTGCCTAAACAGGTCTTTGCTCAAAGTACCAATTTAAACACAGAAGCATTGTTTTTTGGGTACAAATTACACTAAATGATTACTTTATCAGAGAACAGATCCTTTATAAGAATTCTTAAGACATTTATATATAAAAAACTCTTGTAACTATTGTCAGAATATTTCCAGAAAAAAAATCGACCTCAGCATCCTATGTGAAAACAGAGCGCTCTCCTCAGAGCCCACCTCTCTTCCAGATAATGGTTTAAGAAGAGTGTTACAGATCTGTCGAGGATTAATATTGGTTTTTCATTGCTTTGGATGTCATATATAACTCTGAGTGTCTGACAGCTTAGCAGAACAAATTGATGGTTCCACTATTCCTAGTACACAAGATTCTACATCAGTCCAGCATTAATAGAACTCGTACAGTGTACAACATTCTAAAGATATTAATACCAGCTCTGTTTAGTCATACATTCATGGATGTTTGGTAGTAAAAAGTACGCTAGCTTCTCTTGAGATTCACTCCAAATATTCCCAGAAACTTACTTTTGTAAACAACAATCATTAAAAGAAATTATTCAGAATGAAGATGAAAAGAAATCTTCCTGGACTATGCTTTACAGTGATTTAACGAAACAGGGCCCAGCGCTCTTATTTATTTATTGGCTTCAAATGATAAGAAAACTGTCATAATATAACTTCAATATACAGAAGAGAAAACAGAATGGCTGCAGTCAGCAATAAAATCCGAGGTTTACTAACACTGTTTCACAATTCTTATTTTTTGCTACTGCAATATAAAACAAGTGAACCAAGATATGCTAATATGTCCACCTACTGCTCACCAATTATGAAAGGCAAAAGGGATTTTTCAACACTCACAGATTGGATCTAGGTGCACAAACTGGCTCTTATGTCAGATATCTGCACATACATACACAAACAGTTCTTTCAAATTCTAATTCTGGGTTTACTATATATACTATGTACTATATTTAAGAGTCTGCATTCAAAGTGCACTTGGTGGGACAGCCCAGGTGGGAAACGTACCCATGTTTCAAGGCCATTTTAATGAAGCCCTTCCTCTTGAGGATGTTCAAAGTCAAACTCCCAGGATGTGCATTCAGAGACTCCTCTGCTCCTCCAATCACAATGATGGATGCATGGCCGCCTCCCGCGTTATTCAGCACGTATGAGACACTCTCCTTGGAGGCAGAAACCATTCCTTTAGGAGCAAACATTTTGAGAGTGATTCACTACAGCTTTATTTGCAAGTACTGTGGAATTCATGAAATATTTTTAAATAGTGTCTAAATGATGTTTCTAAACATTTACAGCACATGACAAGAGTTTAAAGATTTGGGTTCAACCTCCTCACTCTACAAAAGGACTTATATCTAAGTCCTTTAATTTCACACTTAGGAGCTAGAATGATTTGACTACCACAGAAATCTGAGATCTTCAGGGAAGAGTATGCCCTTCTGCCCGCTCAACTCAACTCACTCCCACATTCCATGTCAGAGAACTGGACAGCTGAATTGCAGCAGCTATTGCTGGGGCAGCAGCTAAAGACATAAAGCACAGAGGACTTAACAGAATGATTGGTGAACTTGTTAACTTAAACACAGATCTATGGTGCCAACCTGATTCCCTTCTCTTCAGAGCTCTTAGCAGCAGGTTCGCCAAAGGCGGTGGCACAGCAGCTTTAGAAGAAGCAGGAAAGGCTCAGCTGTTTCAGCTTACGATGACTACATCAGCTTATTCCCTAGTAACCAGGACCCGCCACTCAAACTTATTGAGGCTAATCTCTTCTTGCAGGAATAGCAGTACTTTCCTGGTGCTGCTGCCACACTGACACTTCTACTCAGAGGCGCACTGACATATGAGCCCGTAGTATTGACTCAGAGCTTGCTCTGGACTTGGTACACTGAGAAATCCCTTTTCTAACAGAAATATCCAACCCCTCCAGAGTTCCTTTGTGCCATAAATTCTTACTGAAAAGGCTCATAGTGCTACCACTCACCCAGTAGCCATGTTTAATTCAACACAATACGACTAATATACTCAGGTTCTAGAATCACAGAATCGTAGGGTTTGGAAGGGACCTCCAGAGATCATCGAGTCCAACCCCCCTGCCAAAGCAGGTTCCCTACACCAGGTCGCACAGGTGGGCATCCAACAGTATTAGATAAAATCTATGTGTTTTTTTTTCCACTTTGTGTGTTTTTTGGTTGGTTGGTTTTTGTTTGGTTGGTTAGTTTTTGGTTGGTTTGTTTTTGCTGTGGTGTTTTGAGTTGTTGTTTTGTTTGTTTGTTTGTTTTGGTCTGGTTGTTTTTTGTGTTGTTTTTACAGGGCTTCCATCAAAGCCTGCTCTTTCGGATGCTGAGTGAAGGCTTCCTTCTTTCTCCCACTGAGACATTACAACATGAATTATGAACATCTCACAACAAAAACAATGACTGTGATCTAGTTTGCAGAGTTGGCTACCAAGAGGAATAGCTTGCTACTGGAGCAAATTCAGAGCACTCTGTAAAAAAAGCTATTTGCCACGTACACCTTCACAGTCACTTTTACTCTGAAAAAGGCAGCTGGCCTGAGCCCTGCAAGTCATTTGAGTGATGCTCTTTCACCAATCAACATGCATTTTCTCAAAGAGAAAGCAATGTCTTTCCCTGGGACAAACTCCTCTCCCTGCTGAAGTGGAGGCAGGGCACTGCTCCCATTGCACAGCAGCTCAGCTCAGGGAGGAAAAGGCTGGGGAAGAAAACAGTATGCTACAAGCATGGCTTTCAGTAACACGAAGATTTTGTAAGTGTTTCATAATTTGACTGTATTATACTGAAGGGTCCCCTTTGGTTTATCAGCCACAGCCAGTGAAAAACAAGCTAAGATGCTGACTATGATGTAGCATGTTTTTACTCAAGATATTTCTCATCTAGCAGGTAAATATTTATTTCTGTAAGTCAAGATGGCAAAAACATTTAAACTGACTTTCAGGATAGGCAATGTTTAAATTCGTCATCTTCCATCACTATCAGTCTCTCAACTTTGCAAGCCTGAAAAAATCCTCAAAAATGTATCTATATATTTTTTGGCATGGAGAGGCATCCAGTGGTGAGCTGAAGTAGATGAAGATTTGCAATTCCAACATCAGTCTAAACATCCTAGCCATATTTCCCATACGGAGCAAATGAATAGCTTGTCTGAAATCAGCATCTATGTTACAGTCAGGACTAAGAGTTAGCTCTGTCTCGCAAACCTCCTCATGTCCACTGCACTGTACTTTCTCAAATGCTGCAGTTCAGTGAATTTAAGCGAAATAGCTCCTCTGTGAAACCACTGTGGGGAAACACCAGTCAGTGACAGAACTGTAGTCCTGATTTCTATTGCATGCTATTTTTGTCTTTTATTATTGCACTACTAATGACAAGTATGACTCCTTTATGACAAGTGCTATACAGAACAGTGAAAAAAAAGTGTCTGTCTTTACATCTCTGTTAAAACGACACAAATTTGAAATGTGGGACCTTAGTCAGAAGCAGGTAATTGACTTTTGACTAAATCTGTTTGTACTGAGTAGGACTTTAAGCTTTACAGGCGAGAGATTATCCTCAATTTGTTTTTCAAGCATCATTGCACAATGACTGAATTACACTATATCTTCATACGCTGTCCCCCTCCTGTAAATAACTGCTGCTTAGTACTGCTGTCTCTCAGTTAGAGGAGAGACCAGCAATTTTTTTTCAGAAAACAAAAATGGCTCAGTGATACGAGTGGCAAAAGCAAAAACCACAGTCCTGAAACTCCCTAGTGAATCTATTAGAAGCTCCGTAGGAACCTTTTAGTCATACACACTCCTGACTTCCCAACCAGCAAAATTTCCTTGGTGTCAAGGTTGTTTCCATGCAAGAAGCAGAGCCTCAGGCTAATGTCTAAACCAGAAGTTCAAAAAGCCTTTTTAATTCAATTCCACACTTTGAGAACCACTTACTAAATCGTTCATTCTCACAACAGATTTATGGTAGGGTGAAAGAACAGTGATTGCTCAAAAGCCACCAAACAAGTGCCAGAGTTCAGCAAGGGTGGGAGGGCTGAGCTAGGGCAGGTTCTGAGGATTGGAATGGCAGCGTGGGGAAGGGAAAGAGAAACTCTGGAAAACAGCTCTGACCAAAGGGGAACAGAGAGACCCTGGGGCTGCTGGAGGCTCCTCTCCCTTGGCTGGCAGGCAGGAGACAGATGACATGCCCATTCAGTCCCAGGCTGCCTTAGTTCCTGCTCCCCTTCCTACCTTCTTGCCACATCTAGAAGTAATAGGCAAAAAGCAGTTTTGCAGTGACACTCTCATGATCAGCAATTACTTGACCTATAATTGTTTATTTGTTCTAACTAAGATAATGTTTTAAAAGGTAGAGATATAGTGTTTGACCTTAAGATTTCAGATTTAATAACTAGCATTAGCACCCAACAATTCTCATAGAAGAGCGATTACTTTGAACCTGTTCCTGCTGTAAAGCTCTTGTTTTGCTGTGGATCAGCTGTATTGCGTCTGCTCAGACTTCCACTAGGATCAATTCTAAATAATGATACATCAGACAGTTTAGCACAATTAACGAAATCTTCTCAAAAATTTCGAAATTATTTTGCAACCAGAATTCAGTTCATCATATAACAGGTCTAGATTAGCACCAGCACCGATTATTCTGAAGTGAAATTACAGCTTACAGGTACAGGACCACGCCCTACATTTGAAACAGAAGGTACAAAATGCAGTGAGAGCTAAGACAGTCTGCTTGTACCTACCGGCACTCATTACATACTCTCTGAAGAAGGGGCAGCCAAACCAGATGGGCATGATATGAAGATATGGAGTAAGTCCGGGAAATAAATTTTTGAAACTTGGACCAGTGCAAAAGTTTCCAAAGGCTCCAGCCACCAGCACCCCATGAGGGTGAAAGCCAAGTAAGTAGTTTTGCTTTGGATCCAAATCTGAAGTTTTTATCAGCTGAAAAAGAGAGACAGTGGAGGACGTTTTACTACTTGTATCACAGCTATTCTGAAAGACAACAAAGCATGGAGGCTGCATATTGGTATATTGACATCAGTCCATGCCAACGGCTATTCAAGCTGTCCCTTTTAAAACGTTCACAGTTCGGTGAGAAACCTTTTACCCACCTGAATGGGGAAGTATTCCCTGAAGTAATTCCAAACTGTCCAGTTCCTGACCCACTGCGACCGCCTGCCCCCAGCGCGTGGCGTTTCCCAGTCGAGGTACAGCCACAGCAGGTACAGAACACCGAGGAACCAGAAGTTGCCCAGAATCAAGAGCACGAATAATCCACAGCAAAACTGCCCTGCAGGAGATGAAGGATAATAAAACAAAAATTACATAACTGCTACTAATCACAGCTGTAGGACTGGTTGGTTGGTTGGGGTTTGTTTGTTTGTAGACCTTGAATTCCCATTGTTACTGTGGATGCTACTCAGAATGAACACACTGAGGTCAGCTTGTTCACAGTGTGTGAAAAAAAATAAAATTAAAAAAGATGCCATATTCCAGTGAACCAGAAGCTGGCAGAAGAGGTGCAAAATGGAAAAGGCTGCAGCAAGATCTCGTATTAACAGGAATGGTGTTGGGCAATTTTTTTCCCTTTCTTCTTCTTTATTTTTCTATCTATATAATATGGATGGTACTCCTCCCTATGAAAGGTGCTCTGTTGACCAAGGAGAAGCACTAGGCAAGACCAAAATAGCAAGAGGTTCAATTTCAGCCTCTGAGCATGTCACTGCAAAGAGAAACATACCATTTCTATGGGGGTACAGTAGCAGTTTTACACCCTGCTACTTTCAGACCTGGGTAAATAAGAATTGTGGCATCCTACAATATCAATACACACAAAATATATCATACACAATTCAAAAAACTAAAAAAAGAAAAAAAAGATTAAACAGAATATTTTATTTTGGGGCTCAAACCTGAAATTCAGGAAAACTCCCTATGGAAATATTACCTTTGTAGGACTTGCAGAATTTTGTGCTCTTGCAGCAAAGCAAACGGATGTGGGCAGCCAGCTAAAGCCAGGGCAGCAGTACGTGCTGCTGTCTGTCCTGCAGTATACCCTACATCAGCTGCTTACTCTGGCTTCTTGCAAGCAAAATGCATCAGGTTCATGGATTAGAGAAATTCAGCAGATGCTAAACTCCAGGTGGCCCTGGAGGGGCTTTGGCCCTGTCTATTCATATGACAGCAAGAAAAACAGGACCTAGTCCTTGCTGGAAGACTCAATAGGCAGAGTTGCATCAAACAAGCATTATTCTGTGGTGCCTCAGAAAGAAGCCTTTTAAGAAGCACGTTGTATGTCTCACAGCTGATGGTCTTTCATGAAGTCAATACCCTGTTGCTTCCCAAAAGAAGCTGTACCAGTGAAACACCCTGGGCTGGGTAAAGAGAGCAGAGTAAAAATGTCACAGAAGTACAGCAGCCAATAATTAGACTAACACGATGTAAACATTGGCAGCATTTATAACTGTGAAATAAGCAAACGAACCAACAGTAAAAAACCACTTGTCCTAGTTAAGATGAGCTTCATCAAAGATTTTCCCTAGCAGAGTTTACTTGGGAGCTGAAAGCTGACAACAGATTCCCTGTATCAGGGAAGCAGGTTTCGAGCTGTTGAAATCAGAGCCTAACTTGGTGTATGGGCACTCCTGCATTTCCTCCAACCCCAATACTTATTTTTTCCTGAATTTCTCCCAACTCACCCCTCTTTCATGCCTCTCTGTGCCTTCAGTGTAGAAATGGATATGTTGTCATGGGGCAACTGAGTACTACTGCCTAATACAAAAATGGGCAAAGCTGCTGGTTAGACTGTGTAGGAAAGGGATGCATATTCCTGGCAGGGAATGAGCAGAAAAATAAGGAACTGCATTTGCTTACAGGAAAGGACAGGGAACAACCCCCAGACAAAACTGAAGCAGCATCAAACATCCCTGTTGTGAAGGATGCTCCACAGTTGTTTCAGCAGAACCAGGACATAAGGCTATTGCTTCTGCTTAAACCTCACACAGAGGTACACCTCAGTAAAACTAGAAAAATACCACAGCTGAGACCCACAGACCTTCAAAGTCAGCGTGGAAAACCCCCAGAAAATACCTTTACCATGGGCCAAGGAACATGGGTGAAGGAGGACACTCACTTGCACTTCTCCTGAGGGAGAACTCACTGGGAATCCCACGCTGGCAACACTTCCAAATAAGGAATAGAAGGATTTGGAGGAAAAGCCCTTATCTATTCTTTGAAGAAGAAATCGTGAAATAATACCAATTTCCATGAATGATAATCTGGACAGGATACCAAGGGTCACAGGTTAAATTTGAATAAGAACAGTAAGTTTTTTAATTGCCATCAATTAATGAACTTCAAGTTCCTAGGAGGAAGTTGGTGTTTATATTCCCTAGCCTTCCCTTCAGAAGGGCTTTTGGCTCAATGCAGAATCACATGGCTTTTAAGTGCCAGTTACCTAGCCAAACGGTTGAAAGGGGCCTTGGATCAAAGCATCCTTGCTGTGGAAGCTAATTAAATCAGCAGTTTGAAGTACTAGATAGCACTATTTAATACCATGCAGACAAACATACAATGGAGACTAGCAAGCTCGCTGCTTTGCTTTAGCTAGAACAAAACTGGAGCCAAGGTTACTGCATAAGGTATAGGGAGTTATGTACACTGTCAGCACTTCCGAGAGCTCAGCATCTTGTAGCACAAAGTCCATTTATTATTGCATTCACAAGGAAATATGCAAAGCAAATTCCTTCTACCATACCTCCTTATTATTTCGATGCATTAACTCATAGCAAGATGAGTTAAACGCTGATGACTCAAAACCAATGAGCCTGTAAACACAAAACCTGTATTTTCACCTTCAGAAAAGTCAGTGAGCAACCACTTTAAATTCACAAATTCCAGGAAAAAGGTGAACAACATGCAATTTGTCACCTGACTGTATCATTGCCCCCTCTGATGTACTTTCAGCATACACTGTAAGTAATTTTTGAATGAATTTGAATTAAAGCTTTGAAAATATTTCCGTGGTGTTTTGAAGCAGTGGGTGGAAGAAGGAGAACAGTATGGATTAGAAGACAAATCAATACTACGAGACTCCCAACATCTGGTTTGCCAGCCAAAACTGGGCTAGTGGCTTTAAGTTCCTTTTCCTCCGTTTCCCAAATTATAACATAGGGATACCGTTCTGCTGATGAAAAAAATCTGTATATAGTGTTAGGTGGTAGTACCAGCAGCCATCCTGCCTAATGATGCTTGAACACCTGATGTTTCACTCATTAAATACGCCCTGAGATTGCAGCGGCAAGTGCCAAATCCACAAAACAGTTAAATAGCACAGAGATAGGAAGTAGGAAACCAGTATACTGGGTTAGTAAATACAGGCGATCCCAGCAACTGGAAGCTCCAACTCCATCTGCAGTTACTAAAGAGCTGAAAACGTTTGAGCAGTATCTATTGTGAGGGCCCCAAATCTAAGATCACCAACAAGAAAAGCCTCCCATCGATCTCAGAGCAACAACAGCTCACGTCCAGCCAGTGTAGGCTCTCCAGAGCACTGCAGTAATCAGTGTCTTCAGCTTTCCTTCCAATGCAAGGCCACTCACATTGAGCCCTCTTGGGCTGCAGGATGGCTCAGACTGCCCAAGCTCTGCTGCAGGTCCCGCTGTAACTGCAGTGCCTGCACACTCTTAGCAAAGCTTTCTGAAAACACACCGCGCTGCTGTGTCTTAAATAGGTGGGAGGCTGTCAGAGTTGGGCAATTTGAACCTCATCCCTCAGAGGATGCAAAAATCGGGACATCTTTATGCCACTGGGATTCCGGTGAATAAAAATGCTAGTAGAGATGTGATTTTTAATACTTATACTCTGCTGAGCTTTTAGTATGCATGCCTACCAATACATAACACAAGTCTAGCACAGAAAGCAAGCTAAAAATTTCATTTCTTACTTCTTCGGCCACAGGGGAAAAATAAAGATAGCATCTTCTTTAACAACTGCATTGACATACCTACCACAGAACAGGGTGAGCTCTTTCCTCACCCTTAGTCTTCAGGGCAGCAATGCTTCTGAGCTGTGTGTGAGGAACAGAACACTGGAGGGAATGCAAAAGGAGAACTGTACAGCAATCTATTAATCTTATTAATCTAATCTTTTTTTCCTCTCTATTACCTCTCAAGGTAACACTGATAAGTTGATATTGTCATTACAAATAATTTCTCCCTGCTCAGTGGATGTTTTTGTTAGGGATAAGAAAAAAAACAACTTCTGGAAGCACTTTCTAAGTTACCTATAAATAGTAAAGAAAGGGATAGAAAGCACAGGAGCTTGCTGCCACTTTCTACCTGTGGCAGATATGGACTCCCAAACAAAACTTACATCTGCAACAAAAAGAAGGTGCCAGCTAATTTAAACTAATTGCACTATAAAGCAGTTGAAATCCACTTGGAATTTGTAGCCATCTTTAGGACAGAGATGACGAGGAGGCCAGCATTTGTTGAACAGATCACTGTCCCTTCTCAGTGTATTGGTCACAGTTCAGAGCCACAGTCACAGGGTATTTGAGCATTCCTACCCAGGGAGTTGTATTTCAACACTACCCTGATAACAAATACAAATCCTCAGATGCCAAGGTTTGGAAGGTTGTTTTAAAAGCTTGTTTACTCTGCAGTTTGGTTGTTTTTTCAAGCAAGCATATCTTCCATTGGCAAATACTGATAAACTAGATATACGGAGCATTAGGCACTATTAGCTGTTAGACAGAGAGGTCTGGATGCAGTAAATCCCCGAGTTACTAATTACCAAATCCTGAGACAGCATGCCAAAGAACATATAAGTCTACACACTTCCTACATCTTTTATTCCTCCTTAGGAAATCAGTGTTAGTTAAGTTCACATACACGTTGCTACACTAGATGACCACTGGCCTGACACAGCACATCCATTTTTCTGTTCTTATATACACACAGACACGGCTAAATTCCCTCCCTAAGATGCAGGTAACAGAGCTAGCATTCCTAGAAATACTAGTCAGTCAGGCATCAGCAAATACCCTGTTATTCTGTGATCATACATCAGTCCCTGCCCGAGGGTCAGCAATACACATCCGGGATAGATGAGTACAGAGTGGCAACAAAACAAGCACGCTATCAGCCAGCTAGCCAGGAAGGGCTCATAGCTTTCAGAGCAACTTGTTTGTTAAGGAGAGAGAGAGAAGATCAAAGCTTTGAAGAAGAACGAGATAGTGGTTTTGCTAGCCAGCTACAGCTGATGAATCAGTTCAACACAGGGAAACAAAACATCAAGATGTGTTTGGGGAAAAGGTTATTTTGTTTTCTGTATGAGCGCATGGCACCACACACCTGCTTTCTCACCACTGAAGTCACTTGTTATTCCAGCAGCAATATCTCACTCTGTGGCAACTGTTCCATCACTTTTATTATTTTGGGGAAGCCAGAGCCACAACTCAAACCGTCTCTGGCCAAATTCAGCTAAGGGTGTTTCAACCTACATGCACAAGAAGTTCAATTACTAGAGGACAAGGTGTACATCAATATACACTGATTCCTTTGGCATATTATTTTGTGGCTTCATGCATATTCTAGTTTTTATTATGTATTGATTTAGTATTATTATTTTGCAAATAAACACAGGAATGCATGTGTAACACTTGCTTCCCAGCTCCCCAGTAAGGACAAGCCCAACCCCACCACTGCTGGGCCTAGAAAGTAAACCGTAAAAGAGGTACCACGTGTGCCTTATCTCAAAACTAAATCCTGGTACTTTGCCCAAGGATTGAACACATTTTATCTCTCACCTTCACCTCTTACTCTATTACTTGATTTATGTATATCAGAGAGGAAGAACAAGAAGACATAGCACTTGCAAAGTAGCACTTCAACCAAATTTAACAAAATTAAATTATTTTGCCTGGAAACGAACACTTAGATCTACCTCCTGCCCAGGTAATCATCTCCTACCGATATGAGCTGAACCTCATTCACAGATATGCAGTACTGCGGCACACAGCTCACCTCTGTAACCCATTTAGGGACTCAGTTACTATGTGAGGAACAGAAAACCCACACTAGTTCTTAGTGGGAGAAGATCAGACGTACAGCTAACTGTAGCAGAATACAATCAGTTAAGATTAAGGAAAAGCCTGCCAAGCTTAAAAACAAAGATCACAGAATCATAGAATGCCCTGACTGGGAAAGGACCCTCAAGAATCCTCAAGTCCAACTCCATGGCTCCACTCAAGACCACCCAAACCCAATGCCTAAAAGCGGTGTCCCAGTGATCCTTGAACTCTGGCAGCTCATGGCTGTGCCCACCACCCTGTGGTGCAGAACCTCTTCCTGACCCCACCTGGCCCTCCCCAACACAGCTCCATGCCGTTCCCTCGGGCCCTGTCGCTGTCACACAGAGCAGAGCTCAGCGCTGTCCCTCTGTTCCCTGTGAGGAGCTGCAGCCGCCATGAGGGCTCCCCTCAGCTCCTCTCCTCTAGGCTGAGCAAACCCAGGGCCCTCAGCTGCTCCTCACACCTCTTGCCCTCCAGACCCTTCTCCATCTTTGCAGCCCTCCTTTGGATGCTCTCTGATAGTTTTATGCCCTTCTTATATTGCAGTGCCCAAACCTGCCTCCAGTGCCCATGGTGGGTGCAGCCACACAGTGCAAAGTGGGACAACCCCTTCCCTCGCCTGGCGGCAGCACTGGCCCTGATGCATCCCAGGGTACGGATGGCCCTTTGGGCTGCCACAGTACACTGCTGGCCTACATTCAACTTGCTGTCAACCAGAAACTCCAGATCCCTTTCCGCAGGATTGTTCATCCAGGTCTGCACAATCTCAGGTGCAGAATCCGGCACTTGCTGTTGCTAAATTTCATGTGGTTGGCAATTACCCAGCCCTCTGATTTGTTAAGATCTCTCTGCAAGGCCTATCCACCCTCGAGGGAGTCAACAGCTCCTTCCATCTGCAAACTTATAACTTATTATAACTTCAAGCCCTGTATCCAAGCGGTTGATGGAAACATTAAAGAGAATTGGCCCTAAAATGGAGGCTGTGGAAGCCCACACCAGTAATACCCCTTGCGTTCATCGCCTGTCACAATTTATTTTGAGAATGGGATGCAAGATGGGAGCAATGCAATCTCTCTCTCTTGCTCCTAGTCAGCCCAGCAGCACTAGCAAGCTTGCAGATCTCATTTCTCCAGGTGACATTCTGCATGGGGTTTGGCTTGAAGAACAGCACAGGCAGCCCAGAAGCAGACACCAGCACACAGAACCAGGCACTGCACGAGCCTGGAGTCAGACCTGCCCTGAGACTGCCAGCCCCTGGCCAGGCCAATGAACAGTAAGTAATTACAGGCATAAAACTACATTCACCAAAATCATATCTTGCAGTTGTTTTTTTTTTTTTCCAAAATAGATACTCTGAAATTGCAACAACTCACATATTTGCTGTTTCAGCAGTGAAGCACTAATGATTTGACTTTAAGCTTCAGCCTGAAGCTTTTCTGGATATGACAACAGCAGATTTTGATGCTTTGGTTTCCTAGACTCCAAGCTGATACTTTTCTTTTAAAAGCAACAAGCCCATTTAGAACACTTTTCTCTTTCATGGAACTTGACCTAAACTACTGTAGCCTGCTGCACTTAGAGTGCATGAGAAAGTAGCACAGAGCAGGAAACGGTTAGTTTAGCTCCTAGATACAGCTCATAGTATTTCAGAGTTCATTTTTGCTTCTGGAGTCATGGATAACCAACAGAAGAACCAGGGCTACAACAAAAACTTGTTTTTTTCTGTTTAAGGGCAAATTTTGGCAGCTTACATTACAGAACAGGAAAGCACATGAACTTACACTCTGCATTTTAAGGAGGTTTCTTTTGTTTAATGAAATGCTGCGTACATCTATACAGCTTTTTAGAGGCAGAAGCATGTTTATTCTGCCTACACTCTAAAGCAGAAGAACACGTTTGCAGTACAGACCTAGCCCGGGCCAGTAAGCAAAGCAAAGAAGCACAACTTACCTGTCCTTTGTTGACTGATTAGCTCTTTCTACAAGTGGTGATAAGCAATTGCAAACTGAAGATTCACAGTGTGAGGTAACTATTGCACACGTGTACTTCAGCCCAAACTGCCCACAGCCTTCAGTCTTAGCAAGAGGGCATTTTCAACCACGCTATGAAAACCATGCAGCAGTGTAACAATGGAACCCTGGATAGCAAGGAGCAAAGACCATCACAAAGCACTTTTTACAATACATGTAGGTACTCTCTAAGAGTCCTAGCCAGGAAGACAAAAATCAGTGCTGTATTTCCAGAGTCTTATATCCAAGTTACACCATCGATTCAATGTTACAACAGACTCAAGTTTCCCTTTACAGCACCAAATCACATTTTCATATCCTATTTCCCAGAGTTAAACGATGTCTTTACCTGGTTCAACTTCTGTCTTTCCAGGCACTAATTTTTAGAGTTCTCCAACTCTGTCTATTCATTCTACTGGGCTATTTTATTCAGCTTAGGCTGAATAAGCACATCCTAGATAAACAACTGTTGGAAAAAAGCCAATACCCTATTAATTCACTGTATAATATCTATAATATAAACTATTAGTTACCATCTCGTGTTACCTGGAGGTTTTTATGTGAGAAAGATTGAATTTACAGGAAAGCCTTGCCTGGTATAAACTAGTTTGAGCCACACTAAAAAACAAAAACCACAATAATAATACCCACTCAAACACCACCCCCAGCCCCACAACCTTCCCTGTGATCAATTCACACAGTATTCCACTTGTGCCTGGGTATTCTCTGCATGACCTGAAAGCATCCCTTTCGAATTCAAGAACTTAAGAACTCTTTCCACATCTGGTGGCTCAGTGAGCACAAAAAGGATAAAGGACAGCTAAACATAACCACAATCCAGAACATTAAGAACTAACCTATTGTTTTGGTTTTTAAAGTTATTTAGGATTCAACCAGGTGACCTTTTTCTGGATCCAAGTGAAATTTTTTAACCCTCCCATTCTGACTGACATGTGACTGAAATGGTGCACCTATAAAATGACAGGGTCACTTCAGAAAGCTCGAACAATAAGGGAAAGAACAGGCAGATTATTATCAGCATCAGTTCACTCACTTTTTGAGCATTAGCAAACTGCCTCAAGGCCAGGCTGGATATGGCTCTGAGCAGCCTGGTCTGGTGCTTGGCGACTCTGCACATAACAGGGGGGTTGAAACTAGATGATCATTGTGGTCCTTTTCAATCCAGGCCATTCTGTGATATGATATGATAGTTCACTCACTATGTTCAACGTAAGCAGCCATAAGACCACCTCCTTGCTGACTTTCCTTGACACTTGTTCCCAGGCAGTGCCAGCTGCAGAAGACAGCTGCCTGCTTCTTCTACTTAACCTAGCAAGAGGGGATTTCTGCTGCTCATTCACTCCGAGCAAGCACGGAATGACAGGATTTTCTGTATTCCTCAAGGAAGTAGCAGCACTGCCACCGCATATGTTGGGATAAAAATTGTTTTCTCCCACTGCTACTTGGCATCCACTATTCTATTTAAACCAGAATAATGAGATATGCCAAGATTTAATTCAGTAATACAGACTAAAAAGCACACACTATTTGCAATGTAGCCACAGACATAAACAGCTGGACATTATAGGTCCAACCACATATAATTTATAGGTAACATAAACTAGACAAATGCTAAGGGTAAGTCTGGAAAGATGGTCCGTATCCTCCATGCTTCCCTCACATACATAAGTGATTTGGGCACGGTCAAATAACCCTACAACAGTCTGAAACACATCACACCTACATCTGAACGACAGCATATTTCAAAGACGTACAAGAAGTGCACACATCCCCTTTCTCCTTGCAAATCCTGAAGGACAGATGATGGCGAAGCATGCCATGGTTACATGCAGTCAGTCACACCATACTTTGGGTCAGGTGTGCCCCATAGAGTACTCACACAGAGCCTTGCTAATCTACACGGGCTGGGGATCCAGTCGCAAATAATTACAGATCAGCTTACCTGATGAAGTCACTCATTTTATCAAGTTGCAGATAACTACCCATCAGATTTGCTACTGTGATTCTATTTTCAGTGATAAGAGCGTACCAAGCTATTAGGAAAGTTGTCTACAAAACAATTGGAAGAACAAGTTCACTAGGTAAAATTGTCAGGATCGCTTTCTTGAAGTAAGTACATTCTTCATTAATTTACTGAAGTGGTTGTGTTACTGGCTGGCAGTTCATTCAAGCTGTCAATCTTCATTAATCACCTACTCAAATGAAAAGTTTATTGAATTACAGCATATTAAGGTATTTGACATCAATATCGGTAAAGTCTTTAGGTGGCATTCTCTACCAACTTGTCATTAGCTGCCAGAAACCTGGCAGACAGCTCAATGAGGATGCCGTCCCTTGCATTTTAAGAACGTATTTTTAAAAGAATCCATAGAAAGGAAGAGACCCAGCAGAGGAAAAGCCAAGCGGAGCCGTCAGGGAAGAGAAGTGCCCATCCCAGAGGCGCGATGTCCCACCCGCCCGGGGCCAGCAGCAGGCACGGCGCAGAGCACACCGCTGCCCACAGGTGTCCGCGGGCAAGAAAACCCCGATTCGTCCCTTTTCGTTTCGGGCAAAGACAGGGAGGGAGACGGGGCTGTTACCCATCAGGAGGAAGGAGAAGATCCACTGCAGCACAGCGACGGTCTGGATCCTCCTCTTCAGGGGGACATTGATGGGAGCGAAGCGGACCTTCATGCTGAACCGCGCGGGCGCCGAGCCGGAGCAGGCGAGGCACGCAGCGCCCGGCCCGCACCTGCCGCCTCCTGCCCGCGCCCCGCCCGCCGCCAGCGCTGCCCCC
>JACDJE010000150.1:793493-841974 GCA_016647715.1 Pavo muticus | reverse complement strand
AAAAAAAAAAAAACAACAGCTCTTGTGTCTTTCATACTCAAAATTTATAATCTGTTGCTGTTGCAAATTACAGACTGTCAAAATCCGTCCTCATGCTGTAGCTGCAGTCCTTCGTAACATAACTTTTACCAAAGAACGTTATGACAGTTTCATTGACCTCCAGGAAAAGCTACACCAAAATATTTGCAGGTTAGTGCTTAAGTTTCAAATACCGTGTAGCATGTGAGCATGATTTGATTTCGTGTTAAGATTTCTCTGCCCTATTGTGGAGAGACATTATATATTATGTTCATATTAAAGAAAATACGTCATAGCCGCTCTCTTGCTCCTTCTCATTCCCTTCTCTGTTTCTGTCTGCTCTCAATGCATTTAAATGTAAATACATCTTCTACAAGAGTTGAGGGAGAAGCCTTCTGCAGTGGTCCCAATGGATATGCTTTTGACTGCCATGTGTATTCTTAACATTTCTCATTGCTAGCATACAGAGTGAAAATGATTTCTAGGCTTCTCAAAACTGGACTTTGACTTTTCCAGTAAGTTATATGAATGAATGCACAGAAATACAGGGCATCACGAGATGCTATCTTGAAGGAACTGCAAAAGTTACTAGCAAAATCATTATTTTGTCTTTCTCTCTAGGAGAAGAGCATTAGTAGCAATAGGTACCCATGACTTGGACACCATTTCTGGTCCGTTCACTTTTACAGCTAAAGCACCTTCTGAAATTAAATTCAAGCCCTTGAACCAATCACAGGAGTACACAGCTTCACAAATTATGGATCTATATAGGGTAAGTGTGATTTTCCAGTGTTACTGTGCTAAGTAAAGGAAAAAAGTTTCCAAAGCTTAGCATCTAAGCTTAAGCATAAATGCATCCCTTGCATTTAAGTGTTTTTCTTAAAGTAAAACACAGCCATCTTCTGTAGCTTCAGCCAGCGAACATGAAAAATGCATGGTAATACTTAGTTTGTACTGCTCATGAAAGATACATCAAGGTGTTTGGTGCCTAAATGTAACTCTTAAAACAGTGATTTTGATGTTAAACCCCACTGATTTATCAACACAAAGGTTACTTTTCATGATACTCTTCATAATATAGTGAAAGGGTTATGTTCTTGCCTACACTGGTAAGATATTCAGTGTACAAAGCTGCAAAAAATAGGTGTGAATAATACCTAATTTTAAAATGTTATTTCAGTTGGGCCAGCTTGGTGGCGACATTGAATTACTTGCCCAGCTACATATTAGGCAGGTGTAGCTGTGTGAAAGACTCAGTTATTGGCATCGGTCTTGGCCCAGCATCCTGTTGAAACCAGGTAAACATTAGGAAAAGATCCTATCAGGTCTAATTTTATAATATTTATTATATTTGAAAATATACTTATTTTCAAATAAGACAGTATTTGAAAATGACACTATTACAATTAAAATATACAGTACTGTTAGAGCACATGTACAGAGGTAAAAGAAATTCACAATATCTGACCAAAGGCAAGTGAAAACTAGGAAAAAAAGAGGTCAGAGAGAATAAAAGCTAACTATGTTTTTGGTAGAACACACATCCACGTCATTGGAACAGATGTAAGTTTTGAATAAACTTAAGCATAAATGTGTCAGGGTTTAGCACTTTACAATTAAAAGTACCAAAATGGAATTTTTTATCGCTTCTAAGGAGAATTCTGATAAACTACTGATGGGTACCCATGGGTTTGGCAATGGAAGGACTATTGCAGCAAACAAAGACTTTGTTTAGGTAGCATACTTTAAGCATCTGTGAGAGATCCTTAAAGAAATAGTTTTTAACATTTCTGAAGAAAAAAAAATCCAGCTCTCTCATTTAAAAGTTTTCCCACTTCTGAGAGTGAGCAGCTTTTGCTAGAGGTACTGTAATGCTATAATGGGATGATAATAGCAGGGTAGCAAAGACTTTGGCTACAGCAAATAAGAATGAGCCCATATGCAGCAGCCACAGGTACAGAAATGAAGGCAAAGAGCTGCTTACCTTTGGAAGGCCTCAGGTAGGTAGGGATCTCTCTCTGGCAAGAGATGCCCTCACCTCCACTGCCAACCCTTAAATGAAATCTGGAAAAGGGTGGATCCTGACTCCACCCCTTCCAGTCACTCAGATGCATTGCTTGTGCCTGAGCTCCCCTGGGTTGGCCCTGCCTTCTCACCAGGTGCTCAATCACTGATTCAGGCCATGACTCAGCATTTCCACTACAGGTAGCTAGCTGTAAGCCCAATCCTTTACCTTCTTTAAAAATTCCAGTTAATACCTCACCTGAGGACTGTGGTAGGATGGAAGTTCAAAAGTGAGCTTACGTTAGATGTGACGTTACTCTTTGTTTCCCCAGACTGACAGCCATCTCCGGCAGTATTTACACCTGATTGAAAACAAGCCACGTTATCCTGTCATTTTTGATAGCAATGGTGTTGTTCTGTCCATGCCTCCAATCATCAATGGTAGGTTTATTTCTGACTAGTTTATGCTGTTGCTCCTATTTTGTGAGTCAGAATGTCTAATAGAAATGTTGGTGCACAGTGTGGATTCTGTTCTGTTCTGTTCTGTTAAAAATGTTTCACTTATTACTTCTTTCAGTTTAAACGCAGATTTTTTTGCTCCCTCAGGAACAGATAATTAAATGTAAATATGGGCATTGGTTTTTTTGGATTGGCTACAAGCACTTGAGTGAAAGATTATATGGGTGTTGAAGTGAGTCCAGAAGAGCTGAGTATGTTTCAGCTGTAAAGAGATAGAACACAGCATGCTGGGAAGGGAGTACAGCGTTCTTCACTCTTGAGAGCTCAGGTGCTCCTGACTACATTCACACAGCATGGTTATTGGCACTGAAATTCATTCAGTGTACACACTGGCCATCAGTGTTTAGCAAGTGACATGAGGCACATTTCTGCTCAACCACAATGGATAGTTTGCCATGTACTAACAGAACCCCCCCATTTTTGTAAGGAATCTACTACTGAGGGACTTCACATCTAATCTGCGAGTAAGACACTTTAGCTGATGCTCCTAAGTATATTTTCTACCTTCTTCCAGACAAGAAACAGTTTTGAGTACATCAGCAACGTGCTACAGTGTATGCCACGTGATTGCAAGTGCAGGCAAAAAGCAAATCCATGCTTGAGAGAAATCCGTCCTATGCTGGACCACTCACATAGACAAAAACTTTAGCGTCTCAGATGACAGTGTCAAGAGATCTTGTTTATTCATAAAAGCAGCTATGGATTTCCATCAGTCTAAATCACTTCTTAAAAAACATTCATTGCTATTTAAGTTTGCTTTCTCATGCATGTCACATCAAATGCCAATCTGCTACTAAAGCTGGGGAAGGGGAGATGCAGAACCACTGTGCCACCAGCAGATGGCTGCGATTCTGCTAGTTTGCTTTCTCTACTGCCAGTAGAGAGTTCCTGTCCATTTGTGTTTTCTAGTGTTCAAGGGTTGCCAGGTCAGCAAGACCGGTCTGCCTTTTCTGAGTAGAACGTGTTGTATTTTTGCTCTTCTTGATTTATAAGTTTAAAAATAAAAAGCCTTTCTACTCTGGTAAGAATGGTGTGAATGTTGATGCAGCAGATATAGTAGCTTTTAAGCTGGGGAAGATGGTGGTGATGATCATTTTGAAATACAAAATCAGTCAATATCATTGACGCTGCAGGAAAAGTAACAACATTTCTTAACATGCTATTGTCTTCACATGTTTTAGGAGATCATTCAAAAATAAGCCTAAAAACGAGAAATGTATTTATTGAATGTACAGGCACAGACATGACGAAGGTAAATTAATCTTTTCTGCTTTTGATATGCTGTAACGTCATTGTTATCCCAAAGGGACAACAGTGCTCTAGTACAAAGACCTACAGTAGATGAGCGTTTGTTTTATGGAGCAGACTGTCCATTTCAAAAGGGCAGGATAAGTTGTGGGACTGCGTGGAATTCCCTCAGTACGCTTTTAGGTTTGCTTTACAGGTGGTGGTGTGTTTCCCGTGGGTTTTGTTTTTACTGTATCTTCATGTTGACACCAAGTTTTCAGCTTATATTAAAAAAAGTAAACAAGGTTTATTTCTGTTGTTGAACACTTTCCAAAGTCTTTCAGATTTAGAAAAAGAATAGAATTCATTAAGACTGCTTATTTTGCTGAAACATTCTGCGGAAAGAATAATTAAAATCTGGGCTGTGGAAAGGGAGAAAGCAATTTTTCTTCTTAGTTATCTTTTTCAAGCAGGGACGCTGTGCAAATAATTGTCAACTGGAAGTCTTTCTGTATGCAAATTCTGCAACTCGGCACCGAAGCGTGAAAGCCTAGCAGTTATAACTGCCTGTTCTTGAATGTAGGTTGTGCATTCATCGTTAGTTTCCCTAAAATGTGTATATTGATGCTCAAGAACAAAAGTACTTTTAATTTATCCTACCACACAGTGGTTCGTTAATGACAGAAATTTGCATGTTGTGATATGGATTTTAAGGAAACTAAAAAATAACTGCTTCTTGCTCCTGCTTACTTTGATAGTAAATACAAAAATAGCGTTGGTTTCTTTTCATGAAGGAAGTTACAGCGTGAGGCATCATAAAGCAACTCTTGTAGATTAAGAGTTTGATTAAAATCTCATGATTGTGTTCTGTTGTACTAACTTCTCCAAATACTGAGCATAGAATAGAAGATGTCACTGTAGCCTCATTTGCAACAAAATGTTTTTAAACAGCGCACAACCTTTTGACCTCAGTGAAGGAAGTAATGAGATTAAAGGTTTGGAAGGCGCAGTTCCAACCGGTGTCTTCAGAACAGTTTAGCAAACATGTGCAAATGCTTTAGAGATCTCCAGTTATCAGGTTTTTGAGCAACATCTTTGCAGCAGAAGCAAAGCATCTCTTAAAATTCAGCCCGGTATTTTAGATGCTGAGTTTTTAAGTAGTGTAGAATGAAGCGAATATAACAAATCTTTCCCCCCTGTGTTATGATATTTTGTCTGCTTAAGCACAAGTAGAGGACAGATTTCAATGTGATTATCATCTTTATTTTGTAGGCAAAAATTGTTCTTGACATCATAGTTGCGATGTTTAGTGAATACTGTGAGAAGCAATTCACGTGAGTATAAATTAGGAGTCAGAAAGATGTTACACTCCCGCCGCATTTTAAAAGTGTTTTTAGTTCTGTTTTTATATCTCTTGCAGTGTTGAAGCAGTAGAAGTAATTTATCCTAATGGGAAGACTCACATCTATCCGGTAAGTGACATGGTGTCTCACTGTCACTGGGGAAAGGATTTTATTTACACAAAGTATAAGAATGACATTGTCTACTTTTTCTGCAGAGGTGAAGAGTAAGTCAGGGCCTTCTTTAACCCCACAAGGGAAAGAACATGGTGTCTCAGTTTCCCCTTATCTATAAAACTCATTCCTAAGCGCTGCTAATTTATGATAAGGCTAAGAACAGTCTCATTTAATCTGATGCTCAAGAAAGAAGGCTAGGGTTTAAAGTTATAAGTGGTAATGTGGATTAGAGTTTGTGATACAGACGTTCTCAGGAACAAGTAAAGATGGCTATCAAAAGTCTGTGTCTAAAGCCTACGTGTTCCAAATCAGGAAACATGAATGCAGAAGGAGGTCCTTCAGGCTTAAACCACTGGACAACTGAAATCAGCCTCAGCATAACATACTTATCAGATCTGGAATCTTTAAAGCCTTTGAATAAAATAGCCTTTTAATCCTGGATTTGTCAGTCCTTCGTTTTATAGATGCCAGCTATTTAAGTCAGCGTGCTGCGTGAGTCCAAGGCATACCTCTGTGCAGCAATGAAGGCTTACTTTTTTGTTCTAAGTTAAAAGAAAGCAGTTCTTCCTGTTTCTTGAAAGCGACTGAAAACAAATAGGTCTGATTGGGTTCATAAAATGATAAGTCTCAAGCAAGTACAAATTAATTAGGGGAAANAAGTCCACAGCTCACAGCTGTGAAGAATGCTGTAGCTGTAACAAAGAGTACTGCAAAAGAAAGGATTCTTAACAGCTTCCAAAAGAAAACAGCAGTGTGAGGGGAAGCAAGATTAACAAAGCTGGAATAATTATCTACTGGAAGACTCTTTCTTTTCTCCTCTAGACATACAGCAAAAAATGCTTGCTAGTGAAAAAGAGGAGCGATTTTGGTGGCTAGTAATCCCTTGGTCAAGCATCAGCTGCTTCAGTAGCACACACCTGGTGAAAGCAGGATCCCAGACACATTAATTGCAGCTGTACTTATATGGTCATAGACTGCTATTTCTCATAACAAAACCTTATCCAGAAATCAGTTTTCTATACAGTAACAGCCACAGAAGGTACTTTCACACATCATGAGATGCTGTCGTACTATTCGGGAGAAAGCTGTTAGTCATAAACTGAATCTTGCTGGACTTCAAGGAGTTCCAATTTAACATTTCTTGTTGACTGCTTAAGGAGGGCCAGTAGAATTGCAAAGAATTACTGGTAAAAAGGAACTTGCCTGAAAACAAAAGAAAGGCTCATTCTGGAAATGATCGTGGAAACAATATCAGCAGTAACGTGCTCTCAACGTTTTTGAAACTAGCTGGTTTGCACGTTTGGGCACTCAAGCATAGGCAAATTCAATTCAGTGCACAACGTAAACAGACCTACCTGATATCTGAAGATTCACTATCTACATCTGACAGTTCCAGTAAATCTTCTGAACTTCCTTCCTCGTCTGAAAAAGATCTCCGCACTTTGGGCTGCAACATGTCTTGAGTAATTTTGTTCCTAGCATCCATGCTACGTACATCATCCTCATTACGACATTTATCTGTATGAAAACCAAGTTCACGTTTCAAGAGAAGAGCACAGGATTCTTCACATTTGTTACTCCCATTCTACTCTATTTACACACAGTTATGGCATTTCCGTTGCCATACAATTTGTTTTTAGGTAACAGTTCAAGAAGATCTTGGTTTTTATGCAGTCTTGTCAGAGAAAACAGAGTACTATGGGTACATAATGTACAGGTACTTTACTGACGATAGACTTGGTGCACACATCAGCTATACAGTTAACGTGTGAAATACATCAGGTTCTGTTACACACACTTGAACTTGCCTGGATGCTGAATCAGATAAGCTTCAACCAAGTTGTTCAATATGTGGTTTTTACAAATACGTTCTACTGGACAACGACAAGTTGGACATAGAGAAGACCTTTCCATCCATCCTGAGTAGCAGGCAGCACAGAAAGTATGCATACAAGGTTGCAAGCTGGAAAACACAAACATAAGTAAACCCTAAATATTTCACTTTTTACATTTACATTCATAACACTTGAAAAAACATTTAAGATCTGCTTAGATAATAAGAAAGAGTCATTAAAAAAAAAAAAAAAAAAAAAGACTTGAGGGGTTTGTAAATACCCCAAACCTCCCAGTCACCTCAAGCTGTTGTCACTGAACTTACATTACTATCATGTAAACGCAGTTTTTGTCAGTCATACATACCTCACACAGTCATGCAGCAATTCTTGGCAGATAATACAAGTCAATGTTTCCTCCATCTTATCAGGTTTCACATTTGACGTTTTGGGATCTTCAGAGCCAATTTTAATTACACATTCACTTGGAGCTGCTGCTGGAAGATTTGGACAAGCACCTTCATCTACAAAGACAGAGAACTCCACAGAATGTAGATTTTGAAACTTTTTTTTTTTTTTAAGTGTTAAAAAAGACTGGAAAGGTGCACCCAAATTCCTGGTTCACTGACAACGGCGCCACTAAAGCTCCTGCTTTTCACATACTGGTTTCTGCTAATAGAGTCATCATTTTCACTGGATCAGAAACCAAGCAATCAAGAAAAAAGGAATCGAAAAAGGACTGATGGCACTGATCTGACTGAATCTGGAGATGGGAAGACAAATAGTGTTTATTTACTTAACACAATACTACAACATAGAATTACATTATGAGGGGAGAAAAAAGTTATCTACCTCACGCTAACCTAACAGAATCACAGAACTGCAGGGGTCGGAAGGGACCTTAAGAGGCCACTGAGTCCAACCCCCATGCTAAAGCAGGTAACCTTTCAATCCCTTCTAAATTTGATGAGTGCCTTTGTTTTTATTCCACGTTAAAAATCCGCACTTATTTCTCTTAAGTTTCTGTTCACCTCACTGGGTTTCTATGAAAAATAAACAGCATTAAATTCCTAATTTAAACTTTTTAAGCTAACTTTCAATAATAATATTAAAGAGTAGGTTGCAGAATACTGCAGCATACTAGCCTCCTTTTAGTTTCTTCTTAGCAGGTTCCAAAACTTCTTCCTCCTCTGTGCTTTGAGAACCCAGCTCTGCCTTTTCTTTGTCACTGATCTCTGAAGCGACTGCAGAAATTTCAGCATTCACATCCAGCTTGTCATGTTCATCGTGAAGTGCTCTTAGACACATCGATTCCAAGATGGGCAAAGCAGGCACAGGAGTGAAGAGTGAGGATTGTGATCCTGCAAAATAAAAACAGAGAAGTGAACACAGTTGCACACAGATACGGGACAAGCAAAAATAGAAGTTAGTCGAACACCGATGATGCATGTACATCAATCCAAACATCTGCACAGGAAAAAAGGATGCCAAAGCACAAAGCACGAGTAATGTATGTATAGTTACACTACATGCATTCTGACTCAATCTGACTAATTGGAGGACCTGGAAAAAAAAAAAAGGCCTTCAGTTGTGTAACCCTACTCAAAATCCCCTTCAAAGTGCAGAGCATTTATTCCTAAGACTCACATCAGTGCTTTCTGACAAGGATGCCAGGGAAAAGATCTATACAATTTGATCATATATAACAGATCAGGAGCAGAGGACAAAGCTTCATTTTCATAGAAGCTTGCAGAAAAAGTCCCAATGAACTGTTCTGTTGGAGCACTGTACTGCAATATACTTGCCAGTACAACCCAAGACACCAGGCAAGGGATCCATGTGGTATATTTTGACCTTAGTGCTCTAAAGCAAGAGAAAGCAGAGTGGTGACTGGCAGAAGTAACAGAGATAACCACAGTAGTTTCTCAGAGTGACTGCATGAGCGCAAGCACTCGTATTTACTTGTTTGGTAAATTATCCATATGCATTTGCTAAGCTTTCACCAGATTGTCAGTACAAATCCATAGCATAACAGCAGAGCAGCTTGAGATTTACATGGATTTTGTGCCTCTCTGAGCATAAGCAGTTCTCATAACTGTTTTACCCATTCACCAGGATTTACCCTGCCTACTCATAAAGTACACATATCTATCTGGTATTTTAACTAGAACTTACAAAGGAAATGCTAAGCACCCTGAAGGGGTAAGGTTAAAATTAAAGTCTGGTCTAACAGCTGATGAGATAGCACACTAAATACTTGATATAACGCTTACCAGATGTAGAAGGATTATCCTGTTCAACAGATGCAGACTCAATAAGAGAGGTAGAAGAAGCATTAAAGAGGTTAGATGTAGAAGTAGATGGCTGTGGTTCCTCATAGCAAGACTGAGTAGCTGACGGTGATGAGGTAATTTGGTTCTCATCATTACTTCTTCCTGTACTTGAGGTATCTTTGGTCACATGGCATTGGTTTTCTATATTAGCTTCTACAGCTAGAGGGGAAAAAAGGGAAAAGAAAAAGATCCGTGTGACAGTTTCACGTGATGGCTTCAGAATTCCAAGGAATCCAACTCTACAAAAAGCACTGCGTTAGCCATTGGAGCTTAGCTACTCTTCTTGAATCTTCAATCACTTCCTTACCTACTGGTTCTTGAGTTGCATCATGTTTTGCGTTTAAGGACTCGTAAAGATAAGCAACGTCTGAAAGAGAAAAAATATTAAACAGAATTTCTAAATGGCCGGGCCAGGCGGCGCGTCCCGCGGGGCTTCCGGGTGCTCCGGGCTCAGCGCTCGCCGCTCCACTCCGTGTAGCCTCATCTACCCGCGCGGAAACCCCACGTCCGCGCCTTATCCGCACCCACGGCCCTAGCGCCCGTTCGTCCGCGCTCCGCCCCGCGGGCAGTTCCGCGACACGAGCTCTCTCTGCGCGGGTAGGAATGGCGCTCCCACAGCGCGATTGGGCCGCTCCCTCCCCGCTCCCCGCGCCGAGGGCACCTCCGCGCTCGCGAGATAGACCAAGAACGCAGAGCAGCCTCAGCGCTCTGCGGTTTTGACTCCGTTTTTAATCGAACCGGTGTAGACACAGCACGCACGCCGCTCAGGCATCTAAGCCTGGCTAGCAGCTAAAAAAAAAACACAGTAAAAAACAACTAAACTCCAACCAACCGACGGCACCGATCACCACCCACTCGGTGGCGGAAGAGGCGCAGGGCCCTCAGCCCCGCTGTAGCTGCCCACCGCTCTGCCTCCTCCCACGGCGCGGGCGCGGGCGGCGCTGCTGTCAGGCGCTGCGGTCAGGCACTGCGCAGGTGCCCTCATGCGGCGGGGGCCTCGCTGTCCGTAGCGCAGGCGCGCAGCGTGCCGGGCGCAGCCATGCCGACCGTCAGCGTGAAGCGAGACCTCCTCTTCGAGGCGCTGGGCAGGAGCTACAGTGAGTGCGGCGGGCGCGGTCCCTCGCGCCGCAGCGGGGCTCGGCGGGGGCGCGCTTCCTGTGCGGACGGCTAGGCGTCTGTCGGTGACTGTCGGCAGAGCCGGCACTGACGCCCCAGAGCAGCTGCTGTGGACGTAGCGCGGCCGGAAACACGCCGGTCGCTGAGGAAACTGCTGCTCACATGCGAACGTGAACAAAATCCTCTATGCGACTTTTACCCCTTTTCCAAAATAGCCATTTGAAAATGTCCAAAATAAACACAAAATTTAATAAAATCTGAGTTCTGCTTGTAAAGAAAAATTCACTTTTTTTTTTTTTTTTTTTTCCCCCATCACAGCCGATGAAGAATTTAATGACCTTTGCTTTGAGTTCGGTTTGGAGCTTGATGAAGTTGTGAGTAGCATTGTGGTTTGTTGCTTTATGGGGAGATGCAGCAGCCTGACAGCATTTGTATCTGTGCGGATCTGTAGCACATCACTGGCAGGGCCCAGGGCAGCGTTGAGCCCATACCTTCTAGAAGGCACCAAAAAATAACCAGGCAGGGCCTGGGGGATACCGTGGGGCTGTTCTCAAAAAGGGATGTGGGCAGGGCTTTAGCATTCCCTTCTACACATGTAGTCCACCAGCAGTACGGCAGCAGTCTTGTCAACCTGAAACATCCTTGTATCTCTGCATAGTACTGTCCAGAGAACATGACGTACCCTGTGTTCTTGTTACAGAATACCACTGTCATCAGCTGTGTTAACACAGGTGGTTTGAATCCGATAAGAAGAACATCAAAAAAATTACTGTCTTAGGAACAAGAGACCCTGAGGTGGCACACTGCTATGGTTTGTGGAGTTTGGCTCTCTGCCTCCTGTTCTTAAGGCTCTGGCCAATTTAGATAGCAGCATAAGGATGGCCATAGGCCATATATTAAACATACTTTGAAAGATACGTTTGGCCATATTTTGTACACATTTTTGTGTGCAGTGCCACAAGTGTATGTTTGTCCTGGACATTCTGTTACCTGAGTTGCAATTAATGTATTTTTTTTATCCAGGTTCTATACTTTTGAAAGCTTGCTGACCCTACAGTCTGTATCCAAATGAGTCTTGAGAAGTACACCACATTTTGTCCTTGTTTTTTAATTGAAATTAATTGTTCTTTTGATTAGGTTTACCAAAAGATACCCGAATATCATATGTTGTGCTGAATTTCACAATAGACCTGATGCTACAAATCTTTGCTGATCTGTAGCAGAAAATAAGGTCCATGTTCTCTGCTGGGATCTGCCCGCCTGAAGACTTGTGTTTCTATCTCTATTTTCAAAATTCAAATTCTGATAGTGAAGATTTCTCTTTATATACTGCATCACAATCTTTACCTCTGAGAAAAACGTTGATTTTACAGTACTTTTGGTACTTGGCTTGCTTATTTGCTATATAAATCCAAATGATGTTTTTAAACTTCTAAAATTAATATTGTTTCCTACTATCTCACTGTCATAGTGCTGTGAATGTTAAGATACTTCAAGTTAAAAAAAAAACTACAACGTATTTTGCTTGATTTCAGACATCCGAGAAAGACATCATAAGTAAAGAGAAAGGCAAAGGAAAGGCAGAGGGTGCATCTGAGACTGTTCTCTATAAAATCGATGTTCCTGCTAACCGCTATGATCTTCTTTGCCTCGAAGGGTTGGTCCGAGGACTGCAGGTCTTTAAAGAAAGGTAACGGGGAGCGAGATAGTTGTGTCTTTAGTTATTTGTTTAAGTGACAGTCCATTTCTGGTGAACAGCTTTGCCACTTGATTGGGTTTTGAGGACAGTCTGATGTATAAATCAGCTATATTTGTCAGATGTCCATATGTTTCACGATTGTTTCGTACTTTTATAAGACTAGACCAGCGTGTTACATTTTGAATCTGTCCTATAAGTTTTTAAACTGCTGTTCCATTTGAGGCTTATCCTCTGTAAAGAACTCCTGCAGTGGTACTTCCCTGTGCTCCTCTGTTATAAATACCAACAGAAGTAATTTATTTCACTTCTGTTATGACTTTGTCTTCTTGAGAGCTTTCACAGAATCACAGGGGTTGGAAGGGACCTCCAGAGATCATCAAGTCCAACCCCCCGCCAAAGCAGGTTCCCTACACCAGGTCGCACAGGTGGGCCTTAAATATCTCTGGAGAAGGAGACTCCACAACCTCCCTGGGCAGCCTGTTCCAGTGCTCCGTCACCCTCACCGTAAAGAAGTTCTTGCGCACACTGGTGCAGAACTTCCTATGCTCCAGTTTCTGGCCTTTTCCCCTTGTCCTGTCTCCACACACTGCTGAAAAGAGTCTGGCCTCGCCTCTTTGCCCCCCACACCTTAGATATTTATAGACCTGGATCAGGTCCCCTCTCAGTCTTCTTTTCTCAAGGCTAAACAAACCCAGTTCACTTAGCCTTTCTTCATAGGGGAGATGCTCCAGGCCCTTCTTTCTCCAGGCCTTTCTTTCTATTTTAGTTATGTGTTTACCATCTGATAGAAAATTTGATGTTTAAACAGCATAAATATAATCTACATACCCAAATTCCAATGTCCAAAACAAGGACAGTTACCAAGTTACCAAGAAAATATTCTACATACAATTGCTTTTGCACTTCTAAAAAGCTTTCTGAATTTTGCACGTATTCTGTCCTTTAGTTGCATATTTACTTCTATCTTTATTCTAGGATAAGTCTCCCTAGGTATGAAAAGATAATACCAGCTAAAGGTGAAGGTCAGAAGCTGATTATCACTGAAGAGGTAAAAGCTTTTACAGCCCCACTGTATATATATTGAAAGTTTTTGAACCATGAAAATAATACCAATAGCAATTTTATGACTGCAGTGAGACCAGAAATCTTACTTGCAGAACAAGCTCTAAAGAAATTTTAATGCCTCTACTCAGTGCGATTTATTTTTAGGGACGACGAAGGGAAGGAACAGCAGGCAAATTATTCTGGGTGAACCTAATTGCAGATCACCTCAAAGCTTCAGACATTTATATTGCATTTACCTTCTGGGCTGTTACAGGATACATTGTAATCCTTGCCTCTGCCAGACTTGAAGATTTTTGTTTGGTGTTGTTTCCCCTTGAATTTCTAACATGTTTCCAGAGTTTTTCCTTTAGATTGCTACTCCANTTTTTTTTTGGCTTAGACTTTTTCTATTTTCAGAGGCAAGACCCAGAATCTAGAAGAGGCATCCAACAAAACAAAAATCTCTGCACTAACCAGTACGGTTTCCCTGCATAAAACAGTACAAAAAACTGCTGTAGTTTTGGATGCTAAGGGTTCTTACAGACTTGGGTTTTTAATCAAATTTCGAAGCACTAAGTGTATACATACAAAACAACTTTCTTAGATGCATTACACACTTCCTAGGAAAAATGAGATATTTCTGTGCCAATACGGAGGTAACAAGTTTTCTTTCCTTTTCATCCTGAAGCCATATGATCTGTACTAGACCATGCAATCTTTTGCATGACCATTCATTGCTTTAGGGCTTTGACTTAAGATGAACTGGTGACTAGAAGCTATCAGAAACTCAGTCACTTGCACATACCTGAAGTTATCGGAAGTTTCAATAATAAGGATTTCATGCTGCATTCAGGCTTCTAGTTTAAATGAGAACAGCTTTTGCATTATGTACTATAGTGTTATTTCCAAGAACAATTTTATCTTAAAATGTTGATTGACCTAATATTCCATACTTGTCATTTGAGAACATTATTTGGGTATCATAATTAGAAGAAACTAAATTAGCATGATGTCAAAACTGAATCCTCTTAGAAATGGCAAGTGGTGCGTATGCTGAAGAGCTTTGCCTTTCTTTTTAGGAACTGGCTTACCGAAAGGAAAAGGTGAAACCTGAACTCATTAACAAGAAATTAGGAATCAGGTGTGTTACTGCAAATAGTAACTTGGTTTTTTTAATCTTTTTCAATCAAGCATTAATAATGAAAAAGATACTTGAAAACATTGCTTACTGCGTTGTTTTAAAAATGTTTACAGTGTGATTTTTAATTTATCAGAAATTCAGAGGTAAACTTGGGTGATTCAGTCAGTTTTGTCTCCTCTTTTCAGTAAATTTAAATCATTCTCTTTGGCCTCACGCGCTGTTGTAAAATAAAGAAAAATGACTGTTTCTGAGTCAGAATCTGAGCTGAATCCGATGGCATACTCAGTTTATGTACATTCTATAAAGCACTTTAGAGATTATTCAGGAAGTGAGGCAACATAGCCGAAACGCTGATTACTTTAAAAAAACAGTATAGTGTAAGACCTGTAAATTACTACTCTTGTTTTGTTTCAGTGAAACTCCGTCAAGCCTTGCAAAGCTGCTGACTAGGATGTGTTTGAGCTCACACGTCATAGGGAATGGGAACAATATAGAGATTGAAATCCCTCCTACCAGAGCAGACGTTATCCATGCATGTGATATCGTAGAAGATGCAGCAATAGCTTATGGTTATAACAACATTCAGATGGTTATTCCGAAAACGTACACCATAGCTAATCAAGTAAGATTGCCCCTTCAAATAAAAGCTCTGTTGTCAGTAAACGACCAGTGCATGCCAGAAGGGCTTTGGGGAAAACAGAACCTAGGAATTAAATATTTTGACATGCTTTGCCTTGAGAAGTATTTACCATGGACGGGATACAAAACAGATGCCCCACTGATTTGAATAAGTTGAAGACCAGTGGTTGCTGGTACTTGAAAAAAGACAGGGTTTAAGCAGGGAGCCCATATTAAATCTCTAATTGGGAGATTCATTTCCTCAGGCAAACCTAAAGGCAACCGGCTGATGCTTTCAAAAAAATTGTAAGCACACTGAGCACCTCCCTAGTGAGTTCTCTGTAACAGAACGGGCAGAATCACCCCGGGAAAGGGCTTAAAAGCATTTTTAGATTGAAGTTGAAAAGTGTGTTTTGTTTCATTTTAGCTTCCACTCAATAAGCTCACAGAACTTCTGAGACTGGACTTGGCAGCTGCTGGATTCACTGAAGCACTCACTTTTGCTCTGGTATATTATGTTGCTTTCATATTTTCTTAGTTGCATGTTGAAACAACAGTGACTATTCCCTTTTATAAATGTACCCATATTATCTGTTGCTGTTTTGGCATGTAATTGTTTGCTAATGCTTTGGAATTATAGTGTAATATTTTGTGAGTTTCTAGGTCAGATAAATTGAATGAGTCACTGCTAACGTGGCATGCAGTTCTAAGTACAGAGGCAAAAATAGTGCTGAAGTACTGTTTTGTTTAACTAGATAGTATGAAATTGGAAGACAGCAAGCCTTTAGAAACTTCCATCACCAGATTCAAAATTCATCATAGTTTGATAATCTGAAAGATATCAGCAAAATTTAGTGATTCCTGGTGGATATTGCTGCACTTCAGAGATCACACTGTTTCTGTTCGCCTCTTCCCGATATTGTCACCTGCTCATGACTGCATTAGGTACCTGGTCAATATGTAATTCAAAGACTTTACTTTAAGAATCCCTGTAAGACTTACAATGCAGACTAAGGGATCACAGATGAGGTTTTGGTAACTTACTCAAAGGTTTTAAGATGCAGTGACACAGGCTCCCAAAACGCTTGCATGGGTTAGTTCAGGTACTGCAGCCAAAGTTGGTAGTCCAAACAGATCAAATAAAATTAGCACCTACACATTTTATAGAGCTTCATCTGCAAGTATTGGGGCTAACTCTAAAGCCTGAAAAATATATTGCAGTTTTAATGTTTTGTTGTTTGTTACATGTTACTCATTTAAGAAAAAAGGATAATATCTAGTATTACCTCCTGCAGTGCTAGTAGCTAACAAAGATATTCAGACTACCTGCAGTAGTACCATGTTGGAGAAATGCTGTGTATAACAAGTTCAAACTTCTGTAGGCTCTTGCTCATGCATTAAGTTATATAACTGTTTTTTTTCCAGCGCTGAATAGTAAGGATGCTTAAAAACATCGACTGTGTTGTATCACTACAACAGAGAACCTTGTTAACTGCCACAGCATAATCGTGAACAATCAAAACAGTGTATCATTTTATCACATTAAGTATCTGGTGACTGGGTCACCAGCACTTCATTAAAACATCAGCGTGAGGCCTATGACAAATAGCATTTGTGCTACAACATTCTGCAGCCCAGCGCTATGTGGCAAGCACTGCTTACATGTTTATGCATGTAATCCTATTCTTGCTTTGAGCCCTACATTATCGCCCATACAGAGTAGCGGTGCTTTCTGTGAGGACCTCTGATTTAGCCCAAATGCGTTTAGGTACATCATAGTAACATACTGTTCAGATACACATGTGAAAACTTGAACATAATTTTCTCCTCCTAAGGTCAGCGTTCATTCAGTTTAGTTTATTTTTTAATGTGATAATCTACTTTTTCAGATGGTATCATCTGCTCACCTTCCTCACGTTTGGTTTATCAACACACTTAGGAGCACTGCCAGTGCAAAGGGAGCACTTGGGAGACTGCAGTACTATCAAATCCCCACATCCTAGCTTGCTATTGCTTTCTTAATACATTAATGAAGCAATAAATTCTGGAAATCTGCAGTGTGGCTCTTACCAGTGACATCTGTTGCTGTATGTGCACAGACATAACCTGAGCCTGATAACGTGCACCTATACTGCTTCCTTAAGAGTACACCTTGAGAGCAACAGCTTTAGAAAGAGTACATGTTTAAAAAAAAGTGAGAAATGAGAATCTTACACAGTTACGAAAGTTGAAGGCTTTGCCATATCCTGTTTTTGCTTTTTGTAGGTAGTACTTTCTTTTCCTTAGCAGCCCCCAAGGCATTGTTTTCTTTTGAAGAAAGCTTGAACGCCATTCCTTTGACAATTTTTTTTTAAACTATTTTCAGAATCAGATTTTGTTCACTGCAAGTCAGAAGGCAGAACCTGAGCCTCTGCTTTTAAACAGACAACAGCCATCTCTGACAGAAGCTTAAATAAACACTTTTTTAAAAGTGCCTTTATTTTGCTTAGTAATTAACATTTGTAGATAAACCAGTTTGCCTACATTGTCTTAAAGCTCGGGCTTAATTTGTATCAAAAGAGGGTGTTGTACATGAGGGCCTCAGAGCTACTCCTGTGCTTGTATTGTTCATTCTTGTTACCAAGTTTCATCATTGGTTCACTGTCTCATTTAACTACTTGACTTTTTTTTCTTTTCTTTTTGCTGTCTCTTCCTCCCAGTGTTCTACAGAAGACATTGCAGATAAACTTGGCATGGATGTCTCTGCTACAAATGCAGTGCACATAGCAAACCCCAAAACTGCAGAATTTCAGGTGAGGTAACTTGATTCAGGTCAGATTTGTCATACAGTCTATGTATAAAGAGGAAAGAAAGAAGCTAATAGGAAATAACATTTATAAACTGTAAAGCTACTTTTTACAGCAGCAAAGAAGGTGTCTGTTTACATGCTACGTTTGCTAACAGTCATTTTCTGTTACTCCTTGACTGAGAAAGACCTTATTCAGTGTGAAATGCTATTACCTTTTCAAGGAAGCAAAGTAGCGTATTCAGTATGATGGCATCTGGCAAAAGTGAGCTGTCTTATTACACAAAATTCCACCTGGGTTTTTGAACAGCTTGTGCATTTAGAAAAGCTGGTTAGTAAAAATGGAGATATTAGAGTGGGCAATTTTTAAACTTCAAGCTCTGGATGGAAAAGATGTTTTAAAAAATATTATTATTGCTCTTTTTTACTGGAAATCGATATTATATTTTCCTTCTAGAGCTTGTAAGTTTCTGTTTTTTGTGGGTTGATATTTTTCTTTTTTGAAGATGCTTTCTTTAGCTTATAGGGAAGGTGACTTTACATTATGAGATCTGTAAAATAAATTGAAAACGATTTTAAGTCATGTTCATGTGCCTAACCTAAGAAATACAAAGGGAAGCACTTCATAGAAAGGCTCAGAAAAATTTCAGTAGTCTGGGATATTAATTGTGTGATCCCACCAGCCCCCATCCCCACAGAGATTCACATAAGTCTAATTTCTCTGAGCATCTAAAATGCTGAAGTCTCTTCTCTATTAGTGCAAACATTCTGCTTATCTGAGATTCAGGAACATAATTTGGGGGTAACTTCATGTATTTTCTGTTTGCTACCACAACTAAACAGCTAAGTAAGACACCATTGTATGATATTTAGGCTGTTATTCCCTGTTTGTAGGTATTATTTGGCGTGGTAATTACAACTAACCAATACAGAACGTACCACAAACATAAAAGATATTGAGCATAAACAAAATCAAAAAAACATCAGCCCCACTAGCCTGCTACAATTTCAGGTTCCTGTTCTTCAGAGAGCACAGGCCTTTGCTGTAGGAGTGCTGCTAGATAGTTGTATCATTGGCTGAATGTTCCTTGTGGCTAAATAGTCTCTATCTTTTGAAGTCTGTAAGCCTCCGTGCAGACTGGGAGGGATTACTCTCTGTGATGCTGTATGCAGTTTCAGCTTTAAATGTTAACTGTGGTGGGATTCCTAGAATGGCTTTTTCCCATCCCCCCAGGATAGCTCTGCCATCACAACGAGGACAAGATGATGCCATGGGCCCTCTTCCTGAGTGTGCACCTTCAAGTCTTCACTGGGTGGTTAAGAAGAGAGGAATAAATAGGAATGCTGCATGATGAGAAGCTACTATGACTGAGTACATGATAACTTCTCACCAGCAGTCAAGTAGAATTCAGTCACTTCCATCCTTTTCACAATAGTTTTACTAAATAAGGCTGCCAGTCTGAAAAAAAAATGGTGGCCTTCTTTGCTCTCCATTCAAGTACTTCCACAGAAAACAAGGAATGTAACTTTAAAACAGTAACATGCCTCCTGCCTGGTACTTTGCAGACGTTGCTTACATATTTCAGGTCCTCCACAGCTGCAATATGAGTATATTCATCTCACTTATGTTCTGCTTGTGTCATTGTTTAATATTAGGAGGTATCATGATTGTATTTCAAATAGCATTTAATATTTCCAAAATAAAACTTAGCATTTACCTTTTGCATAAACAGGATTAAACTGTAAGGGTTTGTTTTGTTTTTTTTAGTTCTTTGTGTATGGTTTTTCCCTTCCTGTACTGCAGGTCTGGCATTTGTGAGATGTTATCTGTTCCTAAGCTTGTATATTCTCTGTCAGACAATGCCGTAAAAAGAACATGCAAAATATATGTCTTTTCAGGTTTAATAATTCTAAAACAAAGACATTCAAACATAAGAGATCAGCACAGTGTTTGCATCTCATTACTGTTGAATCTTGTTAGAAATGAGCAAACCAAAACATTAGAAAGATGTACCGTTAGCTATTTTGGAAGGTATTTCACTTGCAACATCCACGTTTGTCCTGCAGGTGGCACGTACAACCCTCCTTCCTGGTCTGCTGAAAACTGTAGCTGCTAACCGGAAGATGCCCTTGCCTTTGAAACTCTTCGAGATTTCTGACATTGTAGTAAAAGATCCTACTAAAGGTAAGAGAAGGCTCCTCAGCGTTTGTAACTTAAGCTATTGAAAAATTTCCTCTTTGAAAGGATTGTAGGTCCAGATTAATTTCAGAAATTGTTTGAGTAACTAGTTAAGGCTGCAGCTGTGCAAGTTCAGGGAAAAATAGGTGTTTCCATTAGAATGAGAAATTACGAAAATAGACCCAGCCTTTCAAAGAAGCAACTGGAACGACCTCGAGAACTGCAGTGCAGTCGGCATGATGTGAACCCCAGGTATGTTCAAGATGGAAGCAGTGGGTACGTCTGCACCACTGACTGGTGCAGCAGCTGAAGGAAAAGAGCCGAGCTTGATTTGCCATTATTGGTTACAGTTCCGAGTCTTTATAGCTGTACTGCATCTCATTAGCAGCGCTGTTTACCCTGTTTATCAGTCATAGGATACACACGGTGCAGTTGCCAGAAGATTTAGTATCCAAATTTCAAGAGAGCTGCTCCAGCTGCTAGCCCAGAGCATGACTCGAAGACAGTTGTGAATACAAGGAATAAGTGCAAGGTGATTTTTGCATCAAAAAAAATCACCAAACACCTACTCTAAACAGCTCATATTGATGCACTCATTTTGTCTTGCTCTTATGTCAGTACTCTTTTGCATTTGTACTGGAGGCATAGCTTATGAGACAAAATCCCTACCGGTAATGTTTTCGAGGGGCACAAACCTTGGAGACTAGTCAATACTGGAGGCACGTTGCTATTACAGTACTGAAGCCTGTTTCACTGGCTGCAGTCTTCAAGATGTACAGCACGGCCAACTAAAAAGCAGTACATCTCCAGTCAGTGAAGGGCAAGCTATACTTGGAGACTGATTCTAATCTGGAGAGCTGTAACTCAGGAAAAACTTGGGAATCAGTGCAATTAGATATCTTAACATGAATCCCTTTTCCATCACCTTAGAACAGTAATACTTGTATTTGTTTCCCAAAACTGTTCAGGAATACTGACAACCAATAATAAGAATTAGACTTGTAGCACATATAGAGGATAAAGAACAGAGTAAGTCTATGTATAAATAAACAAAAAGCCCAACAGGCTAAGATTTGCCCAGTCAGCTATGAAAAGATTTTCCTTATCTTTCCTTTTCATCCAACTTTGCTAAGAAAGCGTGGCCGCCTTTGAATTGCTCTGCCACGTTAATTACTTTACGTGGAGCAACAACAGCAGCAGTTCACTTTTCAAAAGCTTCAGTGAAAGCCTTCTTGTGTGATGTGGTGTCTGTGCACTGATTTCACTGTACAGTATCAAAATTTTAGATTAACTTGTTTATCTGGAAAACATATAAAAAGAGATATATTTTTTAAGAAATGTACTAATTCATTTCTTTTTATGGGTTATATTAGTGGAAAAAAAACTTGCAGCTACAAATTCTGGGTGTCCGTGCTTATTTGACAAGTTACAACTCTGGATTAAGTTTTGCTTCTTGGTGGAAAAGGTTGGCATGACTTCGAGTTCAGCAGCAGAAGTGGTTTTGTTGTTTCCTTATCTGGTTTCAGATTCTAATGGTTATGTTTAAGGTATTTGGGATCTGCAAAACAAAGGTTTATATAAGGCATAAACGAAATGGCAAGTGAATTGCTTTAGTGATAAACTTAATTTGTAGATTACTGTTTTAGAGGAGAAAAAGCAGCCTTGCCAAGCTAAATAAGCAGTCTTAGCAAAGCATGTTGATATATTTATTTATTTTCAAATCAAACACAAACAATTTGGTGGTGCAGCTCATTCCTTGCTGAGCATGGAGTTGCTACAGCACAAAAACTTGGTACAGATGGCAGAATAGCATTAGCATTCTTCAGAACCAGGAGTGGGCTGTTTATCTTGAAAGAAGGAGCGTATTTATCCTGGCTTTATAAAATTTGCAAGTTTAATTGATTACTTTTATTTTGTGTATGTTAATTGTAGCTCTTGAAAGTTTCATTTATTCGGGTAGCTGCTTCACAGCTTTAGAGAGGCTGATTCTGTAGTGTACTTCATTTTGATGGGAGTTATTGCAGCAGATGAAAGAGAAACACTGTGTAGGCAGCAGCTTTGCAGCCTCAGCTCTTGGGCGGCCCTCTCACAGGTTGAGTGCCTGCAGACTGTGACCAATATCTGAAACTGTTTTTAGTGTTGTGTTGAGAATAACTGCTGTCTTTCTCAAACTCACTCCTAAAATTAAGCTTGCATGATAAATGGTTTGAAAAGGAAGGAGAGAAAGAAATAAGGGGTAACTGTAAACACTGAAAAATGTGGGATTGCCCTCTCACATATGGAATGAGATTTCCTGCAGAAGACTTTTGTCATCAGACTGACTAATTTAATTTTATTATTTCACGATTTTGGCATGCAGAATTTCCAATTAATAATGTAAGAAGCATGAGTCAGAAGAGTACTGACGTTAACTATATTTGAAACGGCATCTTGCAGTCATTCATGTGTGAACAAACCTAGCTTTTACACACACTGGTTTTTAATAAAATACCTGCTTACACAGAGCTTATGCTTACCAAGGTGAACAGAACGTATTTCTCTTCAGACATATCTGGCAGAAAGGCTTGACATATTAAATTCGCAAAACGTGTGCCGGATTTGATGTTGCTAAACGGAACCAAACATGAGCAGAAATGCTTATTCTCAAGGCAAGAGAAATGTGCTGATTTTGAGTATGTTACACAGCATTTGTAGAGCTGTAACTCTAGATAATCACCTCTAGTAAAGCAGTTACACCAGTTCAGCACGTAAACCATCACCTTGCACCACTACACCTAACCTAGAATACCCTTCTCTCCCCTACCACAAGAAGAGAAATGAATCCATCAAAAAAATCACCTCTGACTTGCGATCTTGTAGAACTGAGCAAGCTCATGGCAGTATACATGGCTGATGCTATATTTCAGAGCAGTTTTCCAATCTCAATCTGCAAGTGTTAATTACATGCAGAAATTACACAAAAATCCAAGTTCAAATGAGCAGGTGCCCCTTTCCAGATCAACATATTTTCCTGAAACATCCCTAATTTGGAAGAGGGCAGCGTACGACACAGCTCTGTCTTCCTCTGCCTTCCTCTGTGCTCTTTTGGCTCACGAACTCCTGACCAGCTGCCCATCCTTTGGGTTGTTTTTCAACAGGATCTCCAGGAAGTGCTTTGAAGTCTCAGAAATATATATATGTAATTTAGGTTGATGTACTTGGCAGGCTGATTTAAAAAATAGAATTGCTTCATGGCATGACACAAGAGATATCTTAAGTGAGTTATAAAGAACTGAAGCATTTCTAACAGCCGCCAGCTTTTGCACACAGTTCTTAATACTTCTCCTGTCGTCTGTGGTGAATGCAATTCTTGTGCTGTAGCATAACTCTAAAGAAATAAGTTCTGTAATGCAACTTTTTGGAATGCTTCAAAATACAGCCTTTCCTTTACTGAAGATCTTAACAGTTGCCTTGAAATCAAGAGGTATAAGAATTATTGCATGTTTCTTTCTAACGATTTATAGTTAAGAACAGTGATCTGAAGACCACTGACTCTGAATACAAAGTAAATTTCAGATAGTTGCACAAATTCTGCTAGCATAGTGAGAGAGAAAAATGAACTCATCCTACTGAATGCCTAGCGCAGAAAGCTTGCTTTCCTAGCAACAAATAAAGTCTTGTGGAAAAGGGAGAACATTTTCTTCTTTTCTGCTGCACAGTACAACATGAAAATAGATTAGCTACTATTCATGACTTCGTATTACTGTCTGGCATCTTATTTGAGTTGGGAAACAGAGACATAATAATATAACTGAGTGGCCAGCGTGCTCAGAAAACAGAAATCAAATGTTGCATTTATTGATATTTTCTCTGTAACCTTTGCTCTTCTTATAGCATTTTTTAATTAAGTCTTCAGAACTGAATTCTCCATTGTTTAATGCTGCAAATTATCATTATGGCACTAAAAGGTTACTGCCGCAGTAAGTTCAGCAGGAGAACTGACAAGACAACTCGTGGCTGTGTTGCCAAGCTGCTGCTTTAGGAGTTCTGAATGACTTGGCTCAAAAAGGCTGTTCTTATCTTTTGCATAGGCTCTTGCTCCACTATTTTGTGTTCCTTTGAAATCCTTGTCTGCCTTGGTAAAGCCACTTGGTAAACATTTTCCTGTTTAGTTATTGATAGATTTCTGTTATTAAATGATCAGTTGGACCAAATAAGCAAGATACAGATTTCTTATGTGGTTGATATTAGTAGTTTAGGAAACACCCAGTGAACACTCGAGTTTCTGCTTGTGATTAAGCTTACTGTATCTCAAAGATCAGCTATAGTGGATCAGACCTGAGGCTCACTGAGCCTAATATCCTGCCTGTAACAATAGCTAGAAGTGTTTGTCAAGGGCAAAAGCACAAAATTTGGTAAGTATATATAATACTTCCCATTCTCCAGTCATTCGTACCTCAGAGACTTACTAATTCAGACATGATTCTTTGGATTCAGAAACACGTAATAGATTTTTCCTTATGAGCATTAACTGCTTAACTAGGCAATGTCTGAAAATACCTACTCCTTTTATAGCTTGAAGCTTGGCCCCTTCTGGTTTTTGCGTCCACTAATGCTTCTATTGAATGCAGCAGCGAACGATTAATCCCAGTAGAAAAGAACCATCTCAAGGCCCGATGTGCTGACATACTCAGCCCTGGTACTTACATCCAGAGCTGCGTGGCAGTACAGCTCAGACTGCAGGTGCAGCTGTAACTGCTGCAAAGTCACTGACCACATAGGGATCCTGAATCACACTGTGGGTAGCATGCAGCACGGCATCTTTTCTTCTGGGAACACCAAGTCCAGCTGAGATGCTTTGTGACCAGAAGTCCTGACCAGTGCCCACTCTGCACACAATTTGACTGCATAATGAGCATCATTCACTCTGGAATATGCTGGGTTTCATATGCATTTCTTTTGGCTGATTTCTAGGTAAGAAGTAGGAAATCCCTACTCATGCAATCTCACGTCAGGTGATGCGGCCCTGCCTTAACTTGCAGACCAGATGGAGGTGTTCTTTTTACTCCTTTATTCTTTCACTACCAAATAAACTCTTATTGTTCTTTTCCCCTCAAGCATTACAAGCAGCCGGAAATCTGAAGGAGTGCAATTACAGTTTTTTTCTTTATAAGGAATACAACTGCTGTCAGTTAAATCCATTCATTCCCTGTATCTAACCACCGTTAAGTGAAACAGATGAGGATGTCCATCTAGATACAAGCAAGTCCACAGATCCCAGAGGAATTTCACAGAATCACAGAATCGGAGGGGTTGGAAGGGACCTCCAGAGATCATCGAGTCCAGCCCCCCAATTTCAGGAATGGGAAGAAATCTATGCATAAAAATCTGGCTTACTTCTTACACTGTGCGAATACTGCAAAATAGTGCAGGATAAAAGATCAGCTGATGACATGCAGTCCATGCTATATGCATACAAGCTGTACTTTTGAATACCTTACCTTTTGGCTACCTTTATACAGAAGATGGTTTCAAGGCTTATGAATTTCCAGAGAAAAAAGGTAATCACAGAGAGAATTCCTCCTCTGGTTTGAAAAAGTTTTGCCCTTGTTTACACCAAGGAGCTGAACTCTTGCAGTTCAACTTTGAGAAGGCAAAGACCTGAAGGCAATAAATCAATTCACTAAATTTATAAGTCTTTTGAATTTTACTGCAACTGAATTGGCAGCTGTGACTATCAGCTTGTTATTCTGTTCCTTGATTATTCATCTCAGAAAGTGAAAACCTTGAAGTCTGCAACAAGTAAAGCTAAATAGGCTACAGTACAGTAGTCCTATAGAGTATGTAGCAATGGTATAGTGAAGGTACAAGTCTAACAATGTGCAGCTAGTTTTGAAGGTATAAAAAATACAAATGTTTCAATGAAGTGAAATAGATAATGTAAGATTTACAGTGGGATGAAGGTAGGGTGTCGAGTAAGGGAACTGTCCAAAGGGGGACAGACTTGTGTCAGTCTCAACTTTGTCAGAAATAGCACATTTTTCATGGTCACTTGGTTTCAGGAATATCCATGATGATCATGAAAACAGTTGTGATTTGGAAACCTGTGTAAATTTAGATCTTTCCATAGATTACTGGGTTAATATTACCCATTTCACGTTGTGGACCAGTTACTTTACATGGGTAATTATTCTGCAAGTGAATTTTATCAATATCTAGTTTTCCGAGCAGTGCCACGCTTTTCTGACACTGAGTGTTTGCATTTTGACTATTCTGTTTTTAATCTCTTTAGCACTTAGCTATATGCTTGGCACTTATCATTGTCTAGAAGATTTTTTATTTAACAACCATATTTGCTGCGCAAGATGTAGGGTACCTTAAATCCACATTTCTGATTGTTTGACTTAGTGGGATAAGGAAATCCCATCGTTTCCTCAGATTACAGTAGGTGCAGCAGAGGACATTTTGCATACTCATTCCTCCTTTCAGCTACAAGTATCCTCGGCGTAATAGCAGGGAAAAAAACTGCTGCAAAAGGCAAGGCTGGAAGCATGATGAAGCCTGCCAGATAACATAATTACTTCCTTCTTTTTCAGATGTAGGTGCAAGAAACTACAGGCACTTATGTGCCATTTATTACAACAAGAGCCCTGGGTTTGAGATTATCCATGGTTTGCTGGACAGAGTCATGCAACTTCTGGAAGTACCACCCAATGAAGAGAATGGATATACAATCAAGGCAACTGAAGGTAAGGAAGACACAGGTACAGTGTACTGCAGAGGTTGTTCTGGAGCTCAGATGATCCCCTACGAGCTGAGATGAACTTTCTGTTGTTGCTAGCAGTACACAGAATGAATTTTATTACACATACTGCCACACCGCAGTGTAATTTTGAAAAGGCATTAACTGCATTCACTGATAGCAAAACAGGATTGGTGTTGGTGTCTTTCTATGATTTATTCTTATTATAAACAATGAGTTGACAGCTTTTTAAAGAAACTCATAGTAAATTGTAAGGTATGAGCTTCACAGACTGTTTATGATGATTATTAGGTGAGTAGGAATTCACAAAATGGATGAGTATGCTACATACCCACTACATTCTCTTCAGCTAACAGTGACTGGAAAAGACAACTTCTTACACTGCTCTTTTAGTTTATGGCTTTATCTATATTATTTATTTGTATATGCCTCTTATTTGTATATTCACATGAAGCTGTACACGTCATTTATCTTTTATTTGAAGACCTGCTGTCTTTGAGACTGAGCCTTTCAGACTGCTCAGACAAGCAGTTGTATAACAGGCCTCTTCATTCTCCATATGGGGTCAGCTGCACATGAATTAAAAATAACATCCTTAAGTGCAAAACCTCCCTTGTATGTGCATTTGTGTGCAAGAGATAAAGAAAGCGGACTGACTTTATTGTAGGAGCAGTGAGGTCATCTCAAGAGAACAAGCAGCAGCAATTAATCTATTCATTTAACTTATACAAAAGCATAGCGATTACACTACAGAAAAGCAAGACTGTACAGATGGTGACTGCAATTTTACTTAACTGTGTATTGGTGTTCAGAGGTATGAAATAATGACATAAATTGGCTCAGCTTGCAGTGCTTCCATTCTGCACTTACTGAAACCAGTGGCACCGGTATAAGATCCCAACAGGCTGAAAAGCTCACCTATTTGTGTACTGTGATGCCAAGTTACTAGACATCTCCTTGTTTCAGTGCACTGCCAGAAAGGCAGTTCAACCACGTGGTGTCCTAGCATTTTTAATGCACGCTTGTGTCATTTAATGATGGCTTTTTTTCCCCAGCTCTGCCTCTCCCCTCCCATTTTTTTCCACTAAGTAGTTTGCTCAGTATTAGTTAGGTAGACATTCAAAGGATTTGCTAATTAATATTGTTAATATGATTACCAGGTCGACTAGTGGGCTGTTTAAAGTCTTGTAGTTTTTGTTGTAATTCTATACAGTACAGAACTGGTAACAGCAAAGCTTATTTGGGAGGAAAGAAACCAAGGAGCTGAGTACTCAGGTGCCACTGATGTGGCAGTCAAACCTAACTGTTACATTCCTTCTTGTTTTTGATTAGGCATATGAAGTTTCCTTTAGAAAAGTATTTGCAAATATTCTGTGTTCTGTACTATAGCATTTCAGTAACATATGACATATGACTGTCTGAGGAACTGGAATAAGAAGATGAACAAATAATCCTAATACACTGAAGAAGTTATTTCTAGATTCCAGTGTTGTTATTCTTGATGCTGTGGATTCGCAATACCTTTAAAAAAATCCCCGCATTGCCATGGCATTACTCTACAGCGTACATAGAGTGCAGGATGGGTAATGCCTTGCCCTGTGCAATGTAGTACAAGCAGCCTGTGGCTCTTTGCTATACAGCAGGAAAAAAAGTGCCTACTGCTTTGTTTCAGCAGTGATTCAGAAACTCTCCGGGGATGACATGTAGATCCCTTGCCGTTCTACTGACATTGGAATTTAACCTCAATAACAATGCAGATGGATAGTCTTAGTGCCAAGTGAATGCAGTGTCACTGCACCGACTTATTTAAAAGATACTGACTGCAGACGTAACTCAAAGTAGCCTAGAGAGGTTTGTTTGGTTTTGTTTTTAACTTGCTTTGCAATCTGTGCATTAAGCACACGTGAGAGAAAGTGTCAGGAGATGATGGAGGAAGGTCAATTGCTGAGTGAAGGAAAGATATCCTTTAATGTCTTACGAGACTGCAGCATCCTGAAATAATTCAGAGCCATGCTAGTTACTTCAGAGATTTTAAATCAGGACATTATTGTGGCACGGCTGTTTTGATGCATCTTTATGGAGCATGTTTTTAATTGCCTGTGCCAAATTAGAACTGTTATACTGAAAAATGGATTTATCCTACGAGACTGATACTGACTTAGAAAGATCCAGATACTACTTCTGTATGCAGTCTTAAGTAGAACTTGAGACTAGTATTGAACACAAGATGAAGGTAGGGCTTTATTCCTGGTGTAACTGCTTAAAATGGCTCTAATAATTGTTGGAAAAACAATGCTGGGAAAAACCTTGTTTTGTATGAACAACACAGAATAAATAGAGGAGATGTATTGGGCACATATTTGCCTCCCTTCCAAATCCACTTTGGAAAATGAAACAGCCCTGCTGTATTCTTCTTTGGCCCATATGTGCAAATCATAGTTATTTAAGCTCCTTCTGTCCTACCAACACCTAAGCGCCCTGTGATTTGACCCAAAGGTCAGAGCCTTTCTGCCTTCATAGCAACACCTGTGAAAAAGTGCAGATGCTAGAAAATATGGGTGAAATTGTGATGTTCCCCTGGCCTTTGCACTACAGTTTGGTGTAATCTGAGCTAGGTAATAAGTGAAGAAAAGATGTTTAAAGCAGCCTTAAGGAAGAGAGGGTTCTAAGTGGCTGAATTCAATTTCAGTATACGTACATTTGGCACTCAGTGCTTTTCAGTTTCTTAGAGTTACTGAGGAAACTTTTTTCCTTTATTACTACATATAGAAGATTATGAAGTTTTAAAGACAGAATTCTGAAATGCTACCCGTTGTTTTAAAACACACAGGATTGACTTTCTGAATTCCATGATCACTGACCTAGAAAAGATTTGGGTTTTTGTTTTAGAACAGCCTAGGCATCCATAATTGAATAGTCTGAGTCTAATTACTGCTTCCCTCCTCACATTTTCCTGTGCTCCATAATACAGTCTCCTTGCATAAAACTACCTCAGAATTCTATATCATAAGATGTATGGATCAATCTTTTTAAATGACAAATATATGAGTAGAAAGAGCCAATGAATTTAATGGAATTAGTTCTTTTTCATTTCAATTGGTTTCACTTCCTTTGAAATGAAAGCTAGTGCCATTCTGATAAATACATTGGAAGTTATTCTTAATTTCAGGCTTTTATCTCTGCAGAAACAGGTAAGTTTTCTGCAGCATGTTGATAACCCCATGTCCTAGATGACTGTTTTCTTCCAGAAGTCAGGACCACCATCACAAAAGGTGCTCCTCATGGGACTTAGGTCCACAGCACAGTTTTACTTAAGCTAGAAAAACAGTCTGTGCATATTAAATACTGATGGTAGATTGTCTTGCACAATACTCGAAGGTGTGGTGTAAGGTATAAAGTATAATTACTCTCTCTTACCTTATAAAAAAAGTGACAGTCATTCTAAATATGAAGGAAAAAAGCCCTATTTTTGCAGTACCTCCTGAGAGTCTCCTGTACCTTGCAAATATAAATGAATTCAGCACAACCTGTTTGCAAACAGGGAGCGATACCCATGCTTTATGAAAGTGAAGCAACTTGATATGTTCACAGAAAATACGAATGCTGCTTGTTCACATGAAAACAAACGGCTCCTGGACCGCGTGGGCTTACAGCACCAGCTCCTTTATTTGTTCTTCTGAATCGCAGCTCAAGCTTTGGACTTTTTGTTTATTTATCTTTTTAGATAAATTTGCATGCCATTCATTCTGTCAGGGTAGTCAGCAGCTTAATAAGGCTGGGAAGTCAGCCAGTTTGTGTTCACCATAAATGTCTGCTTAATAAATGCATACTTGAATGCCTACTAAGTCTTGCTTCCTTTAGTAATTGACAGTTGTCTTTAAAAAAATTGCTCCCCTTTATTTTTACAGCCCTTAATTAAATGAAAGGTGTGGTAAAGTGTAGAAAATTATAATTCCACAGTAAATCATGGTAATAACTTCTCAGTTAATGAGGTTTAGCTGTGAAATTAGAGGTGTAATAGTTATCTCCATAACTAAGAACATCAGTTTGCTTTTAAAGTAATAATTATGCAAGAGATCAGAGTCTAAATCTCCATTTAAAGTTAATCTCAATTCACAAGACAAAAGGAGGAAAGTCTGGGACTAATTCTGGGTTGCGTATGTAGCACTGAGCCCCTGCATCTCTCTCTGGTGGTCAGTTTGAACTGGAAGATTGAACCATGCACAGAGATTCAGTACCTGTGCTGAACTTGACATTAATAATGCCTCTTCTGGTTTTATTAATTGAAGCTCAGTCACGCTCAGTAGCAGCCCTGGCTTTTCAGTTTCCTGTCCTGGCAGCTATTTTGTCATTCACAAGTGTCAGTAATTATGTATTTACTCATAGATAAATAAAGGAAACGTGCACATCTTACTCTGAAGCCTCAAGCATCATTTGTGACACATTAGAAAATATTAGCCAGTTTTCCATCCATTTAATGGCTGTTCAAATACGATACCCTGTAGTTGCTATTGCATCCTTGTAATTGTATTTATCTACCAAATTTTAGTTTGAAAGACTAGAATCAGATTTGTGTGACAGCATCCATTTTCCATAAACCCGTATCAGCTGCTAATTGACTGTATCCACGTCCTCTGAATTTCAGATTTGCCAATTACCAAATCATGTTTTTCTTACCCCAGGATCAGCGTCAGATCAGTGGTTTGTGGTTTTGTAGACCAGCCACCTGGAAATACTGGCAGCACATGAATGTTTTTCTCATACTACAGAAGTGCCAGTACTGCTATCAGGCAGAGGAAAAGTGTGTTACTGTAACACATCATGGGACAGTGAGAGGTTTGGCAGTCATGGACTTCTCTGTCTTTTAAACTCTCATTACCAACCTCTGTTTGACAGATGGTTTCCCCCAAACATGAAATGAAATGTCCAGTAAGAACAAAGAAAATACTTGTTTCTCAAATTCAGAGTTATTTCAGATGAGAAATACCTTTGAATTGCCTCACTTAGAAGTATATTTCCTATGGTTTAATAGCAGGAGAAAAAGTCTACAGATGCTACAGAAATATTTTGGAGAGGGCTGTCAGGTCAGCTTGCAGAGAGACAGACTATGTTCAGGTACCATCCTCTTTCCCCTAGTACAAATCAGTAGAGATTACAGTGCTTTTTTTCCCCACTGCATTTTGTTCTCACAGACTAGGGATGCTCCCAGCAGCAGTAATGCTCCTCCTAACAGTTAGACTTCTCATTTTCTACCCGTTTCCATCAACTCACAGACCCACCTAAAACATTGGCCTTCATGTTTCAGCTGGAGGTGCCCATTTCTCCCCCCTGATGTTTATCTTTGTTCTTCTGCTGTTCTTGTACTGGAGAGGTCTCTAGAGTTGCATTCTGCTGCTCCCCACCCCCATCAGCAAGGGCAACTATATTTTTTTAAATCGCATATCTTAGCAAGTGTAAGATTAAAATCTTCCTTGCATCAAGAGTTTTTGAAGTCTGGCACAGCTGACATTATATGATACAGAAGTAGGTCATTTTTATATTCTCTCCTTAGATTTTGAAATACAACATGATTGCTTTGTGACAAACTGTGTTTTCAGTGTAGCTGTTGCAAAGCCCTCTCTATAAAAGATGATTCATCCAACCTAGTAAGCAGAAATAGCAAATTGCATCTCTCCTTTTGCAGCAGGCAGGGGCAGCGCCAGTGATGTCAGCGGCGGCTGCAGTGCTGCTTCCCTGCTGTCTGGTGCCCTGCTGCAGCGCCGTGCCCTGCTGTGACAGAGGCAGGCTGTGTGCTCAGCTGATCTCGTTTTTGCTACAGCATCAATGCTGTGCTTGGTGATCTTGTTAAACACGTAGCCTTAGTAATCACCAAATACATTAGATTCTGTTTTTAAAGTACTTCTAGCTCTATTTATTCCCATTGTCACAGGCTCGGTTGTTGTTTGGTTGGTTTTTCTTGTGATGGTGAGGCTTTTTTTTTCCTTGTTTCATTTGTTTTTGAAGCAGACAGCTTATTTTAAGATCCAGTTACGGCCTTTTCCCACATATGCATCTGCTTTAATAAAGATTGAGAGCAGTGCTGCTGGCTGATTGCAGTGTAACTGATGTTGAGGGGTGCATCAGCCCAAAGCACAGTTGATAATAGAATGCCCGTCAAGTGTGCAAGTCATCAGTTGTCACTGGGGCTGTACATAGATGTTGGATGTGCTAGCACATCTTCAAACTGCTGTGCGGCTGTAGCTAAGCAGGTCTCTGATTTTTGTGATACACAGGCAGAGAACTTCAGATTTAATATTACATACATTTCTTGCAATTATGTATGCAATACAATTCTAAACAGGAGGTTGTAAGGTTTGCACCTCAAACTTCTACATCAGTGTGAATGCAGAATCTTAAGATTGTGCCCGTGTTAGAGGAATTGACTTGACAAAGACTTGAGAAGCCTTGGTTGCTAGCACTGACAGTTTCACTGAGTGCGGAGACTCACAGCTTAAACTACCATGGAATAGTACATAATTAAGTCATTTAAGACCCAGTAGCCATGAAAGCATAGCATCATAGAATCACCAAGGTTGAAAACAACCTCTAAGATGATCTAGTCAACCATCCACCTACCACCAATACTTCCCCACTAAGCCACGTTCCTTAGTACATCAGCTAAACATTTCTTGATCACCTCCAGGGACAGTGACTCAACCACCTCCCTGTTTATCTCAGCAAGTGTTGTCAGGTCACTAGGAGGGGAGGATGGCTTGATCAAGGGTGTGAAATGCAAACACATCATGCAAACCAGATGTGACATGCTAAAGCAGAATTGCAGGCTGACAGTGCTGGTTCTTGTTCAAGCCGGAAGCTGAGACCTACTGGCTTACTGCACAACATGAAGTACACAATACCCCTACCATGAAGAGTATGGTTTATTGTTTCGTTTTTATTTCTGAGGAATACTGATGTAAAAGGTGAATCATTTTTTTAAGTACATGAAAAGGGACAGAGTCCCAGAACAGAGGAGTTAGCTGTGATGCAACATCAGCTAAGGTGTGGGACTTCTAGACAGGGCACACTCACATTTCAGATAAATCTGGATTTCAGGACTGGCCTAAAAGCAAGGCTTGGCTACGTGGCAAGTCTAGCTAAAGGCCAATGAAGAATTGTTGCTTCTCAGAGCTGCCTCACAAATGCAGATTGATTGAGCTTGATACACAAATACTCATTCTTAGAAAAAGATACAAATTTGACAGAATTATTTCTAGGTTTTCTACTCAGGGCAAATTTTTCCTGTACAGATTATTGAAGCAGTCACACTGGTACTTCATCATTGCATACATGAAATCCCATTACCTAGATTAGTGATGCAGGACGTCTGGTTTCCTTAGCCTCAGCCTCCACCCCAATACTGCCTTCCAGTGGGAAAGCCAGGAATGCAGTGATGTTACCCACATAACCTTACATTATTTTGACAGTACTGTAATCCTGAGAACAATACAGGAGATTAAAAAGGAGCTCTAAACCTGTTACGTTCTTGGATCACATCTGGACATCCAGTAACACCTTCTGTTACTGCTCTTGCTTTTCACAGCAAGAGTGGAAAAATAAAGCTAGCCTGAAGCCTCTACCAGTCTCTGTTGAAGGCAGAGAGGAGGAGAGTGCCAGCTGTACCAGTCCCCAGGTTAGCACTGCATCAATTTCTTAACGCAACTGTAACTGTTGACCCTGGGTCTAAGCACTGTTTTGATTTCTCCACACTCTTTACAGTAAGAAGTTTGTTGCAGGCATTATGAAAGTAACATTTAGCAACCTACCAGAGGAATATTTACAACAGAGGATATTTTGTTTGTGCTTTTAACTTTAGGCAAATCAGAATAGAGGACATCATTTCAAATACATGTATTACAAGTTCGTATTAGTTGAACAGATGTGATGTTGAGGTAGCTGCAGTTTTGGAGGTCTTTGCATAAGATTTTGGGAGCCCAACTGTACTGCATACACGCACAAGAAAAGGTGATTGCCTTTTAAAAATGCCGATGCATGCTGTGACTTTGTACTTGAGTGCATCTGCTGGAAAAGGGAATTAGTAGGAAATGTGAAGAACCTGATCCTAAAAAAGGAAAAGCCACCACTACCCTCCAAACTAAATTCCATACAGTGTCGCAAAGGTAAAATACTTCAGCAGATGAGCCAGGGTGAGGTAGTCACCCAGCTGCCCTCTCACCAAGGGGATGGGGAATTAAGATGAAAGACTTCAGAGGCCACATGAGCTCCTCTCTATTACCTTCTTAAGCTTCAGCTTCCGATGTTCCTTCAAATTATAGGAACAAACGAGTAGGTTCGAAGGCTTAGCACAACTGTAGGCCTCTAATACTGCTTTAATCTATTTCTTTTTGAAAAGGAAGGAGAGTAAAGCAGAGAAAAGAAACTGTGCAAGGTGTTTGACAACAAAGAGTGCAGGGAACTCCGAGCGTTTTGAGGGTCAATTAGCCAGAAAATGTGCTAAAGACTACATGCTCTATTGGATTACTGGCCAAAGAATTACCCCAAAGCAATCAGAGTTGCCTGAATACAGAAAGGCAATTACAGATTTTTGAGGACAAGCTACAGAAGCTGTAATTAAAGGTGTTATTTCTACATCACTGAACATTAGAAATTAAATTCTTACTCGCAGCCACGAGAAGTAGCTTTTGTCTTCCACTTGCGTGTAATGTATCAGCATAAACCATGACTGGCTTTGGCATCTCTTCTTCAAGAATGCATATTGTGTTTCACTCCACCCCTTCTGCCAGCTACCAATTATAATGTTGACATATTAAAAGGTGGATTTCCATTGTCAGACCTTCTGACTTCCTCTGACATTGTGCAAGTCTCCATTAGCTAGGACAATACTATCCCTTGCTGGATTTCAAGGTGAAGTTTGTGAAGAGCTATTTGTGTGTGGAGCAGACAGGATTATGTCAGAAGAGTGATAGATTTGCCATCATTGAAGTGAATGACATAGTAAATTGCAGTTTTTAAATGAATTTTGGCTCTCAGGGCACTTGATAGCACAGGCAATATAAGACCTACAGGAGTAGGAATTGGGCGTGATCACAGCAGCCACAAAGGTAGCCACCTCCTGGCATGCTCAGTGTTGCCTTTGGATGTCCTGCAGCAACTCCTTGACCAGCCAAAGCTTATCTCAGGAAGGCCACACTCCTCACAGCCTTACAGTTCTTGACAACACTGTATATGCAGCTAGAACAACACACACTTAATATTGACTTCTAATCCCTGCTTCATTGGCACCTAAGAATAGGCTCCAGCTTATGGTCTGGCATATTCCAAACAAAGTAATCATGCCTTTCTTGCTGACTCCTCATACACGTAAAGCAGCATAAGCGCATATCTTTCACATAACCTTGGCTCTCTTAGGCTTTATACCTTACTTTGAGAGCTGTCACAATGGTCCAGCCCACAACACATAAGCTTCCTCAGAGTCTGAGGCACTATTACTGTTTCCTTGGGACCACAAGAAACACACAGAGCAAGCAGCATACCTGTTATTTCAGAGCACCCACGGGCTGCTGTTGCTGTGGGCTGGTGGGCCCTGCTGCAGCTCCAGCCATCCTCCCAAGGTGCTGCGTCCTTCTCACTTCTCCTCTTCTGGTGCTGGTTGATGCTTCACTCAAATCACACCCCCAGCTACACAGTACCTTTTTCCCTCTTTCTACTTGCATTTGTGTGTTTCTTCTTAATCTTCCTTTATGGGCTCCCCTTTCAACACCTGTTTTTTGTTATTTGAAATTGGCTCTTAATTTTAGCAGCCTGGCAGAGCTGTGTGGGCCAGTACAGGGTCAGGTGTGAGCCCACCTCCCTCACCTGCTGTCTGTTGGGCTGCAGGAGAGCTGCTCACATAGGGAGCCCTCAGGTCCCCATCTGCTGGATACAGCCCAGAGGCTGTTCTGGCAAGCAGGAATATACTCCGAGGCATTCTGCAGTGCAGCCAATTATCACAATAATAGTTTCATTATTAACCGGAGTTCATAAACTGTCTGTAAAACTATTCCTCAGCTCATGTTTCTCTTGTACAGGAGCCAAGTGTTAGCCAGACAGATGGGAACCTAAAGCTTTTAACAGGTTCTTCCATTTGTATTTGCTGATTGCCTGACCTCTTCCAGTCACAGAGTAATGGTGTGTGTCTGCAAAGCACCACACACACTGTGGGTTGTCCCATGAGCAGTGAAGCCTTCAGGGTTAGCATGGCTGGAAGAGAAGAGGTGGTCTGAAGGTTTTGTTCCATGCACTTTGAGGAGTAAATTTTTTCCTGTTGATATTAGTGAGATTTTTACACCTTTGCTGCAAGGAATGTCAAATCAAATAGCATTGTGGTCATTGACCAGTACTGGCTGGAGCACGTGAAGCTGCAGACATGGAGAGAAGGAGAGCCACCACCTCCGTTCTGTGGCTGGAAGCCTTATTGGTGTCTGTTTGCTTGTGTTATGGATTCTGAAGTTATGCTGTAAGCTTATGGTAAGAAGGAACACATTTTGCCGCTGCTCAGCTTCTAGCTGATTCAGCACTTCACTTTATGACATAATCATTAAGCAGTTTCATAGCTTCCGATACAATGCAGTGAATTGCCCGTGGCTTCCAACACGTATTGCAGATGCACCAGTTGCTCGGGCAGCAGGTGCCCCATCCCGTCTGTGCTCTGCTAACTGGAAGGCTGACTGCTGCCCATGCCCTTTCTTGGGCCTGAAATACAAAATTGTTTCACGCTATGGGAAACAGCACAGATCTTGGGAACGGCATGCAGCTTGGTGCTCTCCTGACCCTGCTGACCACAAGGTTACACCTAGAGCTGAACTGGCCTCTGGGAAACCTGTGGCCCAGTGGCAGCTCACTGGGTGCTACAGGTGAAAGTGTAACGAGGAAAAACGTGTTTAGTGGTTGTAAGGATGCAGGGATGATAGCTGGTTTAGCAGCATTTGATTCAGTGCAGCATTGTGTTAGACCCCATTCAGATGCTTAAAGTTTAAAACCAGTTGAGTCGCATGATGTAACTGGGATGGATGTGCAAGGAGATAAAGTAACTCTGCCAAGGCTGCACCGAGCTCAGACAACTCAGACTCAGTTTTTTAATTAACCCTATTGTCAAAGCTTTTGTTGATTTGTTTGCTTTTTCCCCCTAATTTTACAGTGGCATGCCAGCATTATTACCATGTGTTCAGTTCTTGCTGTTGTGCCAGGGTAAGCTCACACAGGCGTTTCTGAAAGAACGTCACTGTGCTGCTCACATCCTTGGCACAATACCGGCTTTATTCACAGAGAGGAAAGCCTTTACCACTAACTGCAAGGGTACTTTATTTTTAGGCTGTGTTTTCACCCACAATCTGCAATCTGTATGTATGGGGTTTGTTTCTTTTCTAAATGCGTTCCTTCAAGTTTTATTTTAACACTGGCGTTGCAGCATGCGGCGTGGCAGTGGGAAGTGTCTGTTTGGGCAGAGTCATGTATGGGTGAGAGTCGGGGTCAGATAATGGCACAGCTGTGTGCCCAGCACGGGCAGCAGGGCCGTGCTCAGTGCTGAGATCGGAATGGATCATTTAAAATATGCTGGGTCAGAATATTTTTTATTAACAACCCTTACTTCACGTTACTGTGATATAAACAAAGCTGAGATGCCTGGGGCTGCTCTGTTCCCCTACTGGTCTGCCTGAATGTGGGAGAACTGCAGCCATCCCCTTGGTTCCTCCCAGGGGCCAATAGCGGGCAGAGAGGCGCTGGCACTGCTGCCCAGAGCAGCTGTGGGTGCCCCATCCCTGGCAGTGCTCAAGGCCTGGCTGGGTGGAGCCCTGGGCAGCCTGGGGGCAGCCAGCCCATGGCAGGGCTTGGAACTGAGTGGGCTTTAAGGTCCCAGCCGTTCTGTGAGCCTGCGATTCTATGAAATGTTCCTGAAGTTTGAGTTTAATTTTGGCCCTTTTTTAAATTTGGCACTGCAGGGATTCACCCCAGCTGCAGCATCGCAGCCTCCTCGTGCCCATCCACTGTCTCTTCTCACAGAAGATGCTTTGTTGTATTTTAGGACATTGAGAAAAAGACACAGAGTAAGGGGAGAGGGCAGTGGAGGTGCTGCTCCCTGGTGCTGACTGATTTCCTAGTGGAAGTACAGAAGCGAGCCCGACCCTCTCTGCAGGGCACTGCCATAGAAGCACGGTGCAGGAGCTTTGTGCAGGAGGAGCTGCAGGGTCCAGCACTGTGCTTCGTCCTCTCCCTCCCTCCCTGAGCTCCCTGCACTGCCTGCAGTGCTGCTGGCGGTGAGCCCTGCACTGTGCTCCAACAACCAGCCCTCACCTCCTTCTCAGGATTACAGCAACTGAAGGAAGGAATAAACAGCAACAAAATACACAAGCTTCATGTTAAGCTTAAAAGACAGAAGTCATCCCCTTCAGGTTTAATGCAAATGCTGTTGAAGCATCCCAGCACTTTGATTGTGCTGGAACTGACCATAGAAGGAGCTGGGAGGGGTTCTTCCTATGTGACGAGTTTCCCAGCTCCGAATGTGCATTCCATCACTCTTCCCTAGGGAAGGCCACGTGTTACCTCCTCATCCTGCAGATGAGGAACACAGCTCGTGCCCAGTTATGTGAGGTGTACTCAGGCGTGACGTGCTGCTGACCCGCAGGTGCCAGCGAGCTCCATTTCCTTAAACAGAGTCAGGTGGGAAACATTCAGGTGTTCAGTAGTACCCAAAGCCCAGAAAGCCCATTTCAGTGTCCCTCTGAATTCAGTTATCTGTGCTTATTCCCGTTAAAGGAGTAGCCCAGTCAAAATAACTGAGTGCAAAAGTTGCCCACGCTTTGGGCTTCACGTTTTATTTTTAACTCAAAGTGTTTCCTCTTTTGCTATCAATCATGGCAGCTGCTAATGCAGAAAGCGAGAGCCTATTCTTAGCATCTCAGCGCACAGAGCTGCCTAATAGTGAGTGCTTTGTTCCCCGTGGTAAATGCCTTTTGACTTCCTTGGCCAGAGAAATATTGATTTTTCTCTCGCTTTCTTCACAGGCTCCGCTTTCTTCCCTGGGCGCTGCGCTGAGATCTTTGCCAGAGGTCAGAGCGTGGGGAAGCTGGGAGTGCTGCACCCCGACGTCATCACCAAGTTCGAGCTCACCATGCCCTGCTCTGCCCTGGAGATCAACATTGAGCCCTTCGTGTGACGATGGGGCCTCACCCACAGATGCGCACTCCCACGCGCTGCACCCTCTGCTCTTCTTTCTCTGTAGGCAACATCCGCTTCTGCTTTTATGTTTCAATAAACTAGAAAAACAGAGTCTGGCTCCGTGGGTAGCTGTGTTCCTTAGGGTGTAGGATGGAGCTGCAGTGAGACTGTGCCGTCAGTATTTGCAGAGGGGTGAAAAAGCCAAGCTGGGTAACAGCCCAGTGTTCTACAAGAGAAATGTAATGGCAGAGCATGTGATTCGTTTTCAAAATCAGAAATGTTCCACAGACGCAGCTTCATACTGTAACTGATTATGGTTGCGTAACAGGAATCTCATTCTTTTCTTATTGCATGAAATAAGATAATTGATTAGAGCAAATGCTGAGTGAATGTGAGCAGAACGAAGGAGTTGAGCTTTTCTTCTGTACGGTTGTCATGTGCTCATCAGTGGCTGGGGGAGGAAAACAAACTTATTTCATGAAAACCAGAGATACTTTGTAAGCAAGATGTGTGTAATATCTGCTGCCCCACACCAGACATCGCTGCCGATCCTTTATCATTCTAAATTCAGAAGGGGTGGGTGGAATTACATTTTTCCATGGTTGATGTAAGCTGAGTGGGTTTTGAAGCTCCAAAGTAAATTGGGGAAATGCATTTAGGAGCATATGCCCGTGGTCTTCTCCATGAAGAGCTGAAAATATCAAAGCTTTAGTCAGCCTGAGGTCGGTGTGTGTCTGCCTGGGGCAGCGCTCACTGCACAGCCCTCCAGCGGGTGGCTGAGCCCCGGCAGTACAGCTAAGACTGGGCACTGGCTCTGGGTGCACCTGGGCAGCACACCATGACCACAGGGTTGAGCCCAGTGCTCCTGGCTCGTCATCCACTCACCAGTGAAGCTGGCTGTTGCTCATTTGCATTGGTATAACCACTGCAGTGTTGCATGCCAGTAACAGCAGGCTGATTCTTTGTGGCTTATCGCCTCTGGGAGCCAGGCGGCCTCAGGTCCAGGAGCAGCCCTGTGAGCAACATGCTGCCATTACCCACCTGGAGACACCACAGTTCACAGAATCACAGAATCACAGGGGTTGGAAGGGACCTCCAGAGATCATCGAGTCCAACCCCCCGCCAAAGCAGGTTCCCTACACCAGGTCGCACAGGTGGGCATCCAGGCGGGTCTTAAACATCTCTAGAGAAGGAGACTCCACAACCTCCCTGGGCAGCCTGTTCCAGTGCTCCGTCACCCTCACCGTAAAGAAGTTCTTGCGCACATTTGTGCAGAACTTCCTATGCTCCAGTTTCTGGCCGTTTCCCCTTGTCCTGTCAGTTTCTGTCCGTTTCCCCTAAAGTTCCCCCAGAGCAGCGTGCGTGGGGGGAGAATCCCGCAGCCACACTGCCATGCCCCCAGGGCCCATCTGCCTGTGTGCAGAGCTCAGCACCACAAGCCCTGCCCAGCCACAATGAGCGGCTCAGTGTGGGAAGCGGCCTGAAACACAGATGGAAGGCATTAGAAAGCCCTGTTTATTGGTGTGTCATGCATGGGGATTAGGACAGCAATATGGCAGATTTGCATTTCAGCAGACTGCAGGCATGTGTGCATGCACTAAACGTATTTCTCCACGCATGATTTTCTCTCTCTTTGGGTGTCCCAATTCTCCTGTGAATTTATGCTCTGTGAGTGTGAAGGCAGTGCTAGGGCCTGTGTGTGTCACAGTCTCTCACTGCTGCTTCAGGATTTGGCCTTTCACAAAGCAGAAATGCAGAGTTTTGCTCAGAGCATGCAGTAGCAGGGCTAGAGCTGCAACTGCAAACATTTCCTGTTCCCCCCTTCCAGCTGGGAGCCGCTTGCAGGTAGTGACAGAGGGCATAACATGAACACAGAAGCAAACCAATTCTTGCAAAATATTTATATTTTAAAATTCGAACCAAGTACAGTTTGCATGTATCACATGAATCCCATACGGATGAATACTATAAAAGATAAAAATATCTGTGCACATACTGTATAAATCCAAACATCTCTGTACAACTTTCACAAGTTCCCATAACACCAAGTAGCTACGATTCAGAACAGGAGTGTTACACATGGGTGCCCCCCCCCCAGGCTGTGCCTCTCAGCCCCCCAGGTCCCACCTGCGTGCCCACTAGCTGTGACCGGCAGCACCAGGAGGGGGCCGAGCAAGGACGCAGCAGCTTTGGTGGCCGCAGCCCCGCGCCCACCACAGCAGTGTGGGAGGAAATCCATCCAAGCTCTCTGCGTGCACATGTGAAGACAGATGTGTCCACACACTCTAATTTAAAACAGTTTAACTACAGCCTGGGCAAACCTACAAATCGCTAATGTTTCTGCCTGCGTTCCTTCTGCAGCTCACCGACCGTGTCTGAGATCACACGGCTCTTTCAAGTGCCCCAGCTGGTCAGCCAGAGCCCCCAGCTCGGCGCTGGGGCTCGGCTGTGCGTGTACAGGCAGCCAACAGATGGCAAAGCACCTCCCTTACATCCAAGTCAACCTTGCAGCCATGAGCACGAAGGTGCAAGGCTAAAGCTCGAGCTGTGCAGGCAGGGAAGGCATGCAGGCCCACCCTGAGCTCTGTGGTGCAGCACTACGCTCCCCCAGCCTAGCAGACCACACTCACCACTGTATTTCTTATACAGCTCATTGGTCCTAGAGCAAGTACACACCATTAAGTACACAGCACAGTGATGGCGCGCCTATGAACACTGCTAATGCTATTCTACAACTTTGTACAGTACTGCAAGATATGCGGAAGACCAACAGTGATGTGGCAGCTCAGCGTCGCCCCTCACCCCAGGGCACTGCAGGGGCTGTATGCCCCCCCCGGGTCCATGCATGGACACAGAGCCGGGCTCCAGAAGCACCACCACAAGCCTCACCACTGCCACCACTCTGCTCTACCGTACAGGGAAAGGATCTTTTGGGTTAGGATTAGAGAGGGATTGGTTAGAAATCACTCCGTGGGGTTTGTTTTTTTTTTTTTTTTTTTTTTTTTGTGCCCATGGCACTGCTGACTCATGGGGACGTGGCTTCATGCTGTGCTCACCATGCTCAGCCACCTTGGCCGTGGGTCACTACTTTATGGGATGCGGTATCAATGGGACCGATGATATCTAACTCAAAGTTATTTGGGTACAGGGAGTTCTCTCCAGTTTTCAGAACTGGGTGTTTTGCCAGTGCAGAAAGGCAACAAACCCTTTTCGATGAAGTTCAAGCCTTGAACAACCTCTCTCTGAAATGGCGGTGCCATGAGCTATTTGCCAAGGAACCAGGCTCAAATCAGCCCCAACAGCTTGTGCAGCAGTGGCACAATGACAGTAGCAGCGAAGCCCACTGATGAGTATGTTACAAATTTATATGGCACTTCTACTTCCAGCCTCCTCCGAGCGTCCAGGTCAGTGATCGAGAACGTGTAGCAGTAGCACAGCACGCGCAGGACCACATTCTTCATCAGCTGCCGTGTCAGTAGGATAACCAGGAGCCCTACAAAGAACCTGGTCAGCATGAGCACCACCATGGTACTGGTGATGAGAGGAAATCCCATGTTGCTGCCCACATAGGCAGGTGCCAGGTACTGGTTGTTCAACCAAAAGCCCACAGTCGCTCCAGCTCCGGCCCCAAGGATGGTGGTGGTGTCCCCGCGGGTGGGGCTGTAGTAGTCCAGCTTGGGGTAGTTGTAGCACAGCAGGAGGGGCACAGCGATGGACAGCAGCGGGCAGAAGGGGCTGGTCAGCAGCACGTGGTCGATGCTATCCCACACAGGGTACAGGAGCACCAGCAGCACTGCTGAGATCAGCGCCCCACCAATCACATCCTGCAAGGAGATGGTGGTGAAACGCTTTACAAAACAGAACTCCTCAGCTGGCTGTAAGGCACCAACATCCTCTGCTACCACTGACTTCTCTTCCCCAGGCTGAACAGTCCCAGGGCTCTCAACCCTTCCCTGTACAGGAGATGCTCCACGCCCCAATCATCTTTGCAGCCTTCTGCTGGACTCTCTCTAGGAGATCCCTGACTTCTTAAACTAAGGAGCCCAGAACTGGGCACAGAACTCCAGTGTGGCCTCACCAGGGCAGAGCAAATCACCTCCCTTGCCCTGCTGGCCACACTCTCTGTAATGTACCCCAGGTCACCATTAGCCTTCTTGGCCACCAATGCACTCTGCTGGCTCATAGCCAACCTGTTGTTCACCAGGTCACCAATGTCCTCCTCTGCAGAGCTCCTTTCCAGCAGGTCAGCCCCTATCCAGTACTAATGCATGCGGTTATTCCTCCCCAGGTGTAGGACTCTGCAATATTTGCCCTTGTTGAACCTCCTCAGGTTCCTCTCTTCCCAACTCTCCAGCCTCTCCAGGTCTCACTGAATAACAGCACTGCCTTCTGCTGTGAAAGCCACTCCTCCCAGCTTTGTCTCATCAGCAGATTTGCTGAGGATGCATTCTATCCCTTCACCCAGTTCAGTGATGATGTTGAACATGACCAGAAGATCCATCCCCTCCCCTCCTCTCACACTTTACGGTCACTGTCCATACCTGACTTCAACAGAAGAGACAGACACACAGCTTCATCCCAGGGGTGACATTAAGCAAAGCTGTCTTAGCACAAGCCCTTTCCATAATCCTACAAGTAATTTCATCACATCCAACCGCATTGGATCATCACTCGCCCATTTTGCATGGAGAGGTGCCTTCCTTTGCTGCAGATGGCCACCAGGAACACGAAGCACAGGGCACCTCCAGGCAGGAGTAGGGCAGGGTGAAAGTTGTAGCCTGAGCCTCTGAAATCTGGCTGCATTTAGGCGCCTGAGGCAAGTGCATGGTTAAAGCCTCATTTATTAACAGAGGCAAATCAGATGTTTTGAGAAATTGACTGTTGTTAAGAACAGTGCCGAGGACGCAGACAAAAGCTACCCCAAAACAGTGGCTTTCTATATGAAAGCAGTGTAAGAAGTCTCAACGTGCTGCCCCAGATGCTGCTCAAGATGCAGCAGAATTTGTACTGTGACCATGAAATTCACTGCAAATGCTGTAGTTAATCACATACAGCAACGTCCTGCTCTCAAGATTGTATCTTTTTCAGCAAGTCATGACAGTTGACTACTTCTATGCTTGGTCACAGTCTAACATGAATTATTTATAAGAACTTAATTTCTAGTTATGCCAGAATGAGGGGACTTGTTCACAACAAATATTTAATGGCTTTCTGGTAAATGCATTACTTGAGCAAAGCCGAACTTCGGCTGTTTACACCTGCCAGGCAACAGCTCCACGGCACACTTGGCTTTAAGCAAGAAAACGGGCACCAGAGCACAGCCTGCACATGGACACCCCCTACTCAGGGACCTGAGTACAGTTCTCCAAACCATGCTTATGCTGTCCCCTCACTGTACACACGTATTAGTGCAGCGGTCCACATGCATAATCTATAAATATACATATATCGGGGCACAAAGCCAAAAATCTTTTACAGATAGGGCTGTGCAACTAAAAAGCTAGCAGAGCATTGCTTTATACAGTCTTCCCCCAGGACACAGGCTTAGCACTTCTCCTCTTGGAGACTCCCTTCCAACCCAAGCCATTCTGTGACTTCTGAAAGAAAAAATGCCTCTCCGGCATCTCCATGCTGTGCTTTAAGGGGACCCCAGCTTCACCCTGTGGCAGGATGCTGCCAGGTCTAGCAGGAAATGCAGCCCCCACCCATCTGGCTGTGTGAGCAGCTCAGCCTCTCCTCTAATTGTGACCTGCAATTACCAAGGAATTCTCAAATTAGGGCAGGTGTAAATTCTGCCTGAGGTGGTGACGCTCAGAGCCTTCCCCTTCCCTCCGGGTGCTGCCACATAGAGCACAACTCCACTCTATTCGGGCTGCACACAAGATGGACCTCGTGCCTGCAGATCTGAGCTGGAAGCCATTGTTTTGCTTTGCTGCAAAAAGACAACGTCCCTCACTGCCAGCCTGTAGGGTCCCATCACTGGGCTCCTTCTCTGTTTATAGCATTTTTTCTTAGGAGTACAAACACATATGGTCTGGCTTTTGGAAGGCAATAGCCTCCTCTATGCTCGCCATTAAAGTGAACCTGAAGATGCATGCTGGAACTGCAAGCACCTGCACAAGCAGCCGGGACATCAAACCTGCACCCAAACACAGTGGCACTCCAAAATACTCCCCCAATGATTCAAAGCCCTTCTGTGTGCAGTCCCACATCCAGCTGGGACACTGCGCGCTCCGAAGAGCCAGCACTCATTGGCCCCACCACCAGATGACTCTGAGAGGCTCACAGCACCAAGACAGAAAAACATCTCTACATTTTTATATTCCAGGTAATCGCCATAGGCACCTCCTCGGGCCCCATACCTGCAGGCACACACCCTGCCTCTCCTCTGCTTCTCCACCAAAAGGGAATGTTCGCATGCTAGGGCAGCAGAGGGAGGTTTTGTACCTAAGCCACCTCTGAACAACTGCGCTGCTTCCATCCCTTCCCATGGCTGAACTCTCCTAACAGCTGAGGCCAGTGAGTGCTTACTACTCCCTTCTCTCGAACCACCACACTTCTGCTAGGAGCAGGCAGCCACACGCCCTCCTCCATGATGCCCGCACTCACATGGAGATGTCGATGCACAGAGGGGCTGCATTCGTGCAACCTGCCAGGTCCCCGTGCCACCACAGTTTGCAGAGGAGACCCCAGGAGGGATGTATGGCCTCAGGGGCATTGTTTCTCCTAGTGACATGAGGGAGCTTTTTTTTTTTATTTATTTTAAAGCCCTTTTTAATAGGGTCAAAGGCACAAAAGACTTTTTCTTCTTTACCCTAAAAATCCATCTAAATTTAGAGGCGTCTTTCTTTATAATGGAACAGCAAGGGAAATATGCCAGGAATTTTTACTGATTGACTTAAGGTCACTGGTGAAGAAAGGATGTCTCCAGATGAGATTTAAGATATTGTTTTGATCCACCAGGCCTGGCGGGAAGGTCAGGCTATATTTTATAGACAACCTTCATCGCACAAGGGCCCTCTTTCTTACAGTCATCATTTCCCCTTATTACAGCACCATTACTGGTCACAAAAAAATGCACTATTTTTTCACATGCACCCACCAAGGCTTGCATCTCCAGCTGGTGGGAGCTGCTGGCAGAACGGGGTCACACTCCAACAGCCTCACGTGACAGAGCAGTGACGTTCCCCATTAGCTGCAAGTAGCATCAGTTACCCCGAGGTCGGCTCTCAGAGCAGCGCTGACACCCAAAAACCACGGCCATCCAGCTCACCCTGCAGCACCGTGGTATTTCTGCACAGCAAGTCTGCACCTCTCAGTCCCGTAGGCTTGATTCCCTCCCAGCCTGACCCTGGCAGCTGACCATAATGCCATTTTGAAGCCCAACCCAAGGAGCTGTGTGTCCCCCAGGGTGCCCTGCCCACCGCCCCCACGGCTCCCAGTTGCTTCCTGCTGACGCGGGGCCTTGCACAACAGCCTCGCACGGAGCCATGTCGGTTGCCCAAGTGCATTCCTTGCAATTAACATTTCAAAACACAGAGTGACAACTCGCATCCAACACCAACCTCGCCCGGCTCTCAAACCCACACGCAGCAGTGGGTTCCCCAGCTGTGTTCATAATTCCCTTCAGATTCCAACAGCAGTAGCCCAAGGGTTTCCTCATGGCCGCCTTGGAAGGCACAGCCTCACCACGGGCATGGCACGCATACCCCTGCAGTCACGCAGGAGGGCACAGCCAGGCTCACGCTAAGGAAGGAGGGGACGTGGAGCACAGCCTCACCAGCACCGTATGCATCCCCGTGTACAGCCTGCTGAGGCACACCAGCATGGAGAACACGAACGCTGCCATCAGGCCGAGCTCAAACGGGTACTGCAAAAGGAAAACAAACGCACGTGTTACACCACTGTGCACGTGAACGTTGTGCAGCAGCAGGAGCCGATGCCAGGCTGCAGCCACCACACAGCTGTTAGAGCAGCTGGGGGCTCCACTCTGCCAGGTGAGGCTCAGCCATCTGCTGAGGAAGGTGGTTGTACATAGCTCTCTCTCCGAGGTACCTACTAGCATGGAGAGGAGCGTTGAAATAAATCAATATTTTTTAAAAAATAAATCACATTTGGCAATGAATAATAATTGGTAACCCTGGCAGTGGCAGGGGGATGGAACTAGACAGTCTTTAAGGTCCCTTCCAACCCAAGCCATTCTATGGGTCTATGAATAAAGCTTAACACTTTAGACCTTATTCCACTCTTTCAAATCCCATCTTAGGGCTCAATTTAAAAGAAGTCCCATGGATTCATTTCACTCCCTACAGGACAGTTTTCTGGAATAGAAAAATAAAAAAGTGGAATGAATTCTCACAGTCTGACACAAAGCCCTCACTTCCTCCCAAGAGCCTGACCACATCATGCTGCTGCAGCCACGTCCATGGCCCAGACAGCCCAGCTCCATGCAGGTGCTGCTCCCAGCTCACACAGCCATGTTCTCCTGCTTCTCAGAGAGCTACACCGCCCCCCCC
>JACDJE010000150.1:760319-793452 GCA_016647715.1 Pavo muticus | reverse complement strand
CCCCCCCAGTGCAGCCATAACCCCCATTCCCTCGGCAGTCATGAAGCTGGATCAGTCCAGTAACTGATGATGAGGGCAGCTCTGTGAAGTACTGGTAGATTCCTTCTTTCCTAATAGAGGCCAATTAAACCACGTAATTATTTTACAGCAGCTTTATTGTCCCAGGGAAGTCTCCAACTGGTAGAAAACAGCCTGGGAAGAGCTGTGAGTCCCATCCCCAGCTGATCAGCTAAGGAGGAGGAGAAAGTGCTGCTGACCAAGGCTTTTGGACTTGATGCACCAAAAGGGGTGGCAGCGTGGCTCCTTACAGCAGTTGTCCCCACATGGTTTTACTGCAACACAATAAAGCAGGGGGACCGTGCTGCTTTTACAACAGAGACGCAGCCCACTGCAGGACATGTCTGCACCCTTGCTTCTCATCCATCACTCTGAGCAACAGCAATGCTCAGCAGAGCCCAGAGAGCTGGGGCCCTTTCTAACAAAGAAGTCAGTGTTGCTGCACCTCCAGAGCTGCGCCACCGTAACCCTGAGCAAGTCACCTACTGCATTGTGACATTCACCAAAGGAGTGGGTGCTTTGTATCCCTGCACAGGTGGTGGGATGGTGCAGGGTGTCACAGAGAGGACCCCAACCAGGCCAAGAGTCCTCTGGACTTCTTAGGTGGGTTTATCTTTGAAATTCACTTGAGGAGGATGAGAAATACGCTTAAATATGCTGCAGCCAGGACATTGATATTGCTGAACACAGGAAATGCTTGTTAGGATTTATAAAACAGAATCAAAATCACCATGGAGCAACAGGTTTCCAGGAAACAAACCTTTTTAGGTAGGCAGAAGGCTGAAGGTTTGGGGAAAATAATTATTATGGGATCTCCCCAAGCAGCCTACAGCAGCAATGCAACAAAACTGATGCTGCTTCTGCAGTGAACAGGCTTTTGAGCTGTGCTACACGTTATTTAGCCTAACACAAGTGATAGCCAGGGGATTTCCAAGGATGCTTCTCCTGCATCAGACAAAATGAAGTGACACACAGTTCCCTTAACATCACCTAGAAAGTGACAGCCTCCAAGCAACGCTGAGCTGGGTTAGTGCTAAAGCAGAGAAATTTCCAAGAAAATTCTTGTCCCCATTATCAGCTGGCTATGAATAACAACAGGGAAAAGCACACATCAATGGAAATGATTACAGAGAGCTCCTCTGGAAGAGGCAACAGCTTCAAGTTTGCTAGTTCTTCTGCAGCTTGCTAGAAGCAGACACAGTTTTTATTAAAAAAACCTTTTTTTTCTTTTAGCCCCTACCTTGTACTGGTTCATGGTTGTGATGAAAAAGGAGAAGGAGATGGCAGTAGCTGCCATGGCGTGGGTGGAAGGCATCCCGTACTCTGCGTCCGTCCTCATCTCCAGCTTCACAACAGGTGGTGAGAGGGGCCGCGGCCACTTAAGGATGTCCTTGGAGACCTGCCCTATGTACATCACAATCTGGGGAGAGGAAATGCCACAGGCTGTCAGTTAGCAAAGCAAATTCCCACCCTACCACTCCAGAACCACTACTCCAAGCTTTTCTGCTGCTAAATCCACCATCCAAGAGCAGAGTTTGTCCCCTGAATTATTAAAGGATTTTCCATTATCCTGGTCAGCAGAGGCAGCAGTGGTTTTACTGCACAGCACAGTAACTCGATCAGAACTGGGACTAAATGCAGGTTTTGCTGATGAGACACAGCAGCACAGGATGATGTGAGATGGACGGCTGGCTCCCACCCCACACCATGGAGCTGAAGTTTCCAGTCTATCCCTTGTAACCCCTCTCCTGCAAAACAAGCGGGCACCTCAGTCACTGTGTGGTGAAAGCAGGACAGCTCACTGTTCTGCTTCTCCCACTTCCAGCAGGAAAGGGGAGCTCTTAAAACAACATCCTTCCTGTGCTGTAGTAGAACAGCAACAGGCCCATCTGTGGCCTTATCCACTACAGCCATGCTGCATCCCTCTGTCCCAACAGCCATTTGAAAAATGCTTTCAAGTCGAAAGGCCGTTGGGATTCAGGGCTCACAAAACAGAACCAGGAAAAAAGCCAAAATGCCCGGTTCCTTCATCCTCCTGGCTGCAGCAGAGCACACCCTGCAGGGTCCCGTGCTGCCAGGCAGCCCAGCTGCTCTGCCTCTGCTCCTCGCTGTGTGAGCCGCACACCACTACATCACCGGGGCACATCTGGCTGCTGCTGGGCAGTGACACATGGGGCACAGCCCCGTAGCCAGTGCCATCCCAGGCTGCCCACAGTGGAAGGAAACAACCTCTTAACGAAACCACCGGATGGATTTATTTGGTTGATGCCACTCATTTCTAAATGGATGTGGGCACACCTTTGGAAGCCAGTTAAATGCCAGGGTAGAAAGCGAATCCCTCTCCTAAACAGAAGGTAAAATGTTGAGGCTACCATGCGTGATCTCAGAGGTGAGGTGGGACAAGCCAATTTATCAGCAGCCCTCTGTAATAACAACTTTCACTTGGACAAGTATTATTGGCGCTCATACGTAAGAGAATTACAGAAAGGGAAATGAGTCATCTTCCAAATGAAGGCCATGCTGGGACTGCCCTGATGGACACAAACACACTGAGTGCTGGAGGTGGTATGGGTAAGCAGGAACACCAGCCATCCACACATTTCTTCCCTTCATTCCAAATTAGTTTCTCATCCTTATAGTTTTTAAAAATGCACATTGCATGGCCCCTTACAGCTCTGAGAGGTGAGCCAAACCCCTAGGACATCCATGGGATCCCAGCATATGCTCAGTACTGCTCTCTGCAGCACCAGACCCTGGTGCACAGGTTTTTATAAGCAATGCCCTGGCTCAGTGAGCAAAGCAGCATGTGTGGGTGCAGCAGGACAACCCCACCAGCCGAGCTGACAGGTTTCTCCTAGGAGAGAGATGACAAGTGCTACGCAGCGCAGCATGGAGCAGCACGGAGCTCCTGCACTACCCACCGTGGGGGGGAACCCTGCATTCCAGGTGTCACACAGACAGAGAGGCTCCCAGTACGGCATCACACTGCAGGGTACATCTGGCCCACGCTCTGCTGTGGCTCTCATCTTCCAAGGCAGCATGCACCTCTCTCACTTAATGGTACATTTCCTCTTACGCAAGATTTCCTCACCTTACTTGTCATTTTGAATTTCTTCTCTAACAGTTCCAGGAAAGAAGGCAAGCAACTTGCAGCAGCTTTTTTCAGCCTAACAGATGAGTTGCCCCTGTAACAAACGTTGCAAATCTCAAGCATTGGAGCACTGGAAACAGGGAGAGATGAGCGTAGGGACACGATAAATACAGAGCTAAGCTTCCACTACAACGTTTGACTTGAATTACTTATTTGCATGACGTCAAATCCTTTCAATGGCCCCAGAACATATTCATGATGGGTAGAAATCACCCCAGCCCCAGACAGCTGACCACCAGCACTGTTATGCATTTCCAGACCTAGAGACAGATGGTATTCAGACGCTTTTGCTGTCTTGTAGGCAGCAGAAACCTTGAGGTAAGCCATTTCTTCATGCTGTACAGTCCTGTTCACTTCTCCCCCACCTCAGCGAGGTTTCTGCCTACCCACCGCGCCACACCGCAGCTCTGTGCTACTCTGTGTACATCTCCAGTGCCAGCTGTTCTACTTGGCCACACAGACCCATGGGACTTTCTGTACTTCTGGGGGAAAGCCATCTGCAGATCTCTTCAGTATAAGTAATTTTAATTAGCACATTAATAAGTACCTGTCTTTGCATGGAGAAGTTTGTTTGAACCTGAAGACTTTTCCATTACTAAAGCAACAGTGAAAAACACGATGGGCTGTGTAGGACGTAATTAACTTCAGATAGCTACAAAGGAACACATGGGAATTCAGCTGAAATGCAAGAAGCATTAGAAAGGCACTTAGCTACAGCCTTCCTCCTTGTTGGACACTCTTGTTCCCCTCCTGGAGGGTCTCTGTGATGCCAGGCGCAATGCACAAACACAGCACTGCCCAAGGGCAGCAGCACCCATGGAGGAAAGGCAAGGCTTCAATGCCACCTTTGGTCAGCAGCATTACCATTTGCTACCTCAACACCATTAACAGTCGCTATAGCAGCACAACCACCTCTGTATCCTGAGGGTTTCCTGTGAGCCTGCCCTGAGCCACAAGTGCTCCATCACAAAGATGTGCTCCCTCCCACCCTTGGTCCCGGGCTCACCAAGTGGGCTCTGGCTGCTGTGGCAGCTCTGGGCACATGACACAGCCCCCTCACAGCCAGGCCCAGCTGCCACGTAGCCCAGCAGGGAGGCTCCTGCCATGCAGGCAGGAGGCAGTCAGGCTGGTTCTGATCTTTGCACTCTAATATTGGGTATAACCGCAGCAAGTCAGAACAGATTTGTTTTAAACCTGCGATTGTGCAGCTTCCCCAGCTGGGCTCCTTATCTATTAAAAGGTACAGATGAAATTCTAGAGAAGGTGTGGGGTCAGAGAGCATCGCTGCCTTGTTTCCTGAGACTTGCGCTGCACCAGCCTGACTCTGAGACCACTGCTGCACCTCAGAAATAGCATTTCCATAGCCTGGCTCTGCAGCAGTATATCACCTTCCTAGGATGGAAATTTACAGCTTAACAATGAGTTTGCTTTTGGTTTTAATCACAATCTTTGTATGCCAATGGGAGTGACAGAGCACGTCAGGAGCACCAGAGGGAGGAAAAAAAGTAGGGACGCGCTAATAATAAGCTGTCATTTGTGGGAGATTGGCCAAGCAGAAGCAGAGTCTGCATCCTGGAAGCGCCAGCTCTCCTCCAGGCTGTTGAGGGAGCAGTCACCTTGAACTCAGCACAGAGGAACTAAGCCAAGCCCCTGGCTGGCACCACTCACAGCCTCTCATCTCCACATCCTGCGCCTAAAGCAAAGGCCACGCAGTGCCCCTCAGGGAGCTCAGTGCTCCCCATGAGGCACTGCAGAGCGGATGAGTTGGGTTAGGCCCTGGGATGAGGATAGGGCTGCATCCTGCTGCCCCACACCTCCTGGGCTGCTACCTGCTGCTGCCAAACGGGGTACTCCCTCGGGGTACAGAGGCGAAGCAGCACAGGGCACCAGGACAGACAGGACACAGGGACAGATTGGGGTGCAGGAGCCCCACAGCTTTCTGCACAGCGTCACACAGCACTTTCAAGGGCTCACGTGCTGGGCAGATGCATTATGTGATTAGCTGTCAGGAGCTCATCTTGGAGAGATGCTGCTAAAAGCACAACTACTAACCTTTGTTAGGGCAGAAGAACCAATAAAAGCAAAGGTTGCTGCAAAGCAATTTTTCAAAGCAGCCAAGATTTCAGCTTGCAAAGCACTGTGGCACCGTGAGCACGGGCAGATCCCTGCTCGTTATCACAGCAGGTTGCCCTGAGTTCAAAGCTCAGTGTGCCCCTGCACCAGAGCTACAGCACCCCAGGAAGGTCATTGCTCTGGGCAGCCAGTAAGAAGCCAGGTCCAGGGCCCCCACACCTGGCCCACCCTGCACCCCAGCACCGCTTATCACACTGCACTGCCAAACCCGCCCCGACAAAGTCCACACTGGTCGGCTGTCATTTATATTGCACAAATCACAGCTTTATAGGCTTGAAAGAAGCGTGGGTACACTTCACATTTACACACACTGGAAAATAAGAAAAACACAAAGTTTTCACCTTTTAAGCTGAGATACATGGAAAACTTAAAGCACATCTGAGAGCTGGTTTATGTCAAGTTGTTTTCCACTTCTGTTGAAGCAGAAAGAACGCTAGGCATCAAAGCCAGGTCAAAGAGTGCTCCCTTCAAAGGGCTGAGGATGGGATGTGCTGACACCAGGCTGCCTGCCCAGCACCTTGCTGCAGGGCACCGGGCACCCATCTCCCTCCTCTGCCCATATAGGCCGTGTGCACATCCCAAGGAGAAGAGCACCACAGAAGCATCACACATACAGTTTAAGCCCCCAAAACATCTGGAGGAGACCGCAGCCCACATTTTGCAGAACTGCCCAATTAAGCCAAAGACATGAGCAGCTGGTTTGGAGGACACAGGACTGGGGAACACAGAGCACCAAGGCTGATCCCCTACTGCTGCTGAAGTACTCTTTCCATAATCTTTCTTTCTGCCCATCTATAGCTATGACCTCAATCCTTGTGCTTCAACACTTTGGGCTTATTCATGGCTATCTTCCTCACATCTGTCTCTGCTCCTGTATTTTTATATTAAGAACCTCCTTCCTTCCTACCATTCTCACCAGCATCAGTCTCTCTCTGACTTCATTTGGTTGGGGCTTATCTCAGCTTTCAGTCTGCTCAGAAACAGTCTGCTCCCCAGCCATCCCTGGCCCTGCTCCAGCTGGAATTTATCCTTCTCCACCACAGATGACTGGCTCCGCAGAAGCTATTGCAGGTAAGATGTTGTGAAGGCCTTGGAAACAGCATTAATACTTCTGATACTTAATGGAAGACTCCCCAAAACAGTCTGGGACCCCCATTCTGTCATTAAAGCTCCCAGGTAAGATGAAAAGCACCAACTTGTCACACTGAACACCTTGGTACTTCCCCTGCAGCACAGCCAGTCCTGATGTCACACACACGACCAATGTGTCTCAGACAGACCAAGACCCCTCAGTAACACCACAAATGCTTACCCCTTTTCAAAAGCAGGTACCCACCCAGCTGAGCCTGCCATGACATTAATGCAGAACCTACATATATATTGCTATTGCTAAGTCATACTTGCACGAGCTTCTAAAACTGCAGATCATCACAAGTCTGTATATATATAGAACAGCTTCTCCTTTTCCCCTTTTCACTACAAAAATTTGATTCCACAACTCCTTCAGGAACTGGGAAAATAACACTGGACTCTTGCATACTGTAATTAAGCCAGGCTAGCCTGGCTAGTAACCAGGCAGACTCCTTGCCTGGTAAAGGCAAGGCAAGCCTTCAGAGGCACACAGGCAGCTCTGAGAAGTCATTTTTTGAGCAATATGCAAAAGCAGACGGCAGAGACTACCAATTATCATTTTCTGTGGCACACTTCCAAATGAAGTAGGTGTAGTCCTGGCCAAAACCCAGCTCTAATTACTAAGTGTCCACCTACTTCTCCATTTCAGCTGTAAGTTATTTTTCATATTCTCTTTATAAAAAAATTATTGACTAGGGTAACTGGCACAGAAGAGCAGATGCTCTCTGACCAAGACTGGATGCATTTTAAGTGCATGACCCAATTCAAATTGTTTTTATTATTTCTAATCATGTTATTTGGACAAAAGAGAGAATATTATTAACCAGAATTGACTAATTCAAGGACAAGCTTTGTTGTGAAGGAAAAGAGCTAAGCATCACATTCATGTTTTTATCAAGTCTCAATTTCTTAAATCAAAGTGGATTAACAATCAAACCTTCAGGGTCCATCATCCACCAGAGATGCTTCCTACCTCCCTTCTCTGTTCTGAAAGGGTATTATTTGGGTAAAGACCTGATAAATGCCAGGACAAACAACAGCAGCAACAGAACATTCACCCCTGCACAGAAGAATGAAGTTCTCAGTTATCTGCTGGTTTTCAGTGCAAGACCAGAAATATACTTTGGATCTCTTAAACTGCATTTGTGAAGGCTGATGCAACAGGGAAGTCTGTTCATTTGAGAATGCTGCCGTATTAACAAAAATCAATGATTTTAAGCTTTAGTCTTCAGAGAACCTGTTGTGCACATGCGTTTTGTATGTGGGTTTTTTTGGGTTTGTTTTTTTTTTTTTTTTTTTTTTGTCATGGCAGCACCTTTTTTTTGTTCTGTTTTGAGTTTTTGGTTGGTTTCTTGTTTGTTTGAAGGAATTGCAGTAGCATCATCTTCATTCAGCTGCAGCCTACATGTCCCCTTCCTTAGATTTACACCCATTTCAAACAACCTCGAACTGTGTGAGCAGCCTTTGCAGAAGTACCCAGGGAGAAAGATTTCCTACTGTAAGAAACACCCATCTGTAGCAGATCACGATATCTTGGAAAGGAAGCATTTCACCAGCTGTTCTGTACAAACCCTATCAAAAAGAACTCAGCAAGTTGTTGGGCTGAAAAAATAAACCAGTCCAAGACAGCAGAGATGAACGGATGCTGCACAAACCAACGCCTCCTCTGCCAGTCACTGAAATGCCTGTGTCATGCACACACACACCTCTGCCATCAGCAGCAAAACTCAAATGTCTGTGCTGGACCATGAGAACCATATAAATAATGCTGTTGGTTTGTTTGAAAGGTTATTCTTACTCTTAAATATTCACTTGTTACAATTACAGAATTAAGAAGTACGTGCATAAATAAGCGATCGAAATACTTACAGACCAAATGATTATCATCCTTCTAGACACAGAGTGATCGACATTCCAGTAGATAAATGGGAGGAAAGTTATATAGAAGATCTCTTCACCCAAAGCAGCTGAAAACTTGAATAAGTAATAGTAGAAGTAGTTCTTCACAACATACTTCTGTACACAGCCCTGAAAATGAGAGGATTTTAGAAAGTTTTAGTGAGTTAGCAAGTTGTATCAAACATCCAAGGGATTTCACTATTACAGCACCCAGCCCTTAAATCAATTAATTTGTTACAGCGGATGTCAAGAAAAAAGTTCAGTGTTTATACTCAAAGGCCACAGCAATAGCTCAGTTACGCTTCCTGTAGATCAGAAATCCATCAGAACTACTAAAGGACAGCAGTCACATTGACAAAGGTTTCCCAGAGATCAGATCAGCCTTTGCTCCAAGAAAGCTATCTGTATTTAATGGAAGAGCACCAATGCTTTAATTTGGAAGTTTCTACATCTATAGATAAAAAGAGCCACCACTGCTTTCACTAGAACCACGTATTGAGACAAAACGAGTACCATGGAATTACTGAACTATTTTGTTTAAAGTTTGTCTCATTAGATCAGTCAGAAATTTACTTACAGTCCCTGAAATCTTGGTTTTCTCTCTTCTGAAAAGCAGCAGGCTGGAGCTGAGGCCCTGCCACAGTGTGCGGCACTGGGGACATAAAGGTTTGCTGCTCTGCTGGTGGTTGGGACTGGGATGCTGCCAAGCAGCCTGCTACAGCCCTGCTAGAGCAGCAGCACGAGTCAGGTTTTCTAGAAATACTTCTGGAAACAAGGGAAATACGAAGAGGACTTCTAGTTTGGGAGGCAGGAGAAGAGCCAATCTCATCTCTCTTCATCTTTCCCATAGTAAAATAAAAAATGACTGTAAATAGGGGCTGAAAGAACATCCAACAGATGAGTGAAGAGGGAGCACAAAAATTTCAGCAAAGGCGTGCTGGGTAAGACTCAGCTTTGACGTAAGCTCCTCAAGCTCTTCTCAGATGAAAACTATCACGCTCGTGAGCCTGAACTAGCAGAGAGAAATTCTCATCCTACGTGCTGTATTGCGAGAATTGCCTAGGGAGTCTAGACATTCACTTGTGACTAATTTTAAGAGAAATTTGAAGTTCCAGTCCCTTAGCCTGCCTTCCATACGGAGATGAAGCCAACTGCATGAAAACAACAAAAGGAAGATGGAAGAAGGTTACATGCATTCATCTATCTTAGGAAAAAAAAAAATCAAATTGATTTTTGCATCAATAAACAGAAAAGATGAGTCAACGCTTTTGAAGTGCTCAGGTTACAGGAGCTTTCCCCCATGTATTAGTAATAGAGGTCACAGATTAGTTACCGGCACCACTCTAAGTAAATTTAGCAGCATGCGATGGCTCAGCTACAGAGCACTCAGCCTCCAAGTCTCGAGCCTCATATACTTAGAAAATACCCCCAGCACAATTAGCAACTGCAAGGCTTCTGCCTGAGCTCATTAAGCCATATTTGGTCATTCTCGTGTGTCCCAGAAGAAAGCTTTCTTCCAGCAGTGCTAATACCTCAATTAAGCAGCCACCTCCAGCGTACCAGTAGTTATGGTCTTTAGATCAAAGACCATCAGGCATATCCCTACAGTAATTCTTCTGTACCTGAAACCTCATGGGGTGAGGGATAAAGCATTCTCATTATAGTCGTCTCTTTGGGGGGAAAAATAAAGAACAATCGTTCAGGTTCTAAGGGAAGTCTGGAGCTGCAGTCATTATGATTCTAAGGCGCTGTAGACAAGGGAAGCCCACCACAAGCTCCTTCAGGCCCATGAGAGGTCCCTGCTTGGTTCGAGCTGTGCCAGAGCCAAAGCCAGCAGCCAGCTAACACTGCTGTTGATGTCCTTTTATTTCCAAAGAAAGCAGAGATGATTGTGCTTCATGAAGCTTGTTCCCTTTCCACTCCTATTCTAAGCTCCGTGCAGGAAAATGCCACTGCAATTAGTTTGTGTGAACACTTAGCATCTTCTGACACTCACAAGTATATTACATCTCTGATCCATAGGAGACTTGCTCACGCACTGCAGTAACTCACTGCCCTCTGTAACCCCAAACCCTGTGGGCGAGTCAGCCCTGCAGCCATCACTTTTCAGTCAGAGCAGAAAGGTTTTCATGGTCAATAATTACGGCCATAGAGAAAGCCAAAATTTTAAGATTATTTCAAAAGGAAGTATAATGAGCCATGGCATTCCCAGATGCAGAAGATGGATAATTCCACACAAACTACCCTTCTCATCACAACTCTATCTACTTTGAAATCAACTGCTCAAATTATAAGTGATGCACTTTGGTGTGTGCGGTGTCCTTAAATGAACTGCATGCCTGAAGAACCTGCACAGGAGCAACTCCCACAGCCAACTGCCCAGTCTGTGTGTGCTGCTGTGTCCCACACACTGCTACCCTGACAGCGGTGATGGGGCTGGTGGCGCACCATGGGAAGATATCAGCATGCAACGCTGCAGCACAGCAGGAATCCAGCACTGGAGAAAGCATGCACGTAGAGAACACCTAGCTCATGGCTGAGGCACAAGACCAGCAGCTGAACCATGAAGACTCTGTGTTTTTTACCCCATGCAAGAGGAAAAAAGCTGCACAAAGACACCACCCTCCTCCCCAGCCCTGTAGGATCTCTTGTTTAAGAATTGCACACAGGCACTTCTTATCCATCACCTACTCCAGGGACTGGTGCTGCAGCGCTGGCCTCCTGGTGCTGAGCTGAGCCAGAGACCACTAAGCAACGCTTTCCTCTCAGCTCTCATTCACTGTGGGTCTTTCAGGAGATGCGCACAATTAATTAAAGTTTCTGAGGTCACTACATTACTTCACTTGCAATAGAACAGCTTGACGGAAGACTGGAAATTCCCCTCCCAGAGCCTCTAATTAATGCACTGCAGTTCTTCTCACTTAAAGGATTTTACAGTACAAAACGTAGAGAAGCCTCTAAAGTTAAGGCACAGGAAAAGAGCCCACAATTCCTGTGTAGGGCTGGGGAGAAAAACAGAAGTCACAAGAAATGCTACAAAGCAGTGATCAGCTCCACTACTACCAGGAAGGGCTTGTGTGCTATGCTGGTTAGCACAGAGGCGCATCACCCAGCTCACAGCTGCAGTGCCATGTGCTGATGGCACAGCTTTCAGGGACACTGCCCTGAACCATCACCAAACATAGAAGCAAGACAGCCCCTGTGTAAGCAGAAACAGTGGGCGAGCTGCAGGCCAGGCAGCCATAGTGCTTTCAGGGGGTCTTCGGTAAACAAGTAGGGAGTCTGAAAGTCAGGCATACCTCCAGTTGCATTTCAGCATTTTTTAATTCATCCCAAGCACCAAAAAAGTACCTTGAAGGGACCTCAAAGCCCATCTAGTTCCAAGCCGTGCCATGTGCTGGCTACCCCCAACTAGAGCCCCATCCAGCCTGGCCTTGGACACCTCCAGGGATGGGGCACCCACAGCTGCCCTGTGCAGCCAGTGCCAGCACCTCCAATCAGTTCAGTGTTCCCCCTTCAGACTTCATGGGATGAATACCACACACACTGATGTGCTCGGCACACAGAGCTAGGACAGGTCCAGGTTGTAGCGAACACACCTTGGTTTACCGCTGAAGATTTCAGTACTCTTATTTTCAGATTCTTTTCCCTTCAGCCCTGCTCAGTACTTTGGCAGGCAGAGTTAAAAATGTGTTATATTTCTGTACATTGTTCTGTAAGTAACATAACTAGGCCTCTTTACCAAAAAAAAAATCCCATAAATAGATATAACGGAATCTGCTAGGTTGTTTAAATATGAGGTAGAATAAAGCAAGACTAGAGCTGACAGATGACTTGCTTAGCAATTAACAGGAAGAATTAATGAAGGAAAAATACTGTCATCTTCCTAACAGAAAGCCTTCTTAATTAAGGAGAAAAAAGAGAAACCCTGAGGTCTGTCAGAGACACAGGGCAATGGCTGACAGCTGGAGAGGCCATGTGCAAAGACCCACACTGCATCCCGCTGCAGTTCAGGCTGACAGAAACCTGGGCTCCCTGTCCACCACAGATGGACAATTGCCCTGGTGTCAGCTATGGCAGAGCCCAACCTATGCTCATCAACGCCAGTGCCAGAGGTTCTGCTGCTTGCCCCGGGCCATCTCAGAGCACTTTGCTCTCCCTGCCACTGAGCTTGACACTCGCACACTGAAATTTAAACCTATTGCAATTTTCTTATCTACTGCAGACAAGGAAGAAATGGTTTCCTTCCCCTTAAGGTTGACAGTGGAGAAGCTTGTTAGAAACATGTGGAGAGGACATACCCAGTGTTCTGCTACAGAATCATCACGCAGTGCTTCCTGTGGAAGGTACTCCACATTTCCCATGCAAAGCACTTAACACATCTGTCCCGAGTTACAGTGCCCAAAGATCAGATGTAACACAGCAGTGCTGAAGGAACAGCCTTGCACTACTTCATTCATTTTGCAGGCTGTTTTAAACAGGCTGAGCCATGCCTAGCTGTGATCTGCTCTAACCGCCAACCCTGTTTTCCATTCTGTAATCAAGTACTTATTATATACACGCATTCAATAGCTGTCTGCACCTACTAAGGTCAGTTTCCAATCATACTTGCAACTTGATGAGGTTATTTGATCTGTTCTTGTCCTCCAGATCCTTCGAAGTTCGTTTCACCAGCAGCAGCCCCCACAGCCACATTTCCAGCCAGCACCTTGACTCTGCATCTTCTCCTGAAGAACCTCCGCACTCCTTGCTTCCTGCCAAAAGGCATTCCCCATGGCACTCAAAAAACTCACAAGCCATTTGATTGGATAAATTAGTTCCTTCACATTTGCTGGAGAGCCAATTCGTACCAGCTCTTACACTTTGGGAGCTTCTCACAGCTCCAGCATCTCTTGTGTTCCAGGAAGGCTGGCTGAGCTGGGTATAATGGAAGGACAGAGTGAGGGAGGCAGGAGAGGGAAGGGCTGAAAGAAATGGCTTCCCTGTCCTCCCTGTTGTACAGCAAGAGAACAGGTTTGTCTAATTGCATTTTAATGCTCCAGAATTATTCTGCAATTTTGTGAGGTACACCACAGAGCCTATGCCTGACAGTGGCAGGGGAAGTCGTTTCAGGTGTTAGACAGCTGCAATACCAGCAGGGAGAGAGAATAAACACAAGCAAAGAATCAGAGAGCATAAACTGTGGGCAGTTTGGGACAGAGATCCCAGCTTCAAAGCAGAGGCTGAGAAACTCCTCCAAAAACCAGCTGAATTTTGCATCTCTCCAGGTTGAGCAAAAAGCATGCTCGCAGCTTAAGACTTGGTTTTAGACACAAACCATAGCTTGAAAAGCAACCCCAAAGGTGAGCCATGCAACCCAGCAGCATCACACACCCAGCAGTTCACTTACACACAAGAACTATTTCCACAGCAGAAGTCTATTTCAAGAGGCACAGGGCCACAAGACTTCTGGAAGCCAAACAAGCAGAGTGACAGTATGCCACTTTCAGACAATTAAGAAGTTTTGGGTTTTTATGTCATACAATAAGGCAGCAGCACAGGGAGAAGAGATTGCTTCCCTGGCCAGGATTGAAGTCAAGGCACAGCTTCCTAAGGTAGTGCTGCAGAAGGCTTCAGGTTTGCTGGGTTAACTATGGTTGTGAATGGACAAACCCCAGATCTGAAGCGACAGGGATGCTCCACTGGGCACAGCCCATTCCCCAGACCCCAACAGCGCTCTGCTCTTTCTGCCCCAGCTTCATGCTGTAAGTCCTGGTCAATGGGCATCCACATTCCAGCTCTTGGTCGTGGCTCTCATGTGCCTGACACTGACTTCTCCTGCAGAATGAGGTATCTGAACGCTCTTCATCTGCACAGAGAAACATCACTGGGCAACACCGAGACGATGCACCTAATTAAGTTGGTTAGCATAAGTAGACAGCTCTACTGTCAAGTCCAGCTCACAGGGAATAACAATGCTTTGGGCTGCTGTTCAGGTGACTGCTGCGCTCCAGATGTACTGGCACCTGCAGACTCAAGCAACTCCATAGCAGTATATTGGATTCAACTTTTTTTTAATCTAGTCGTTAATATCGATTAATATAGTAATAAGATAAAGTAGTAATAAACTAGTGTTCATGTACCTCTTAATCTAGACCAATAATAGTTTACCTTGGAAAAATAAGCTATAGCAATCAAGACATAAGACTGATATGATACCTTATGATTTATTTGCCTGGAGGGCCATGGCAGCCAATAGCCCTTTCCCACTGCCCAGTTGACCTGCAAGTGTTTCCTGCAGAGCATATACATGAGATAAAGTACAAGAACTCTGTGTCCAAAGGAACCTTCCAGGGAGAAGAGATTTTGCCTGGCTCCCTGCCCGTTAAACCTACTCCCGGACTCCAGAGATCCAAAGGAGAAAAATGATGGCAGATAAGCTCTTATTCTTCTGTTTGATAGCTGAGCTAATGGGCTAAGACATTCAGCGGAATTATGCAATGGCAAGTGGCTTACCTCCAAGTGCAGGAATTAATCCCAGCTCCCTGACAGCTCCTTGTTACGAGGGCCAGCAGTCTCCAAAGGGATCACTCAGGCTGTGAGCCATGAAGCACTGAGTCACTGAGTGCCCGTCACCACTGACACTGCTCCAGCCACCAGATCCACACTGCAGCCCCCAGCAAACCCCTGTGCCCCTGCCCACAGCTTCCCCAGCAGCACTGCACAGCTGGCAGGACAGCGATCACTGTCAGCACATAGAACTTCTACAGCAAGCTTGGACAGACCACCAAACAGTGGTCCCTAGTGGCATATGCCAGGCTTTGCTGTGGCTCTCTGCTCATCACACACTGCTGACCACTGGATAAGGCTTGAGCAGCACCCAGCAGTCCCAGGGCTGCACACGCTGCCCAGTGAAACTCTCTCTCTTACCAACTACAAAATTCCATAGCGGCTGCTTTCTATAGGAACCCCAGAGCAAAAACCAGACACGTGCGTGCAGCAGTACCAGCCTTGGGAGGGCTCAGCAAGGGCTGGAGCAACAGGAGCCGTGCCAAGCAACGTGAGCCTGTTGGTACAGGAGGTTGAGCCTCATGTTTTTCCAGCAGCACTTCCTAAGGGAGCCACTTCTAAACACAGATATATGCTGCAGGAGGACAGAGTCGGCATGTCAGCCAGAAACGCCCCACTCGCAGCTCTCCTGACAGGGCTCAGGGCATCTCTCACCTGCTGAGCCCGCCTCACTTACCTTTCTGAGATGGATACAGTTCATGCCTACCTTTCTGCTGACGTCACTTTCACCTCCTGAGCCCTGCCACTAGTTTCTGCATCAGGGCATGAGCCACAAGAGCCACATAATCAGTAAATGATGTTGGGCACTTTGTCAGCATTACACAAGCCTGGAGCACTTCTGACAGTTAAGGTATAACTACAGAGCAAACATGAACTGTACTCTTGTACAGTAGAAAGACAGATCACAGGAGATGATAAAGTAACTCCAAAAAGGAAGTGTGGAGAAAATGCAAGTAAATACAAGTAAGTCTACAGAAATGAGGGTTTCTTTTCTTCATTGCCTTTAATTCAGGTTATCAATTTCAGGACCAAGCTTCCATCAGGAAGGATGCAGATAAGCAGAGCTCTTCTTTTTAAACATAGATAACATTCATTTGGCCACCCACTACAACAATGGAGAAGCCTTCAGAAACTTACTGTAAATGTGTGACCTTAGGGCACACAGAAAATCAGGAAGAGATCCCTCCCAACCAGTTTCAGATACAAGTCCCCTGTGAATCAAACTAATACAAGACAAGAGCACAGAAGAGGTACTAGCTGGAAACAAGATAATCGTAACAAGTTACAGTCTTGTTTTCTGTAATAAATCCCAGTAGTTCTTTCAGTTACAAGTGCAACCTACTGATTGTCCAAGAGCTCACACAGAGAACCTAAAAACCTTTAAGGCTACATCATCACTGCAGTAAAGACAAAGCAACTTGGAACTTAACTACTTCACAGATGTTATCTGTGCTGAGAACACATTTTTGGGACTGCAAGCTTCAGGAGGGGATGCTCCAGCTGAGCCCAAACTTCATGCATTTCAGAGGAGGGCATCCTAATTTTGTGGGAATGAACTCTCCAGCTCTCTTGCGCTGGTCCTGTGGAGCCTCATCCAGGACACGTTCACCCTCTCACCAAGATGCTTTGTGTCTTCCGTATTTATGTGAAACCCAAGACAACTGCTCCAGGTGACATGAATGGCTCTGTCAATGGAGCGTTAGCTTGGACAGGATTTTGGTGTCAACACTGCGACAGTAAGCACGCCTCTGATCAAAAGCAAGCAGTGACAGGTCTTTCAGGGGATGTCTGCACAATCTACTTGAAACAGTTCAGCGTAGTTCAGCATGAGCAGAGTGCAGTAACCCCATTTTCCTTCTAATTGAGAAGGCATCAAGCAGAGGTTGGCGAGGACAACACGAGCACTGTATGTCGAACGCGGAAAGGAACGACACCGCGCAAGGGGAGGAGCGGCGGCTGTTTACCGGGCAGGGACTCGCAGGCCATCATCACCTCCTTCTGATCCGCAAAGCCGCCCGCTCACGAAGCACTCCTCGCAGCAGGACGAGCTGCGGGCAGCCCCGCCCCGATGGCTGCGGTCGGCACCGAGCAGAAAGCCCGCGACCCGCAGGGCCGGGGAAACGCAGCCCATCCAGCCCATCCCAGCCGTACGGACAGCGGGGATGAGGCGCCGGGCAGCTGCGGTACGGCACAACAGGTGCACCTGCGGAGGGCAAGCAGACCCAAGCAGCAGGAGGAACGGCTACACTCTGTGCCTGCCCGCGGCGGGGCAAGCCCTGCGGCACGGCCATGAGAGCCCCCCCGCCCCGCGCTCTCGCCGGTTACGGATTCATAACCCGGGACTCTCCCGCTCATCGCCCCCGCTGCCTCGCATCCCGCGGAGCCCTCACGCGCAGAACGGCTCTGCTGAGTCACGGCCCCCGCTCTTCCCGCACTTACCTGCGGGCCGCGGCCGCGCCGCACTCCGTTGGGCGCTCCGCAGCCGGCGGCTCCCGGACAGCGCTGCCCTCCCGCGCCGCCCCCATTGCAGACGACGCGATGCCGGACCCCCTCGGCGGGGTGGTCGCCGCCGCCCTCCTCGCCGGCGGGGAACAGCCCGCAGCAGCGCTGGAAGCGTGCCACGGGCTGAGAGCCGCGCAGGGTGCCCAGCAAGCGGGCCATGCTGCCGCAGCCTCCGTACAGCGCAGCCCCGCCGCGGGGCCACGAGCAGGTGCGCCCGGCAGGCCCCGCCCCTCAGGTGCGCTGGGCCCCGCCCCGATAGGCCCCGCCCCGCAGGTGCGCTGCGCCCCGCCTCGCTGTGCCGCACCCCGCCAGGCCCCGCCCCGTGGCGCAGCGCCCCCTGCCTGCCCTGCTCCCCTCTGCCCCCGCTGTCAAGATGCCGGGAGGCCTGGGGTTTTCTTGCCCTCTGTTTTGGTCAGGGAAGCGAGTTTTCACCCCAGAAATGCATCCTGTACCCAGTCAGGGGACTGCTGAAGGTCCTCCACAGCCTTGGTCCCTCGGTGGGCAGGAGGGCGGCAGGGTACCAGGCACAGCCTGCTCCTGGCCACAAGCCGCCTGCTGGAGCTGACAGCCATGTGCCTCTGGCCCCGTGCCCGGTGGGTGCACAACATGCCCTGTGCATTTGTGACCATCTGGGAAGCTCTTCTGCTCACACAGAGATCTGGGCCAATGCCTGACAGGACCCAGCACCCGACACTCATCAAACCAATGTGGTAAGAGGGACAGATCTGACAAGGGCAGTTCACAAGCTCTTTTTTTGGTAAGGAAAGTGATTTATGAAAAGTAATTTCCTGATAGATTGATTTCTGGAATGAAAGAAACATCTCAGTTTGGATTTGGGTGACAACATTTTCATAACACAAAACTCCTCATGGGTTTTGAGGTATTTCCTTAGGAAGACGCCACCAATATGACCGCTCTGCCTCTGGCCCACATGAAGCCCCTGACACACTCAGCCTCAGTCAGCACGGGAGCAGGGTCTCCACGGAGCTGCATTCCTGCGGTTCTCAGGAGAAACAGCAGTAGGAGAAGTAAAGGGACGCTGTGCGCTCCAGGTGGCCCCGCCTGGCACACACTTATTTCCGGGTGACCGGCAGGAACCGGCAGCAGAATGGACGGCAAGAGCGTAGCAAGGACCGAGAGCAGCAGGGGGAGGTGCATCGGCCACAGGAATGCAGGGTTTGGGGAGAGTTTAGGGCAGGAAGCTGGCTATTGCAAGGGAAGGATCCTCAGAACTGGGATTAACACCTATAGGAAGTTCATTTTATCGCTGGCACTGCCCCTTGAACCTGTTTGCTCTTGTTCAAAGCAAGTGTATGAATCATTCCGCTTACAGAGCAATGCTCCACTACCCTTTTCCTGAGACCTGCCTTGTGTTATCTCTGACAGCCAATAAAAACACTCAGGCTTTGACTCCTTCACAGATTTGCTTTGGAGGAAGGAAAAAACCAGGAAGTATCTCACATACTGTATGCCGTTTACAGATTTCTGACATTGCAACATGCAACTTTCCATAAAAGCAGTGGAAGAAGTACCATTGCAAAAGACTGTCCTTCTGAGAGCATCCAAAAGAAGCTGTTTACAAACCATGCAGCTGCAAGGACTGGTAAAACCTTTACCCAGGGCCGAGCACCCCAGCAGCCACTGCTCGGCACTTCTACACCAGGAAGAAATTCTCCTCTGGGCTGAGGACAGGTGTGAAAGATGAGACAACAAAGGATAACTTTTTAGGAAACTGAACATCATTCCTTGCACTGAGAGCCCTTCCTTATAGCAACACGTATGGCTGTCACGCCAGGCATTGTTTGCCTCCAGCACCAAGCAGTAGGAGCCAGGCACAAATCCCACGACCGGGGGCGGATGGTGCTGCTGTAAGAACACAGCTCCGCTGCCAGGTGCCAGCCTGCTAGCAATCCTGACAGCCAGACACATCTTGTTTTGACTCGAAAGCTGAAGGAACGGGTCTGAGGGAGCGAGCACACGCAGCCTTTTGCCTGTGCGCACAGCAGCAAGGCTCTCAGAAAAGGCAGCACCCCTTCCAAGCGGGGCAGGTTGCTGCTGTACACCCAGATGCCATGATGTGGCTCTCCCAAAGCACAGCATGGGTGCAGATGAGACAAGCATTGCACACAGAGCTGGGCTGGGCCGGCTGGGCTCAGTGTGCATGACACAGCTTCACCTCACTGCAGGCATTGACAGACAGCCTTTGGCTCTGCAGCAGAGGAAGAATTCCCACCCAGGTATCAGTACCATGGCACAAGGCCTTTAGACAGATCTTGGCCAAATTTTCTTCACCATTGTCACACCCCATCTCTTCTTTATTCTCAGTCATTTTCTCAATACACTTCAGAACCCAGTTCTTATCTTCATCTTCCTTCATCTCCTTCTTTTCCGCTCCTTATATTTTAAAAGGAACTATTAAAAATTGTGTATTTTTAGTACCAAAAGTCCTGACTCTTCTTGCAAGATTCCTGCATTTTCTTTTATTTAGTTGCCACATTACTGAACATACTGTTTTGGATATGAGACTTTCTACTGTACTTCAGACCCAACCACCCACCAGCCTCACAGGGAACAACCTGGGGCTTTCTCCCTGTATTTGGAAGAGCTGCTGACTGCGAAGCAAGCTGAAGAGATGGCAAAATGCTGTATAATGTGCCCTTAGGTACCAAGGCACCAGAGACCACCTTTTTCATAGCACTTCACTCCTTCTCTTTTCATTCAATGCATATCAAAGTTCAATTTAAATTCATTTTAAAGAAACTTTCTGAGAAAAAAAATAACCTTTGCAACATCAGTCAATAAAAAGCACACATCACGAAGCTCCACCCTGCTCAGCTCTGCAGCAGCAGAAGTGACGGTGTGTCTGCCACGTAAAGCCCAGGGCAGGCACCACTCTCACTGCATGTCTCCCAGATCTGATCTCCGTTTGAGAGCTGGTAACACAAAACCAGCCTGATTCTGCACAACAGGAATCCACGTGGCTGCAGTGGGTCCCCAGCCTGCCCATTCTGCATGCCCTTTCTGATTATGAGAAAGTGCTTTATATGCAAGTATCCTCTCCGTTAGTTAAACTGAGCAGCACAGCAAGATTGGAACACGTTTCTATGATACATCAGCTGCCTTCAATGCATTGAACACACAGCCGCTTGTCTTGGCACAGATGGTCTTAAAAATGCCAAGTTCCAGCACACGGCATTGTGTATGCTAAATATATCAGCCCTTCAAGGGCCAAGCTGCTCACCTCCTGCTAGCTGAGGCAGAGAGAAATGGAACTGTAGACCCTCGTTTTTATAACTCTCACATAATTTTCTTATTAAATCTTTACTATGTATATGGTCATATTGCCAGTTTTAGAGCATGTAAGTATGAAAAAAAAGTGAATTTTAGAACTTGGAAAGATGAAAGCATCTCTAAAAACTGCAAGAAAGAAAATGTGCTGAAATTTCTGCTGCTGTCTTGGGTAGGAATAATTAACTTCTCTGTTTGCGGTGTAAGTAACCAGATAATGCTATGTAATTGCTTATGATTTGCATTGCTTGAGATGGTATTGCTAATTTCCAGCAATGATTAGCATGTCATTTAAATAATTATTCAGTACCATATCACTTGGACACTTCAATTGCATGCATTTCTACTGTGAAATTCCTGGAGGTGTTCTCAACATTTCTGGTTATTTGTAGACCATCCCATTCCTTGTCCATTCCATGGTTTGGGGAAAATGATGGCAAAATGGAAGTTAATAATGCTGTGTACAAATAACTAACTTAAACCCTGGGAAGTTTTAAAAACTTGACTATTGATGGTTGATCTGATTTTATTTGCAATTCCTTCTTAGCCCTCTGGAAAAATGGTCTCAACAACAGCTTCAGCACTCACAACAAACACATTTGGGAGGTGAAGAAATGGTGATACAATGACAGCTCGTGAGTAATTGCTACTGAGCACGGTGTTATGCCCTGCCCCACACAACGTCCTTGTCTTTCAAGCAGGCTGTTTTTCAGAAAAGGTCTGTTCTGTTCATTGTTCCCATGCACAGAGCACAACCTAAGCTCTCACAGCAGCACATATCAAACCGAGCAAAAGCTGTAAGGAACGTGCTGCTGATATTAATCATCATTTTCCAGGAGGAGAAGAAATCCATACTCACTGGCGCTGGCCAGCACTGGGTTGTGTTGCCCTGGCACTGAGCACTGCCAGAGCTCCCATGCACTGCCTGCTGCTCCACTGCATTAGCTCCTTGCCCATCCTTTTCAGAGCAGAGGGTGACTTTAAACACCAGCTACCAGCTTCATAGCTTCTCCTCAGTGGCATCTTACATGTAGGGAACTTCCGCCATTGCTCCAGCACTATGTTTTCTAAACGCTTATCAGTGGTGTGAGTCACTGCTGCCAAGCGTGAGTTAGGAACATGGCAGGCTGAGATTCCCCGAGCTCTGTGCATGTGCTGTGGAGCTGGGCATTGCCTGGCACATCCACTCGGTTGTCAGTGCTGGGGCGGTCCCTGCAGAGAACTCGCCAATACAAAGCATTCAAGAAGGCAGTGGTTACCTTTGTGTTTTTTTTTGTTTTCTTCCAGTAGTACATAAATCTCAACAAAACATCTGTCGGGGAGTTAGGTCCAGAGAAGGATGGATGGGAGGGGGAAATGAGCAATGAAATTGCCTTAGCCTGATGGTCAGGGTGGTTTGTGGGGTGTCCCACACCCGAATACATTCTGCTGTGGTACAGAACTTCAGTTTTTGGCAAAAGTCTTGGTTTGTTTCTCTGTTCTATCAGGAGATTCTGCAGGCTGACTGGGCTGCTGATTTCTTTTAGTTGGGCTCATTTTTTTCCTTTGCTCACATTTCTTCCTTGATTTTTACAGTCAGTCATGAAGTAAGTACATCTTCACATTTTAATTATGATGCTATACAGTGTACAGTGCCTGATCCCCTCCAAGGATCTTCTACTGATGGCACTTTAGTTCGTAGGTTTTATTTTGCTCGTATGCATGAACTCAGGGTTACTGCTGCTTCTTAAACCACCAGAAATGTAGGCTCAGTCAATTCATTCAGCTACAGAGAGCTATGAGATTCTCTACTTTTCATTCTACTGCCACCCACATTACAGATGTCATCCTAAAACCATAAATAGCTCTTGGGGTCTTTGCTTTATTTCTACTATTTACATGACAAACCTTAATGTCATTGATCCTATTTTAAAGGCAGCAAAAAATCCCACACCCATCTGTCAACGTTTTAACGTTGTTTGACTGGCAGCACACCAAGAAGGATACATATGTACATCTTTTATGGTACAGTAGAGACAAACAATCATTAGTCAGAGTGACAGCGCTTGCCGTGGTTCCAGGTGTGACATGAAGGTGATCCACGCCACTCCAGAGCCAGAATTGGCCCAGATCTCTGTGTGAGCAGAAGAGCTTCCCAGATTGTCACAAATGCACAGGGCATGTTGTGCACCCACTGGGTGCACCCATTCCTTTGAATGTCAACGGAAGCACTATTTAACTATGGGTTGGTGGCTTTCCTGGCAATGGCTGATCAGAAAGCCATGTTCTGCCTCCCTACCTTCATGGCTACAAGGTCTCTAGCAGTGCAAGAGCTGAGCGAGATGCACTCCCCTGGTGCTTTCCTACATTAGCATTTGCAAATCTGACCCACAACATGAACACCAAATCCATGCTTCTAAAAGAGTTAATATAGAGACTTTGGATGAGCTTGTGAAATCTTATCTGAACCTTCAGACAGTTGAAGACACGAATCAAGACTACAGAAATAAATAAAACAAAAATATTGATCTAAATACATTGTGTAAAAATATTTCTGAGATTATGGGATGAGGTTTTTGAAGGCAAAAGAGCTTCCAGAGACTCAAAGTGGCCCTAAGAAACCTTCTCCCAAATATGGCATTTTTCTCTCACCGTGAATAAGTCAGTAGAGATCACATCTCCCAAGATGAGATCTGTGGTGGTTCCTGGCATGAAGAATGAATTGCCTCTTCTGCTGTTGATAAAATCATCCAAGGTCTCTTTTAAAGTAACTGCCAAACCAAGCTTGTTTTTCAGTGATTTTGTAATCTGCGTATGAAAGACTTGATCTGGGATGGGACCCCAGCCTGGCTCCTGGGTGTGTTCCCTCGGGTCTAAAAGTCGAAAAATTATGCATGCAGGGCCTGATTCTGCACTCAGAAAGGAAGGTGCAAGCAGGGTAACGGCAAGGAAGTCAGTGGAACTTCTCCAAATTGGCAGTCACTAATGAGAGCACAAACTTAGTCCACATTTTTGTGGGAAAAACAATTGTGTACAAAATATTGTAATTGAATTTATTTGCAATTATTCTTACCTATAAAACTCAGGAACCATATGCTCTTCAATTGCAGTCATTTAGATTTCAAACTGGGATAAAGGAATCTCCTGACTCAGCTGTAACTGCATCGTAGCCAGTTTGGAGGGCTTTCTCTCCAAATGTAACATTCTGAGTTCTCACCCCCGCCTAAAGGACATCCCGGTCGTTGGCTGATTTTCTTCCAAAATATTTAATATCTAATCAACCCATTAGAAACAAGCTTCTCATCTTCCTTTCCAATATTATGGAAAGGAGTGGGCCAGCATAACAGAACATGCAGCGAAAGTACGCCAAGTAACGAATCAGATATCCCTCTCCTCCTAGAGTTACAGTCACCCTTGGCAGGGCGAGCTGAAAGCTGGCAGCATCCCTTCTGGCAGCCTTCAGCCCCTCACAACACTGGAGATTTGCCCGCCATGCCTGAGCTGATGGGCTGGCAGAGCTGAAGCAATCAGCCTGCTGCTGTGTTCCCCTGACGCAGTGCACACTGCCCCAGCCCGCTGCCTCCCCATGAGGTGTTCCAGCCTCTCCTCCTCCCTCACACCTCTCTCCCAGGTGCCTTCCTAGAGAAGAGGCAGTGCACATGGTGAAAGTACTGATGATGTATACAGGAAAAAACGCCATGTTCTCTTTTGATCTGTGGCTGTTCCTAATGCAACCCTAACACTTGGTATTCTCCTCCCTTCCAAGCTACCGTAGAACAAAATTTAAGTGAATCCTGTGAAGTTTCTTCTCCCTTGTGTTGGTACTTCTTGGGCATAAAGCTGGAATACATTGACAAGAGAAATTAATACTATATGAAAATAACCTTGAGTCCATGGAAATTGATGGAAATGACCCCTCAGGCTTCAGCTAGCAGTGGATCAGATTTTAGTATTTCTTGTAAGATGTTAATCATAGAATCATAGAATGGCCTGGGTTGAAAAGGACCACAATGGTCATCTAGTTTCAACCCCCCTGCTATGCGCAGGGTCGTCAACACAGAATCACAGAATCACAGAATCACAGAATCGTAGGGGTTGGAAGGGACCTCCAGAGATCATCAAGTCCAACGCCCCTGCCAAAGCAGGTTCCCTACACCAGGTCGCACAGGTGGGCGTCCAAGCTGGGTCTCGAATATCTCCAGAGAAGGAGACTCCACAACCTCCCTGGGCAGCCTGTTCCAGTGCTCCGTCGCCCTCACCGTAAAGAAGTTCTTGCGCACATTGGTGCAGAACTTCCTATGCTCCAGTTTCTGGCCGTTTCCCCTTGTCCTGTCTCCACACACTGCTGAAAAGAGTCTGGCCTCGCCACTTTGCCCCCCACACCTTAGATATTTATAGACCTGGATCAGGTCCCCTCTCAGTCTTCTTTTCTCAAGGCTAGACAGACCCAGTTCACTCAGCCTTTCTTCATAGGGGAGATGCTCCAGGCCCTTCACCATCTTTGTGGCCCTCTGCTGGACTCTTTCCAAGAGATCCCTGTCTTTTTTGTACTGGGGAGCCCAGAACTGGACACAGTACTCCAGATGAGGCCTTACCAGGGCGAAGTAAAGGGGGAGGATCACCTCCCTCGACCTGCTGGCCACGCTCCTTTTTAATGCACCCTAGAATGCCATTGGCCTTTTTGGCCACAAGGGCACACTGCTGGCTCATGGCCAACCTGTCGTCCACCAGGACACCCAGGTCCCTCTCTGCAGAGCTCCTCTCCAGCAGGTCATCCCCCAACCTGTACCGGTGCATGCAATTATTCCTCCCTAGGTGCAAGACTCTACACTTGCTTTTATTAAACCTCATCTGGTTTCTTACCGCCCAGCTCTCCAGCCTGTCCAGGTCTCGCTGAATGGCAGCACAGCCTTCAGGTGTGTCAGCCAATTCTCCCAACTTCGTATCATCAGCAAACTTGCTGAGGGTGGCCACTATCCCCTCATCAAGGTCACTGATGAAGATGCTGAACAAGACCAGACCCAGCACTGACCCCTGAGGAACACCACTAGTTACAGGTCTCCAACCGGACTCTGCACTGCCAACGACAACCCTCTGTGCTCTGCCACCTCACTGTCCACTCATCTATCCCACACTTCCTCAGCTTTGTTATAAGGATGTTGTGGGAGACAGTATCAAACGCCTTGCTGAAATCAAGGTAGACTACATCCACTGCTCTCCCCCCATCCACCCAGCCAGTGACAACATCATAGAAGGCTACCAGGTTGGTCAAGCATGACCTCCCCCTGGTGAACCTATGCTGGCTACTCCTGATAACCTCCTTTTCTTCCAATTGTCTGGAGATGGCATCCAGCACAAGCTGTTACATCACCTTTCCAGGGACAGAGGTGAGGCTGACTGGCCTGTAATTACCTGGATCTTCCTTCTTGCCCTTTTTGAAGACCGGAGTGACACTGGCTATCCTCCAGTCTTCAGGCACCTCCCCCATTCTCCATGACCTCTCAAAGATGATAGAGAGCGGTTCAACAATCACCTCTGCCAGCTCCCTCAGCACCCGTGGATGCACCCCATCGGGTCCCATGGATTTATGAACATCGGTGTTGCCTAGGTGCACTTGGACCGCCTCTTCCCTGACTAAAGGGAAGTCTTCCATTCCCCAGACCCTCTCACTAACCTCCAGGGTCTGGGATTCCCAAGGGAGAGCTTTTTCACTGAAGACAGAAGCAAAGAAGGCGTTCAGTATCTCCACCTTCTCAGCATCCCCCATTACCAGAACACCCCCCTCACTTAGCAGGGGACCCACATTCTCCCTAGTCTTCCTTTTACTGTTAACATACTTAAAAAAGCCTTTTTTATTATCCTTTATTACCTTTGCCAGGTTCAATTCCAGGCAGGCTTTAGCCTTCCTTGTTGCATCCCTGCAGGCCCTGACAACATTTCTATATTCTTCCCAAGTGGTCAGACCCTTTTTCCACATTTCATGGACCTTCTTCTTCACTTTGAGTTTTCGCATGAGCTCCTTGCTCATCCACTCAGGTCTCCTGCCACCCTTTTCCCGATTTCTTGCTCACAGGGACGCACTGATCCTGAGCTTGGAAGAAGAGCTGTTTAAATGCTGACCAGCTCTCACAGGCCCCCTTACCTTCTAACACACTAGCCCACGGGATAGCTCCAAGTAGGTCCCGGAAGAGATCAAAGTTGGCTCTCCTAAAGTCCAGGGTAGCAATCCTATTTTTTGCTTTGCTTCTTCCACTCAAGATCTTGAACTTCACCATCTCGTGGTCACTACAACCCAAGCTGCCCTCGACTTAATGTTTCCTTAACAAGCCCTTCCTTATTAGTGAGAATAAGGTCCAGTAACACCCCTCCCCTCGTTGGTTCCTCCACCACCTGCATCAGAAAGTTGTCTTCAACACATTGCAGGAACCGTCTGGACAGCACATGCCTGGCCATGTTGCTTGTCCAGCAAATATCTGGATAATTGAAGTCTCCCACAAGCACCAGCGCCTGGGATCGTGACGCTACTTCCAGTTGCTTATGGAAGGCCTCATCAACCTCCTCCTCCTGATCAGGGGGCCTGTAGTACATACCCACAACAGTGTCACCCATACTAGCCTGCCCCTTGATTCTCACCCACAAGCTCTCCACCGCTACATCACTCTCCCCCAGGTGGAGTTCAATACATTCTAGCTGCTCTCTTGCATAAAGAGCAACTCCACCACCTCGCCTCTCCAGCCGATCTTTCCTAAAAAGCACATGGCCCTCCATGACAACATTCCAGTCATGCGAGCTGTCCCACCACATCTCCGTGATCACAATGGGATCACGGCCTTGTGACCTCACACAGATCTCCAGCTCTTCCTGTTTATTTCCCATGCTGCGCGCATTAGTGTACAGACACTTTAGGGAGGCAGCATCCTCCTGCCCCTCTCCATCCCTTTGAACTCCACCCTCTTCACCCATCAAGCTCTGTTTTGAGCCTCGAACTACCCGCTCAACCTCAGTGGCCCTCATTTTGCCCCCCTCCCCCTTCATACCTAGTTTAAAGACCTTTCAATAAGTCCCGCCAGTTCCTGGGCTAGGATCCTCTTACCCCTTGGAGACAGGCTACTTCCATCTGCAGCCATCATGCCAGGTGCCGAGTAAATTGCCCCGTGGCCAAAAAAAACCCAAAATTCCTGTGTTTGCACCAACTTCTAAGCCATTCATTTATGAGGTGGGTTTTTTGGATCCTCACAGTATCCTTCCCCGCCACTGAAGGTATAGAAGAAAAAACCACCTGCACACCTGCTCCTTCAACTACCCGCCCCAGTCCCCTGAAGTCTTTCTTGATAGTCCTCAAACTTTTCTCAGCAACTTCAGTGCCAGTCAGTGCCAGCCTGAACTATCAATAAGGGATAATAATCAGAAGGGCGAATCAGTCCAGGAAGTTTCCTAGAAATGTCCCTGACCCGTGCCCCAGGGAGGCAGCACACCTCCCTGCGGGTAGGGTCAGGCCGACACATAGGGCCTTCCATTCCTCTCAGCAGGGAGTCACCTATGACAACCACCCTTCTGTCCTTCTGGGCAGAGGCAGTCTTGAGGTGTGGGGTCGACCGCTTCACCCGAGGCGACCTCACGGGTGGACCTCCCTCCACACTCTCACTCACCATTACCAAGGATGTCCCCATCATTACCAAGGATAAAAACGCATCTGAAAGATTATGAGAAAATGCTTACCAACCTCACCAGGTCAGGCTTTTATTTTGGAGATAGCAGTACATATTTGCACTCAGTGCTGCCGATGATGAGCTGTAATCAAAGCTGTAACTGCGATGTGTCTGGGTACTGCAAATAAAGATCCCAAGGTACTACAGAATCTTTTTAAGTGATTTCATATAGAAACAGCTTTTCTCACTCAGTACAATGCAAGGACAAATTAAGTTGCAAAACTGAACTGCCCAACAGCAAATAGCCACGTGTACTAATTACACTAACCATTATTACTAGCAGTGATTCATCCTGGCAATGTTTTCCCACAGAGGTGCTTTATGTGGCGAGCACACGGCTAATCTCAGCCCCACAGTGCTACACAAGGCATGGCCATCCCCATCACACATGCCTGTCCTTGCTCGGCTGCCTGTGGCCATGCACTGCACACACAGCCCAGCCAGCTTGGCCATTCCTGTGCCAGCACTGACCTCAGTACTCCAGCATCAACTTCAGCCGTCACTGTCACTCTTATGGGCAGAAAGCATGGCGCTGTTTGAACCAAAGGTCTTATCCCTGTTCAGCTGTACAGTTAGTCTATGCCTGCCATTGGCTTAAATAACTCTCAAGCCTGGTCTGCTCTGGGTACCAAGTCTAGGGATGCTCCTTGATGCTGTTCAACATGGGCTCTTGGAAAAGAGTTTGCACTAATGGACATACCCTCCTATCTGTAAACGGCTCCTTGTCTTGTCTTAACTAACACTTATAGTACAGCTGCCTGTTTGTGACGTGCTGAAAACACAGGGTTATGGAAAACAGATGGAAAGGAATCACCAGAAATGGTGTCTGACATGGTCAGTCCCAGCTGCAAGCCCATGCCCTCACCCATTTGTTGTGAACAACCCAGTATCTTTGCAGTGCTTGCAGAAGAGACACAATGTCAGCTCCTTTCTCACCATTCAGGAGGAAGCAGCTTCACTTTAAGAAAATCTGGGATCTTTCACAAATTGCTCATTGCTTGAGGCAACTGACACAGGATTGTATTTAGCAGCTACAACACAACAAAGAGTTTTTGGGGAGTAGAGGAACGTCAAATATAGTACAACCATTTCTATTTACCTCTGCACGTTTTGTATCACATGCATTAAGGGAGGGAACAACACATTTTGTTGGCCATGTTGTACATGGCTACAACTGACATGGCATTGCTCATAACTGTAATCCTTCTTATCCTTTTTCAGGTCCCTAAAATAGCACGTAAATATTACTGAAAATTAACATTTCCTTCTGTACTGCATGCAGTGGCTTTTACAGAAGTTCCAAAGCAGAAAAGACAAAAAAGAAACCACTTTAATCATAAATTATTCATAAATACATTATATGAAATAAAATGTTAACGTGAAGAAAGCAGAGGATGCTGCTGCAGCATCCTACAGCCCAATGGTAGGGCACAAAGGTAATGCACAACTGCCGCTGCCCTGCAATAGTGACAGGAAATGGGACTGGAGGAGAAAATTTGTGTGAATGAATCTGAGCGGAACGATGAAAAGCAAGAGAGTTCTCTTCAAAACAGCTTCAGTGTCAGCTCCAAGCTTAGTGACTCTGCACTCTATAAAGTCCTACAGTAAGCAGACTTTCATAAAATAAAAAAACTTGTGATATTCAAGTATTGGCAAAAAGCTTTTGGTGTCAACCACAAGAGCATGTTAAACCACGAGGACTTAACCAAAGAGCTGTCTGACTTCAACATCCTTTGCATCAGTCCTACATAGCCTACTGAACTGTTGAAATGTATAGAAAACATATAAAAGGGATTCTTAACATTATTACCATGAGCAGGCTGGCAGCCCAGCCATCCCTGTCTGATATGTCCATCAGAAATAATGTTTTTCCTACCTACAAAGTAAGATGTTCAATGTCATTAGACATACCGGCTGTGCAGCAAAACAGAAACTATGAATACAACACACTGGTGCTGCAGGGACGCTCCAGCACAGTGTTTGTGACAAATGTGCAGTGCTGGGGCTTGGCTAACACCAGCTCCTATCTCATCGTGCAGCTCTTCCTGGATCCAGTCGAGCATCAGTTCAGAACTGGAGGGCAGCATGGGGTGCATAGGCCCAGTATTTAACATGCTAAAATCAATTCTTAGCAGCTGCAAGGTGGTTATTTTAAGTGGAAAAATGTGTGTTTCGTAATGGTTGTTTGTCACCTCTGCTCAGTAACACAACTTCTGAACAGTATCCAAAGGCTCAGGCACTGGCTCACTTGGAATCACCTCAGCTGCATTTCAGGGTTTTTTACCATTAAAGAAGGACCCTTCAGGCCAACAGTCCAAAAAACAAATGCTAACTGTAACTAAAGCAACTGAAGGACAGAACACATCTGGACCTCGGGGCACACAGTGACTCTTTCAAAATCTAGACACGTTTCTGTTCTCCTAATTCCAGTTTTCAAGGCCTTCACACCCTACAGGGAGACATTTTTCTGCCCTCTCTGCCCAGCTGCTGCCCCTGGGAGAGCACAGGCCGCCCACACCGTGCTGGCCCCATGCGCATGGCACGGCTGGGAGCACAGGGTAAGGCCAGGGGTGGCTGTGCCCTGCGGGGAGGTACGTACACAAAGCACTGCTGCTGCAGTCCCGGTTTCATTTCCTCTCCCAACCACAGTGCTCTGTTTACAGGAGTAACCACCACCCAAGAACTTTCTGCAACTAAACACTTGCTTCTTAAAATAAAATGCAAAATTCATCCTACGTTCACCTCTAGCAGCTTTATTTTTTGGTTCTGTCCCACTTTGCCCTTTCCCCTGTGCATCTCTCCCTGAGCTGCAGGAAGCTGTCCCAGAGCTGCCTTCCATGCTAGGTGGAGTTCCAGCTGACCCCCAGGCAGACACAGCTCAGATAAGAAAACTCAGAACACAAAACACGGAGGTCTGAACCAGAAACACAGCTGATATATCTGGACCCTATTAAAGCATTTGATACAGTGCCTTGAATAATTTTACCTGAATTTGAATTTGCTTGGATCTTGGCACTTCTGTGTGTTCTGAACATTAACTGAAAGCTGGAGGATTACGAACATGGCAAAAGTATTAAGTGCAAGAATGGAGCCTGAGGATGATCTGACATACAACTGTTTCAGATCTCCTGAAACGTAGCAACAAACTCATTAAATGGGAAGGCTGAAACAACTGGGAAACAGTACTGAACAACAAACAAACAAAGCATAACAAAAACAGACACATATCTGAAAGCAATAAGAGTTCACAAGTGATGAGATGAGATGCATCGCACCAAATAAATGTACAAGAGCTGGATGAAAACAGTCCAAACCCAGGTGGGGCAATGCTCTGCGGCCTGCATGCGGTGCCAATTGGCCTTAGGGAGGGATAATTGCTGACCCCATGTGCAGAAATTGCTGTCCACCACAGTGACAACATAACTCATTTTCTTTCTTCTTTTCACAGACTGAAGCTCCTCAACTTTATCCTGTTATTTCACTTTATGCTAAGCTGAGAATCCCCACATAAGTTCTCTCCTGTGAGATGTACTGCTCAGGGCCCCGTGGGCCACACTCGGATCTCCTTCTGCACATCAGCCACACGTGCTCAGCCCTCACAGGCTGTCCTTGGGCAGTTCCCCACCTCATTCAGCACCCTCAGGTTCAGGACAAGGCCAAGGTCCAGCACAGGCGGAGGGCAACACATCTGGTGAGCACTGTGGGGCCCAGACAGGGCAGAGCCTGCAATACGGCCCCAGAGCCACTCCTACCTGGGTGTGCATTTCAGATCTACTGAGAAAAACCACTGGTTTCAGGGCCTCTGCTAAACTTGAACATAATGGAGTTACTCCAGATGTATATGGCATAGAAGAGCAGAATTTACCTCAGTGAACCCATTGGATTGCTGTTTTACAGTGCTGGAAGCTATGGATGCAATATTGCCTGGGTTGGGTCTGCACTGAGCAAAGGCTCTCAGTGCTACAACACAACGCTGGAAGAAGGATCTGGTGGTGTTATCTGACAGGTGGCTGAACACGAGCCAGCAGTGTGCCCAGGTGACCAAGAAGGCCAATGGCACCCTGGCTTATATCAGAAATGGGGCAGCCAGCAGGAGCAGGAGGTGATGGTCCCCTCTGTACCAGCACTGGTGAGGCCGCACCTTGAGAACTGTGTTCAGTGTTGGGTCTCTCACTGCAAGAAAGTTATTGAGGCGCTGGAGCGTGTCCAGAGAAGGGTAAAAGAGTTGGTGAAGGGTTTAGGGCATGAGTCTTATAGAAAGCAGAATAGTGAAAACAGCCTCTGCTTTCAGGTAACAGCGACAGGACAAGAGGTAATGGCTTTATGTCGCTCCAGAGGTGCAGGCTGGCTATTCGGAAGAATTTCTTCACAGAAAGAGTGGTGAAGCACTGGCACAGCTGTCCAGGGAGGCGATGGGGTCCCTGGAGGTGTTCAAGAACCGCAGAGATGTGGCACTGAGGGACACGGGGGTGGGCTGACGGTTAGACTAGATGATCTTCGTGGCCTTTTCCAACCTTAACGGCTGTACGATGTACACAAGCACAGCGGCGGCTCCTCCCGGCCCGGCTGCAGCACAGGCACCTGCTCTTTGCACTGAGCAGAAAGGAAGGAAGCCGCCCGGGCACGTGAGGTTCCTCCCAGAAAGAAGCGGCGCCCCCCAGCCCCTTCCGTCCGCAGCGGCGCCTCGAACCCGCCGGCCGTGCCCGCCGCAGGGCCGCACAGCCCCAGGGGCGGG
>JACDJE010000150.1:731475-746066 GCA_016647715.1 Pavo muticus | reverse complement strand
GGTCCGGCCCTCCCGGCGCGGGGCAGCGCGGGTCACCGACGAAGGGGCAGCGGGGAGCGGCCCTTCCCCGCCCCCGGCGGCGTCCCCTCCCCGCGGGGCGGCTCTCACGGCGCTCTCTCCCGCAGCGGCACCTGGGCAGGAGCGCGCCGCGCCGCCGAGATGACCACGCTGGCCGGGGCCGTGCCCAGGATGATGAGGCCCGGAGCCGGGCAGAGCTACCCGCGCGGCGGCTTCCCGTTGGAAGGTGAGGGCAGGAGGAGGGGCGGCGGACGGAGAGCGGGGAAAAGTTGGGGGACGGAGCGCGTGCGGAGGTGGGAAGGGGCTGCGGAGACTTCGGGAACTTCGGCCCCGGGTCCCTTCCCGGCGGCCCTCCCCGGTTGGGCGCAACAGGTGCCGGCACGCCGCGGGGCTGCGGGGTCCGAAGGAGATGTTAACGCCGTTTCCTCCTCCTCTTGTCCAGTCTCTACCCCTCTCGGCCAGGGCAGAGTCAATCAGCTCGGAGGAGTGTTCATCAACGGGCGGCCGCTGCCCAACCATATCCGCCACAATATCGTGGAGATGGCGCACCACGGCATCCGGCCCTGTGTCATCTCCCGGCAGCTGCGCGTGTCCCACGGCTGCGTCTCCAAGATCCTCTGCCGCTACCAGGAGACGGGCTCCATCCGCCCGGGGGCCATCGGCGGCAGCAAACCCAAGGTGAGCCCGGCGGGCGTGAGAGGGGGCGAGGGGCCGCGTACGGGCATGGTCCTGCGCGCTGCTCCCTGCGGGTCCGGGTCTTGAAACGATTGTGGGGAGCACTTATTATTTATATGAAAAGAAAATCGTGTTTAAAAATGAAATAATCCGAAGCGAAGTGAGGGAGAAAGGGCGGCTCCGGTAGCGGCTGCCCGCTCGGCCCTGCTCCGCCCGCCGCCCCTTCAGCTGCTTCGTGCTTTTTGCAAAGCGGCCGCTAAAAAGTTCGCTCTCACAACAGCACAGAGCGATATGGATCCTCCTCTCGAGTTTTGCCTCTCCTTTCCTTATATCCTTTATTTTCCTCACAAGAAGAAGCAAACTTTCTGAGTTTTCTTTGGAAGCCGCTGGCCGGATTTTTTCCTTTGTTGTTACCAAAGTGGCGGCCCCCGAACTTTCTGTTCTCGTGTTAAAACGACAGATTTTTCTACAGGCGTGTGGCCGAGCGCGGGCCGCTCCCCGCCGGCTCAGCCTGCATTTATTTCAGTTCGGCCCCACTTTAGAGCACCGAAGAGAGCCCTCCGGGCCCGTCCCGGTCCCCCCACAACGCCACCGCTCCGCTCTCCGTTCAGTGCTGCGGGATTCGTTCCGCTGAAACTCTCCCTACGCACAGCTCTGCTCGCATCCCGCGCTGTCCCCGCACAATTCGGTGCTGTCCCCGCGGAGCTCCATCCCCTCCCCGCAGGATCGGGCCATTCTGTCTCGCCGGGTAACGCCGCCGCCTCCATAGCCTCGGACAGTCCCGCAGCGCTGCCCGCGGGGCCGTGCGGCCGCTCCGGGAGGTCCGTGCGGGGCCGGGGGAGTCCGGGCGCCCGAACCGACCGACCGGCGGACGGCCGGACGCCACCGTCAGGGGGCCGGGGGAGTCCGGGCTCTGCCGCCGCACAGCCCCCGCTCGCCCCGTGTGCTCTGAAGCAGGTGACAACGCCGGACGTGGAGAAGAAAATCGAGGAGTACAAGCGGGAGAACGCGGGCATGTTCAGCTGGGAGATCCGCGACAGGCTGCTCAAGGACGGCGTCTGCGACCGCAACACCGTGCCCTCAGGTAGGGGCACTGCGGGCTGCTCCGTGCCGGGGGGAACGGGGCCGGTGGCGGCCGCGCCGGGAGCTGGGGACGCTCCGCGGGGGGTTCAGTTACGCTGCGGGAGGAGGGTACCGGCGGGCGGGGGCAGCGGGGCTGCGTTCGGGTTGTGCCGGGGGGCTCCCGTCACCTCGGCGGGAAAATACGCGGGGGGCGCGGGGCGGTGCCAACCCCGCGGGAGGGCAGCGCGGCCTCCGGCGGCCCCGACGGCATCGGCCGGAAGCAGGGCTCTGCGCGGGGGAGCGGCGGTCACAGCTCCGCACTCCCCCCGAAGTGAGCTCCATCAGCCGTATCCTACGGAGCAAGTTCGGGAAAGGCGAGGAGGAGGAGGCCGAGCTGGAGAGTAAGGAGGCGGAGGAAGGAGACAAGAAGGCGAAGCATAGCATCGACGGCATCCTCAGCGAGAGAGGTAACACCCGCACCCGGGAACTGCGGCGGGAGGTGGGGGGCCCCGGCGGGGCGTCTGGTCCAACCGGACCCTGTCCGAGCCGGGAGACGCGCGGGGGGCGGTCGGGCCGCTGGGGGAAGGTTCTGTGCTGCGGGGCCTCAACCAGGGGGGCTGCCTTCAGCCTGGTGGCCGCGGTCACACAGTGCCATGCTTCTCTGTAAAGGCTGTGAAAAGTTTGTTCTGTGTTGGTGTGTGCTGGGCCGGGCCGGGGGCTGCGGGACACGGCCGTACCGGCTCCGTCGGGGCTGCGGAGGGGCGGCCGGGCCGGGCCGGGCTGGGGCTGGAAGTGGCGGCCCGGCGCAGGCACAGCGCTGGGGAAGGCGAGACAAAAGTACCAAATGAGCTGGTCAAACATTTGTACAACTTCTCCAGCTTTTACAAAGAAGGCCTTCTATACACAATCTACACTTGGAGATGAACTTGGAAAACAAAGAGGGGAGAGTCCATTGAAACTCACACTTTGGCTTTGCGTAGACAAAGCTCCAGCTAGCAGCAGCTTGATGTGAACAAAGGAAGGCAACCTTTTTATAATTCAAGGAGAAAAGAAGAGAAAACAGCCCCACAAAAGGCCGAGAAAAGACATTATGGGCTTGCAATGAGGGATGAATTATTCAATGAGCCCCTAATAGCTGATGCTCCACACAGTTTTATGGACTCTCCACCGTGGAAAAAGTGCTGTTCGTACCTACAGAATGTTTGTGGTAATTCCAGACATCTGGAGGTGCTGAGAACCGGTCAGGAAGGATAGCAAAAAACGCTTTCTTTAAATCAGGCTATCCCCTCGTATTGTAGCAACAAACCCGAGAGCACTCCCCAAAGTTACTCTGTGGCTCCGTTCTTAAAAACCCCATCTTCAAGTGTCTGTGTGTGGATGCGTGTAATGCACACACAGGAGGTGCTGACGGGGATTCTGTGAGGGCCAGAAGGCGCAGTCTGAGTGCCTCTCTGTGCCCTTATGTGCACATGGCTGTTGCCCCGGTGCCTCCTGCGATGGAGAGCTGTGCTGAGGGGGAAATGCTGAGCTCGGTGCCCCGGTTATTAACTAACAACGAGCTGTTCCGCCTTCCTGAAAGTCTCAGCAGAGATTAAAAACAGCAGATAGGAAACTTTAACACTCCAGCTTTATGGAGCAGAGTGATTTACGGAGACAGCAGGAGAAAAAAAATATCGATATAGCCCACCTCTCTGCTCCTCCATAAAATAGCCACCCCGGGCTCTGTCCACTCTTTGGGACAGCCTGTCTCTGGGTCTGGGCCCCAGAGCTCCCCTAGACCTGAGTTGGTCCCCTCAGGAAAGGGGGGACTTGTGCCTGGGCTGCTTCTGCTCCTGTATGCCTCTTTCTTGGCCTCCTGCTGGCATGAGTGCCCGGTTTTGATTCCTTTGCATTCAATTAATGGCAGGATTCCCTTGAACGGAATGGGCCGTACCACCTTGTGCTGTGTCTGTGTGTGCTCGTGGGCTGGGTACCAGTTCAGCAGAGTATGGCAATGGGAGGGAGGATCAGCTCCCCCCACAACAACTCCTTCTTACCCATATCATCCTGTTGCTTCGTTTTGTTATGGAGTGGCCAGTGTGCTACAGTGAGAGTGCTGCTGGTAGGGAGAACTTGTTACTGTGCGTGTGCCTTGCTCTTATAGGATGCTAAAGGAACAACACAGCAGAGAGATCATTGAGGGAGCAAAACAGCCCTAAAATGGGTTTGCCCCTCCTTGCAAAGTCATGCAGAAAAGAGAAGTTCTGCTTCAACTCCCAGTGCCCACAGAGGAGTGAAGGCCCCACTCTGCCCACACAGGCACCTGGCCCACTGCTTCTCGCTGTGGTGGCTGCAGAGCCCCAGGGCTGTGGGTACTGTGGTGGTGGTGGCTGTGTGTGGGGTTGGGTGACAGCATTGCTTCCATGGAATGGTGTGGGAGAACCCAGCATGGTGCTCAGTGCTGCATGCCCTTGGCAGCAGTGCTCAGTGCTGCAGGGTGGGGAGAGTGCAGTGTGCCGGGGTGCTCCGTGACCTGGGCTGTGCCTGTGGCTGGGGTGGCACAGGGGCTGCGGGGTGTGACAATACAGGTGTTGGCTTGGCTGGAAGAAAATGAAGCAGAGTTCTGCTGACTTGAAAGTCAGCTGATTCCCTGGATTTGGGGCATTCTTGTAGCAGTGGAATCAGAGAGAAGAGAAAAATAGCCTTTTAAATAACATGCAGCAGGCAGCACCTCACCTGGCTTGGGGCTTCTGCCTCTGCCACCACTCTTTACAGGCACTTAACTCTGCTCTCTCATACCCCTGGCAGATGCCACACGTGCTGCACTACTGCTCTGCTGCTGATGCTGTCCTCTGCCCTGGTCTGGGGCATGGATTTAGAACACAACCTGGCTGGCACAGCACCTATCCGCCTGATTGTGGCTCTTTCACAGCCCATCTGTTTTTCTTGTGGGCATGATGCATTTTTCTTAACTGCCCAAACCGTAAAGGCAGCACATGAAGGAGAAACCTCAGCGCCTTTATATGGCACGGGGGGCCTATTTTTAGAACGAGGGCTGCGGGGAGGGAGCGCTCGGAGCTCGCATCCCACGGCCGCTGTGTGCCCGCTGCTGGGAGCGCCGCGCCGGGCCCGGCCTCAAAGGGGCTCTGTTCGCGGCCGGAATTGGCCCCCGGGCCCCGTCCCGTGGATCCTCCCCCAGTCATGCGCCCGCAGAAAGGGCCCTACTCATCCCCAGCGCTGCTCCGGGAGCGATTCAGGCTGCAGCAGGCTAAATTGACTCCTTTCTTTCCTTCCACTTTCATCTCGCACCAAACCCTCCCCCCTCGCCCTCCCCTTCCTCTTTTCTTTTTTTTTTTTCTCTGTGCCCGAGGCTCACATTAATACAATTTCAGCACCATCCCTATTTTTGTGTGTATGTGGGGAGCTTGGGGGGGGAAATGTGGAAAGGGCCTCAGCACAAAGCTTTGCTCAGCCCCTCAGCTGCCGCTCTGCTCCGCTGAGCGATGCTGTTCCTGTTTGTGAGTTTGGGGAAAAGCATTTCTGCTGTGCACTGTAATGGAATTAGAGGACAGATGCTGCCTGTGCGTGGGACACGCGACCACCGGCCCCAGCTTAAATATTTAGATGCAGTGTTACAATCAGCAGCTTGATGCGCGGGCTGTGACGCGGTGCCATGCGCTCCGGAGGGCACAGGGCCGGCGCATGTTGCGAGGAGGGCTGCTCAGTGCCTGCAGCCCCTTGGGGTTAGTAACGCTGCTAAACTGCTACGGCAGCTGATGGAGGGGAGGACTGCCCTCCATCTCTGCCTTGCAGGGGGCTGCCCCCAGCCCCAGGTGCTCCTTGTCCCAGCTGCAGCCCCTGAAGTGACATCCAGCTGCACCTGCCCCCCCACGTGGGGATCTCACCCATGTTTGGGCACTTGACCGACTCAGAAATAGTTCCTAAAGTTCTGGAGCAGAACTGCCAGGTGCATCCTGCCCCGTTTCTCTGAGCTCAGGCACTGAGAGCAAGGGCAAACCTTGCTTCAGAGAATATTGGGATCGCTTCCCATGCGTTTACCTGAGTTTGTACCCAAGCTTGCATCTGATTGGATTACTCCAAAACTCTTAATTAATAATTGGTTAAACTTAGTGTAATTCTGAAAGGACTGGGGTTAGAGTCTGAAGGGCTTGCTCCCAAACTGTGGTTTTTGTCTCTGGCTTTGTGACTTTTCCTGTGATTGCCGAAGTGTTGCCATCAGCAGGAATGCACCCCAGCAGAGCTCAAGCTGTGAGGTGGGTTTTGGGGTGGCTGTGTGCACCCCGTGGGATATGAGGAACTCCAATGAAAGGGCCCATTCACGTGTGCATCGTTCCCGTGGGCAGGGCAGGACCGGGGCCCAAATCCACCCTGTTCTGCTCAGAGCCACTGTGCCAGGCTCAGGGTGCATGTGCTGTGCCGGCAGGGCTCACTGGGGCGGGGATGTCAGCAGCTGCTTGTGAGCAGTGGCGATGGCATCAACAGACAGACAGAGATTTTAATTAGATATAAAATTAATTAGAGATTAATGCTGAAATTAAAAGTTGATGCTGATTAAATCCTTATGACAGATTCTTTTTGGGGTCTGATTCCAAGTGGTACTTTTCTGTTGCGTCAGTTCAAGCTGACGCTTTTATCTGACTCTGACTCGGGGAGGGTTCAGTTCCGATGGCTTCTGTGTTAGGTTCACTTATTGATAAGGGCTGGAACAGGGCTGAGACAAGAGGAGCCCGTAAAGTTGATAGTGATAAATTATGGCGGGTCCCCAGGGCTGTGTAATAAAACTGTGTTGGGAAATGGAGCAGAACTACAAAGTGCTCTCTGGTTAATTTGAGGAGAAATTGAGTGAAACGTGAAGCAATAAATCACAGCACTCCACTCAGTGCGGATTTCTCCATGTAAACGTCACTTTAAATCCTATGTGACACACGTGTGTGGCTACAGAGAGAGGAGAACGTATAAATAAGAACACAGGACTCGTCCCGGCATTCCCCAATTGCTGTGCTCTGGCTACTAAATGGGAACCGAGCTCACCGCAAACCCCGCTCTGCTTCCCTTCCCCGCAGTGTTCCTGCCCCATGCTGCTGCGCTAATTCACCTCCAGTCACTCCCCCTAGAAAATGAAAATGGAGTGAAACGTAATGAAATTAAAACTCACCGCGGGCACATTAGGGCCACTGTGTGTCATGCGCCGAGATTATTTGGTTAGCGGGGTTTGATGTGCTGCTGACAGCTCATTTTTTCATTGGTAAATAAAGGTTCGGAGCGATTAACAGTTGTGCATATATAACGAGTGGGACAGTAAAAGGCAATTAAGCAGTCGGTGCAATGTCTTATCTCGCTGGTTGCCCTACAGTTGTTTTACAACCAGGAATTAAAATCTGAAAAGGTGGTTTGCGGTGTCACTGGCCAAATATTGATTAAGTGGTGTTTGCGATGCCATTGTTACGGACAGAAAGGGCACCGTTCTGCCCCGCGTGGTTCATCTCCCTTTGTAATCAGTGCTTAACCTCTGGGATCAAAGGGATCATTGCAGTTTATCTGTTCTGAAAAATCCTTCTTTGCTCATAAAACTGTATGAATTAATGGCCAAGTTGTCTTTAAAGACATGTGAAATTTGGATGGAGTCCTTATTCTGCATGGTCTGCTGGGTGTATGCACTGTACACAGTTTTGTGGGGGACTTTTCTTGAACACTGTTGGATTTGCGTTTGTGTGAATCACTGTTTTTAGTGCAGAGTGTGCTGAAACTTTGCTAAAACAGTGGGTAAAACACACGGTACTTCCTTGAGTCTTAAGCTGATTTGGTTGCATGTAATTTTTCGGATGGATGTTGTCTGAAGAAAATTGGGTTTTTCTGTACTAAACTGGAAAGACAAATGGCCAGGGGCTGCTGCTGAAAGGAAGAGAGTTTGGGTTGGAGGAGCTGCCGGGGCCGGGCACTCAGCGCAGAGCGTCCCAGCGAGCCACAGCATCTCTATGCACTTCCTTTGCAGCAGTGACGGCTGCACAGTCCCTCCCCAGACTGCAGGGAGAGCCGAGTCCGTGCTGCAGGGCAGGCAGGAGCACATGGGATCGGCTCCTTCTCACCCTACTGAAAGCTGTACTTGCTTCAGATAATAAAATGTGTCCCACCAGCCCCACAGCAAAGGAGGCTGTGCAGCTTGGATGTGTCGTGTTGGCCTGTGCTGATGCTGTGGGATCTCAGCTGGGTGGAGGTCTGTGAGGAGGTGCCGCTGCTGCCTCCCCAGGCACAAGTAGAGCTCCATGCACAGTGGTTGGGAGCCAGGCAGGGCCAGAGAGCCCCTCCTGGTTGGTATCTGGTATGCGTGCCTGAGCCTCAGGTGCCGTGGGGAGAATCAGCAGAGTAAGAGCTGAAAACAGTTATTTTTAGTCATCGGTTTCTCATTCTTTCTTAAACACGCTGTTTTTCTTTTGTCTGAACAAAGTGTCAGCCTGTGTGTGCTCTGTGAGCACCCAGTTCCTTAAGAAGGCGCATAGCCCAAGAGCAGCAGTTACTATTCTTTGGAAGCATTTTAAGTTCATGTTTCTATACAGTGCACAGATGCAGCTCTCTGGTTTCGGCAGGAGCTGTGGGGAGGGCAGCGATGTGTGCTCTGTTCCACCTTCTGATGTTTCGTTGGTATGGATATGTGCCTGGATGTAAACTTTCTGCCAAGTGTGACCAACGTTTGTCATGCACGTGTCCATATATGGACCTGCCTTAAGGATGCTTACATTCATGATATGCTCACATTGGATGCGGCTCTGAAAGTGCCTGTGTAGTGATCTCTTTCTCAGATGTAGTACCACACAGATTGCTGCTCTGAGCTGGCACTTTGCAGGCACTTGTCCGGCCCCCTCAGACCTCACTCACCTTTTTTAATGAGCAGTGCTGCTCAGCCAGCGCAGTGCTGCAGAAGTTCCCTCTTGGTGGTGGCTGTGACGTGGGTGTCTCCTCCCATGCTGTGGGACAGGGAACTCCTGCAGCCAGAGCGCTGCTGCTGGTATGCGAGTGGAGCCATGGCACTGACACAGCAGCGGCATCCCCTGGGTAGCTCCAGTGGGCGCTGAGCAGCTCCCCCCAGCAGGAGAGTTGTTTGAGGAAGGGCTGCCCACGCAACCAGTGGGCTGTTCATGTGGGCGGGCATCGAGCCTTCTCAGCATGCTGCTTGGGAAGGAGGTCTGCAGGGTTTTGTAGCATGTGCAGTGCAGAGAAGGGCACGGTGTGCTCTCAGTCTGGGTGTTTGTGGTAGCAGTTATGCACATGGTGTATGGCTTAACCATACTCTTTGCCACAACCTGTGGAACAGGCAAATACTAGCAGAAAACAGCCAGGAATCAGTGCAATCTGTTCCTCTGTTCAGGGGTTGTGCAGTGAATGCTGCAGATAGGAAATGCCCTGCGGGTTCCCCTGGTAGTACCACCAACAGGAGCAGACCCGCTGCCTGCCACACCGGTGGCGTCTGGCAAAGTGCTCAGGGGGTTGGCAGCCACACAGCAAGGCACGCAGCCGCCTGTTGCTTCAGCACCCGCTGTCGGTGTTCCAGTGAACTCAGAGCTGTCAGACCGTGTGTTGGGCAGTGTGGCTTTGGGGAACCTCCCGGAGTTGTGGGACTGCAGAGAGAGCCATGGGGCATGCGGGGCCACTGCTTCTGGCAGCAGTGTGAAATGGCCGCACGCAGTGGACATCTTGTACTTCTTGGTGTCTCCCTCTCAATCTGTGTGACAGGGACCCCTGGCCAATGTGCAGCCCCCACTTTCCGCAGGGCTGTGAGGTTGCTCAGGGTGGGACAGGGAGACCGGAGCTCACTGCATCCCAGAGCTGCTCGCTTGCTCAGACCCAGCGGGATGTGGCAGCGCTGAGATCTGTCTGTTGGTCAGTGAGCGCTCTGACACGGCAAGAGGGCATAGTGTGACAAGCAGAGCAAACTGAGAAGAGCTGTTTTAGCAAGCTGAGCTTAAAAGTTTTCTAACGTGATTTAGCAAAAAAAAATCATCTGTCTGTGTGCTGCACACAGCTCTGTGACCCACGCTCTGTTGGGGCGGGCAGGATGTGGGGAGCACTCCTCAGGTCAGTGTGTGGCCCCTTGTGGGCTGAAGGCTGTGTAGCTCTCCCTGTCCTCAGCTGTTCTGTTCCTCCTCCTCTGATCCCAACCAATGGTGCCAGTGGGATGTGGGGAAGGAAACCGGGAGCTCCAGTCTGAATGGCTGTGGGAGCCAATGCAGCTGGCACATAGGGGCTGTGCTCCAAACTCTCAGAGGTCCCTTGGTTGGGGAAGAGCTTAAAGCAAAGTGGGTCTCAAAGTCACTGCGCTGCACTGGCAGTGCAGAAGATGGGGTGATGACTGATGGTGAAAGTGTCTCTCAGTCTGACATCAGAACAACCATGTCAGCCTTGGGAGAGTATAACAGAGGCAAAAGCATAAAGGAAGTGTTGAACAAATCCCAAATACACCTAGAGTCCTGCTGGGGGGTCACACAGAACAGACAGTGATCTGGGGTAGGGCACTCTGCAGGATGCTCCAGCTGTCTCCATGCTCTGTAGGAGGCATTGTGGTCACCATCATGCTGCGAAGGCAGTGGTCACACCCAGGGATGCTCCACTCTGTGCCAGTGCCTCAGGTCCCCCTGCTCACACAGCTGCTGCAGTGGGTGCTGCAGTGCCCACAGTGTGGGAAGGGGGCCGCTGTGGGCACCCGCATTGGGTTTTACCGGGCTTTTGGCGGGGCTGCGGTGAGCATGGTTATTTACCTTTGGGATGGGACAAAGGAGCTTCTTTACACCCTTCTTGAGTAGAAAAGTGATCCTGTGACTTGTGTTTGTAAGCAAACAATACCCCTAAACAGAAAAATAAGAAAAGAGTGGTCACAGCAGCATAGGAGCATAGCAGCGCTAGGAGAGTGAGGTTTGGTTTGCACGGGGACAGCTCTGGGCTGGTATATGCACTGCCTGAGAGCTGTTCTGCAGTGTCTGCACAGACCCCTGGCACTCCCCCTGCCCCGTCCCAGCCCCCCCAGCAGGAAGGGAATGCTGTGTCTTGCTGGAATCTTACTGATTTCTTTTTTTCTTTTTCCTTCTGTTGCTGTGCATCCAGGCAGCGTGTGCAGTGGGGAAGGGCTGGAGTGTAGGACATGTGGTGGCTGTGTCAGCTGCTCCAGTTTGGGCAAATCCTGCTCTGCACATCTTTGCTCATTTGAGATTGGAACAATATATTTTCTGCTCTGAATGGTATTTCCGAGTGTCTGGGATACAGAAGTCAAGAGTTGTGCAGGATCAGCTGCTGAAACTGCAAGCTCAGTGAATGATGTTCTCTTCTGTGGAGAAGCAATGACCACATGTGAGAGCTGAGCCACGGTGTGATCAGTGGAGCACAGCAATTACCAGGATGTGCTTGTTGCTGGGCTGCCTGTGCATAGCTGCAGTTGTTTGCAAACATGTGCTGTGGAAAATGTACTGAATGATGTATGCAAATGGTCTTTGGTTTGAGCAAGTGTTTGGTGCTTGAAATCTGTGTGGTTACGGCTGGGCACAGGCTGTTCACTTCTAGCACTGGGTTGCAGTCAGTAAAGACATAAAACTTCTGCAAAGCTGCTGAAAACACTTTATAATTATTTTTTCTATTTGGGTGTTTTATTAAAGCCCCCATTAAGACAGAAATATGAGCTTGACAGAGAAGGAGGCAAAATCAGTAAAAGCATTTAAGCCACATACATAGATAGTATTTCTGTCTTGAAGCTGCAGCTTTCAAAATCTTCCTGCAGAGGAGAACATGCTTCCATGTTGGCATTTGGTGCAGGGGTTGGGGATGGGCTGCGTTGGTTTGATTTTAAACTCCTGAAGCAGCAGCGGTCTGAAAGCAGGAGGGAGCTTCGTGCTCAGCTGGGTTGGGGAAGCACAGCCTTCCCAGGATGGGAATGGCAGTTCTGCTGCACGCTGCTGTTTGCAGAAGTAATACAAAGAACTTACAGGCAGGGGAGGTGCCTCAGGGAAAAAGCTGTCTTTTTTTTTTTAATGACCAAATGATTTTATGGCTTAGCACCAGTACACCCTGAAGAGAGGTGTGTTTAAAAGTTAGACTCGAGAGCTTTTGTCTGGAGAATAATATACCCGGTGGAAAGCGCGGCACAATGGTGGGCTTTTCTTCCAGTTCTGTATGGGTGAGCATCAGTCAGCCACGGAAGGACTTCAAAAGCCAAAGGAAAAGACGTTAGTCTGCCCAATCCCGATAGGTTTCCCTGAGGTGAGGGGAGAGCTGGTACTGGGCAGCAGCACAGGAGGCAATGGGCGGTGCACACTGAGGCACCAGCTGAGCCGCTCCATCCCCGTGGCACTGATGCACCAGTTGGGAAGCTGTTGGGCTGTCCCATCTCACGTGCCCTGTGTTGCTTGTTCCTGAAGGTGGAGGAGTCCCACCTCTCTGTTGCTGGAAGTGGTGTGGGATGGGAAGCTGTGTGTGAAAAGCTCCCAAGGGTATGGCTGGCAAGGACGTGGATGACAGAGCAACGAGCCGCCTTCCTGTAGCAGGCAGCAATTTGTTGTGCTGTCTCATGGTGTGCGCTTGGTGTCGGTTTGGTTTCAGCCATGAAAGAGGACAGGTGGTGTTGGCACTGCTGGGCTGTGGTCCCATTCTGTGCTCCTGTCTGGGGCATCTGATTGAGCCAGGGACATCTTCATGCTGTTGGTGCTCACTCAGTTAGCTCTGTGTTCGGTGTGGAAACAGAGTTGGGTAATACTACCTTGGTTTTCAGTAATTTGTGCGTTTATGGCTTCAAAAATGGAGAACAAAACTTCAAGATGAGGTGGAAGACCTTTTTTGCATGCATTCATTTAGCTCAAACCCATCAGGCATGCTTAGGTGTCCTTGACATCAGCCAGGCTATTGGAAGGAAATGGCTTCTGTGAGGTTTGGGTTGGAAGCAGATGATCTGCTGAGCGCTGCCACAGATATAGCACCGTTGTCTGCAATGTTGCGGGCACATCTATGGGCTGTTCTGAGGTGACAGCCCGAGGTGACAGGGAAGGCAGCCTCTGGGTGAAGAATAGCAAATTTAAGCCAACCAAATAACATTTCTAAGGATTATTTATACGAGGAGGTGGGTAAATACTGCATTGAGGATTGCAGATGAGTTCAGGTTCATCGCTGAGAGGTTAGGTCAGCAGAGAAACACGGTGCCCGTATTCAGCAGGGACCACAGACTGAAGGTGGACACAATTGTAGAAAATACTCATCTGAATGTGTGCTGTATTATAGCCTAAAATGCACAATACTGTTCTTTTTTTTTTGTTTCAGCTGTATTGATAGTGTAATGCCACCTAAGTCTCCAAAAATCACATCTGTGAGCTATCCATTACAATTAATTTCTTTCATTTTGGAAAAAAGGTGGAAGAAGAAATAGGGATTAGAGCAAAAAATGGGGCATTGGGTTTGGATTTGGTACAGCATTGTCAGTGGGATTTTAGTTTTTTGAAAGTAAAGGGGAGTACTGGGTTCTGGTCCTGCTCTGGGCTGACAGCCTCTCCATGCGGTGCCTTTGGTTGTTGCTTTTTGCATCAGCTGCACAGAGCTCAGGACCTTGCAGGCTTGGGAAGCCTTCAAAAATGGTCTGCATAAGTGGGAACTAAGTTCTCTTTTCCCAACTCTTACCATTTTAGTATAACATTTCTGAACATGATTATCTCTGTGCTGTTATCCCGAAAGCATTTATTATTTATAAAATGGCATTTGCTAGACAAACGTGTGTATTTTTGTCCTATTCCTTTTCCTATTTTAAGACAGTGTCAGTTTCCTAGAAATTGAGGGAGAGGAGAGCTCAGGACCAGCTGTACAGCACACGTGAGCTGGCGCTGTGCGTGGCACCGTCAGTGCCCTGATGGGCCTCGGGGTGACGCTCTGACTCCTGCCTGGGGTGTCACACCTGTGCGTATGTACACAGACATGAACTGGAGCCGGGGCAGAGCTGCGTCCTACCGGGCACGGCGCTCGGCAGCCAGAGGTAAAGCCGCCTGCCTGTTTGGGTGGTGGGTGTATTTACGGCTTTGAAATATTTGGTGCTATTTTCTTCCGACACGCTCAGGAGGTTGTGCAGATCAGGAGCCCGGGGCTCAGCTTCCTGCTGCCGAGGGGCAGCGTTGTCACGTCGCGGCACTGAGGGCAGCGTTTGGTCCTGAGGAGAGGAAAGGAACAGCTCCATCTGCATAGAATTGTTCATTCAACTTTTTACAGAACTAAACGTTTTTATTCGTTAACTTCTCAATTTTGTTTGTAATTTTTCAACTCTTACAGCTAGCAAATGAAGATTAAAGAGCAAATTTTTTTTTCCTTTTTTGTTACTTTCGAGACAAACAGAAGATATTCAGAACGAATATTCCCCCGGAGGTTTTCTGCTGCTGAGGTGCATTCAGATGGTGAGATTGCTGGCTCCTCGGGGACCCGCATTTCTCGCTCCTGAGAGCATCTTCTGGAGGACCGACTGGGGAAAAAGTCAGCAGTACTTTCACTTTCCTTTCGGACCAGTTTGCACAGAGCAGTCAGCGCAGTGGGGAAGCTGCCAGCTTCTCTCAGAAGGAGGCAAACAGCTTGTGCTCATTTTTACTGGAGCAGCGTTCCCTTCCCAGCCGCGCAGGGTTTGTGATGGCTGAATGCAGTCTGTCGCTGTGCATCACATCGCGCCTCTCCCCAGCTGTACCCACTGCCACAGTCTGCTCCGCAGCTCTGTCATCCCAAAATCACATGGAGAGCTGGCAGGCAGCGCGGCACAAAGCAGCTGCCTATATCTGGGCAGTGGTTTGAAGTAACGGCGTGAATATTAATTCTTTTGGAGCTGCTGGTCGCTTATG
>JACDJE010000150.1:526475-728975 GCA_016647715.1 Pavo muticus | reverse complement strand
AAGTTCTAGTTGGGTACTTAAGTTCTCTGAATACGAGATTAGATGATGACTGTTAAGGACTAAAGTAATAATTTTGATTAACTGTTCATTTTATGTATTTCCTTATTTTGTTCAGTGGTGATAATAATTACTTAAAACCATTGGCAGCACTGAATTACTTTGTGTAACATTGGCTGCTGAAGCTGAAGATAATGTAAGAAGCTGGATAACGGGAATTTGAAGACTAATGATTAAGCTATTGAGATGACAACCAAAACCAGAAATAATATTGAAAACATACAAAAACTAGAGAATAGTTGAGCCAAGTTATCACAAAATTGTTTTATGTGTCACAAAGCTTCCAGGAAAATGCTGTGGAGGAGAACATGTGCTAACTAACACAGATAATTGCAGGGTGTAGGGATGGCTGTGGGTATGTCCTTGCCAGGTGTGAAGTGGCTCATAGCCATGAATGGTGCTTCATTGCTTTAGGTCACAAAGAACTTATGTAAGATAAAGTGTAAGAAGTCCATTTCTTATGTTTCAAATTTTATGGTGGTTCATTGTAATTCAGTAATGACTATAAAGAGTTCCTATGGTTCATGAAATATGGTGACTTAGCTACTTTTATGGTAGCCAATATCTGAGATGGCTTTACTAATATTTTTATTCCACTTGCCATTTAGGTTATTTTAGAGCAGCTGTTACCATAACACTGAGTGTTGCTTACTCATAGGAGCTGGAGGGACAGGTCAGTCAAAATTAGCAGTCCATTTAATAGGTGGTGGAGGTGGGTTTTTCCTTTTTTGAATGCATAAGAGTAAAGCAGTGTTACCTAAAGGTAGAAGACAGAAATCCTCTGAACTATTATTTAGTTTATTTTTTTGGGTTGGTTCTTAGCACATTCCAAATATGAAGCCTGACCATCTTTGGGCTGTGTGCTCCAACTCCTGATCCCTCTTTGCGTTTGTCACTTGCATAATACATTACAGTCAGGGGTTAAAATTGTGACACTTTACTGCATTTCTAAATTGTGCTAATTAATACTAGCAGTTAGTATCAAAGGAGTTCTATCCAACTGTGGACACCATTGTACTTCTGGGCAAGAGAGGATAGTCCATGGTTTTGGTGATTATTGAAATAATGTAATGATTGTGGTGGGTGTGTGGGGAGATGTGTGGCTTGCACTAGTTTTGTCCTGATGTGAGCGGTGCTGTACCTGAGCCTCTGCCCAGCCCTAACACTGCACTGATCCCACAGTCCTGCTTGTGCACATGGTACATACGCACATGGATGATGCATTGCTCCCTACAGGCATACCACCTCCACTTGTGTCTCTGAGTGTTGTGTACTGCAGTTTCACTTGATGTGGTTCAGCAGGGCTGGGCTGCAGAGCAGCAGGATGTGCTGGGATCTGTAGGAGAGGAATTCCAGTGGGGCAACGTGTCTTTCTCTGCCAGTAACAGTGTCACATAGCCTAACGGACAGCCATGTCTCAGTGTGTGAAGGACAGAGGTTCCAGCTGGATGTGCAGGGTCAAAGTTCTTCACGTCCTGATGAGTACCAAAGCCCAGGACTGAGCCATGCGGGTCGGCAGTGGGAACCCTGCACAGCGTGGGTAGGGCGAATCCTCCCAGCAGGGTGCATACCGGGGGAAGCTCAGGGGTGTGCAGCATTAATGAGAGACCCTTCTGTGAAGGATGGGAGCTGAAATGCAGTATGAGCTTCTCTGGGTGCCTGCACTCCTGCAGCCTTCTTACTTATGGGAGATGCCGGCCCGATTCCTGCCATGAATGCACTCATAGGCACTCTTACACTGTGCTGAGTATAGCTAATCCTCTTTCATGGGGGGATAACTCTGCTGCAATAAAACAACCTTGTATTTGTTAAGTAAGTTATTATTTCTGTGCAAAGAGAAGCCTGAGTCTATAAATAATAAGTCAGAATTTATAAAGAGGACACCTGTGAACTTCTTGTTTCTGTATACTGGCATTGTGGCTGTAATTGCATTACAATGTACGCTAAAGCTGCTCATTTTAATTTTATATCTCGGCATTTTAAAGAGAAAATAGAAGACTCCGTAGGTAGGATTAAGAAGCTGAGTAAGTTTCCTTAGTGAAGCTTCATAGGCTTCAAATAGGCAAAACTAGGCAGTCAAGCAAACGGAATCCCCAGGGCTGAGTTCTAAAACAAAGTATCTCGGACCTTTGGGCAGTGAATAAGCTGAACATCACATATGAACACTACACAATGCATAGCAAAATGTATGTCAATAAATAACGTAGGTAGAGAATTTATTATTCCACGGGCACTGCAATGCTAACGCTGAATGGTTCCCGGCCGCAGGAAACAAACAGAATCGAATGGGCGAGGTCAGCTTGCCGATTGCCGGCTCCTTCTCACGAAGGCAGATAGAGGGATTTTTTCAGCGCTATCCGGAAACGACACCACTGCAACAGTTTGTGCGTCTGGGCTGGGACGCGGAGGGAAAGCTGAAGCGAAAAGATCTATTTCTCTTTCGTGAGACGGAAGGAGGGGAGGAAGGGGCCGCGGCTCCGCGAGGTCTGTGCCCGCCGCGCTGCGGGAGCTGCCCGCGTTAGCGCGTTGTGCCGTACGAACTTATTTCGGGGTGTTGGTGTTGGTATTTGTTTACCCGTGTTTGTTTGAACTAATCGCCACTCGGTGAAAGTCTGCGCCTGCCCTGCCTCCTTCAGCAGGCATTTAGCCGCGGTGACCAGTCAGGCATAAAAACGTGCTTATCTGCAAATGAATGGCAGCTCTTTGCTTCATTAAAGCCTCTTTCTCTTTTGGCACTCGCATTGTGACCCTTTGATATTAATTCAAAGGGCAATTAAAGAATGCGGCCCATCTTTGAAGTAAAGCATTCAGGGCAAGGAATGGGATGAACCTGGGACTCTGATGGACTGTGCGCATTCAACAGGCCCTTTCAAGGCAGTTTGAAGTGACTCAAAGAAAATGGGCAGGAGAAGGTCAAAGAGAAAAAAGGGGCTAAAGAAACAGTCTGTATTTGTTCGAAGTATTAGCCAAGCAAACTGCAAATAGCAACAAAATGAAACAGTTAATAGAGCAGCCAGACAGAGGCATGTCAATCACTTAACTTGAACAGCATTGGGCTAACCAAGGCTTCAGTCCACTGTGTTATCTAATTATCTTGGGAAAGCCAGTAGCTGGAAGTAATGGTATTGTATTTCTTTCTGCTTACTGCTCAGAAAAGGTGATAAATACTCACTGCTTCATAATTATTCAGCGTATATACATAAAGAGTGGTGGGTTGGTGGATTGGAGGCAAGCTGCTCCTCGAAAACCAACAAAAAACCCTTCCCGATTAACCTGGGGTGCAGAATGCGCTCATTAGCATGTTTCAGAATCTTGTAAGGGTTTGCATATGCAGTGAGCGAAGGCATGCATGGTTTCCTCTGGAACAAACCTTAAAGACAAACACATTTACGAGCCTAGGAGAGCCTTTTTCTCTTTCCCCCAAATGCAGTTTTAAACCACATATAATGTTAAGGGTCAGACTTTAAACCACAATAAACAATGAGATTAAGAGCTGAGTCTGCAGCTCTGTCTACTTAACATGTGCTCTTGTACCTAAGCGCTGTGGCACACATGGTATGAGATTCCTGCCTTGTTTTGCCCTAACAGGGTAAATTAAGGACAAAGTTTCAGATTTTCCTTACAATTTTCTTTGTATTGTTGGCTAAATTATCCCCATGGGGCTTAATTTTCCACTGGCCTGGATTTATGCATACAAAACAAGTACACAGTTTTATTTGCACAAATGGCTGTGCCCATAAACAGACATATTTTAAGGTCCTGGCACGAGAAGAGATTCCTGAGTTTATCTTCACAGTTGCACTGAATTGTTGTCATTACCAAAACAAGGAACTAACACCGACCTTGCAATGTGAGAGCAGCATTCCGGTCTCTATCCAGCTGATGCAGGGAATTGTGTAATAACAGAAACATGGGAAGAAGCGCGTGCTGAGAACCATCTTGAAAAGCATTTTACAGCATTACTTACCTACTTGTATCTTTTGTAATGCATAATGGATTTTAGTTGGAAAGGGCGGCTGTTGAGCTGTATGGGGAAAACCTGTCGGAAGACTTGGCTGGGGTTTGGGCGTGCTGCTGCCATTGCTTCTGCATGAAAACTTTCATCTCTGGCACAGTCCTTTCCGTGAAGTCCCGCTCGCATTAATAAGCCCTAAGCCGTCTTACAAGGTTGGATGGTGCTCTTGGGTTCATTGGGCATAACATGGTTAAGAATTGGTTGCAAAAAAGCTCTGCGCACATGAAATGGACAACATACAGTATGACTGAAATCAGGTTAAAAAAAAAAACAAACTTCATCAACAGCTGGAAATGGTTTACTATGGGGGAGAAAGAAGAAATTGTTTTTTGTCACTGTTGTTGAGAAAACAAAAGCATTGGCACAGTCAATTAAAAATCACTTTTGTTAAGATCTTGCATGCTAAATTTTAACCAGAGGGACTTCTTTTTTTCCCTTTCTTTTTTTCTTTTTTTTTTTTTCCTGGCTACATTGCACCCTCCTTTGAACTTCAGTCTAACAAATAATCTAAAAGAGTATTTAGTGTGGTTGTGCTTGTATGAAGGGCTCTCCCATCATACAAGCAGAAATGTCAACTTTTCTTTTATGGCGGCCGCTTTATTTTTATTAAAGGAGGAGAAAAGAAGAGGAATTCCTATATACATCAGCCATAGCATAGTTTCAAAGCTATATATTAGTAGAAAAAAAAAATGGCTCTATATGAACACTTCACTGTCTAAGAATTCCAGCTGGAATAACTGTACAGAACCAGTGAACTCTTTCTTATTTTGCATGGGTCCCTCCTGGCGTCTGTAGGGTTTTACGTATACTCCGTTGAAGCTAAACCCATTGATTTTTCGTTGGTTTTGAAAGAGTTTGGATGCGACCCCTTAGAGGAGGAAGTTAATAATATTAAATCCTGTTGAGGATAAGGCTTTTTGAGGATCCTTCTAACTATATAATGGCTGATGAAGTATCAATAAATCAGCTGAAAACAGAGATTTCTGAAAAAATGAAAGGGCATAAAACCTTAGCTGATGCAAGCTGCTTTGTCTCATATGCCAAGCAGTGCTTGGCACAGGGCGCATGGCTGTGGTTGTCCTGGTTGGTGTCATTTGCTGGCTGCTCTGCCCTCAGTATCTCATGCCTTTGATTGTAAGCTGTTTCCAAATACCGTTTAAACCACTTGCTCCTGCTGCAAGTGGGAAGTGCTCTGTCCTAAATCCCTGGTAGGAGCTGTTTGCAGGAAATGTTGGTGCATGTACCAGAGGGGCTGGTCATTGTGTTTTTTGGTAGCATACCAGTTCAATAGGCTCTATTAAAATTTGTAGTGGAGGACTGAGAAAGGAAGCAACATCATTCATGTCGTGAATGGGGCAAATAAAAGAAGGCTGGATGGAGTCATTTGAGCTGTAAGGGAATTATCTCATTATCCAAAGCCTAAAGGCCATTTTTTGGAAGCTACATGTGGATGGCAGCCTGTGTCAGGTCCATGCCAATGTGGATCCTGCTGAGCTCCAGGGCAGGTCACCCAGATGTGGGCACATGCCTGAACTTGGTGAGAAGGTTGCTTCCTTGCTCAGAGTTGTGTGTTTGACCTAAAACCAGGCAATTTCCTGAGGGATCTGTGAGGTGGGCTTCCTGAGGCAGGTTTTCTCAATTTTTCTCTTAAGTTTGGATAGATTAGTCCAAAAAAGTGCAATTTGAAAGTGCCGGTGGAAGAGCTGGCCCTGGAGTCCTGCTTGCCCCCCAGCACCTGCCCAGGGGGATTACTGGATGCTGAGAAGCGTGGCATTTCTCAGTTGGCTTTGCCACCACCCCTGCCTCAAACTGGGGTCTCCTTTGCCCCCTTCACCAAGAAGTAGAACCCAAGTGTTCCCTCCCACACGGGCTCCTTCCTTTCCCTGTGTACAGATGCCTGATGTACCCTGCCCTTAGCTGTCTTCACTGAAGATCTATTGGTTGGTTATGTGTGCATAGAAATTTTTTAAGCAAACCTTATATTTTAACTGCATTTTGTTGGCACTTTTGGGAAATACTGTTGCCTAGCAAAAAAACAGAGCAGCTCTAAGAATATAACATTGTAATTGCTGAGGCTATGCTGCGTTTTATAAACAAAAATAAAGGCTAGCTGCTTCATTTTGCTAACAACCCCTTATTTGCTGTGTCCCAGTGCTCCTTCCAAGACTGGAGGCCTCTCATTTGCTGGTGTTCCTTACCAGCCGCTGATTGCTGTAATGCGATGTGTGCGATGTACACTTGATACATCATCTAAGCGCTGGAACGCGTTCGCTCTTTGTGCGATCCCTCAGTCCTGATGTAAACCAGGCAGAAGTGCAGCAATTCCTGCCATAATGTAACACGATTCCAGGAATTAGAAATTTCCATCCTGGAATGCACTGGGAAGTGGCAGTGGGGCTGGACTGGCAGCGGGCTCTGCCCCTCTCTGTGCACACGATGTGTGTGGATATCTGCTGAAAGTGCGGGGACAGAAGGTACAAATTTGTGTGTGTGTATATGTAACTACAAAAATAAATATACACTTCTTTGTGTAGACAAATTACATTTCTTCTTTCAAGAGGTAAGTGCAAAAATTTCAAGTGTTGGCTGGAAACAGGCACTGACTGCCTGAGCAGAGGGGCTGATCCTGCTGCTGTGCAGTTGTTTTGCCAGTGGCTTTCGGGGCTCCCCGTGCTGTGAAGTTATCTGAAAAAAGTTGTGAGGTTGTAGTCGCAGATAAATCTGAAATGCGGTGCGTAAAAGGAAGTTTTTCAGGACGTATTGTTGTTCTTGGGGCAATTTTTTTTGCAGTGTCGAGGCACTGGGGTACCACTGGAGGCTTACAAAGCTTGAAAACAAAGAACTAAACTCCGAGGTATTTTCTGTAGACTGGAAAGTGACTAAATGAAATAAGCATCTGTTATACCCAAACTCAAATGAGGACAAGTTAAAAGGGCGAGAGAAATGCTAAATAAAACATGACCAAAATTAATTATTACTAGAAAATAAGTTTTTTCCACTTGCAAACAATTGACGGGGTTTAGGAATCAAGTCTGGGGTCAAAGGGTCTTGATGGCCAAGTCAAAGGGCGCTCAGAGATGTATATTAATGCATGTCAGCTCCTGGATCCTAGAGTCAAGCAGTAGTTCATAAAAGAAACAAGGTATCTTAAGAAGAACTGTTATTAGCAAACATCAGGTCAAAGTTTATCTTTGGGTCAGTGTGTTCTGGAGGGTCACCCATTCAGTGTCGGCTGCGGGCCGTGTCCTTAGAGCTGCCTTACTGCAAGGTGTGGAGGGAAAACAGAAATATGAAGATTGAACCAGGGAAACTGGATGATTTCTTGGAACGCTTTGCAGGACTGAGACTTAAACTGAGGCATCCTTAATGGAGAAAAGGAAAATGGGGATTGATTAAAAATTATTTTCGTTTTTACCTTTTAAAATCAAAAGCTAGAGCATTCTTTTGTATGCACATAGAGGATACTCTGCAATGTCTTTGCACTCTGTCCTAAGCCAGAGTTGGTGCTACTGGGGACAGATGTGGCTTTCTTATGAAAGAACTGGCATAGCCCATGCCATCCCCTTTGATGCAGGGGTATTGTAAATCCCCCCACGCGGTTCCTCCTGGATGCCATGCCTCTCTGAAGGAGCATGCTGACCAGTTTGTCCCATTTACAACTTCACCGCTTTCTCCACTTCCCACCGCCTCGGCTGTGGGAACCCCGGCACCCCGGGCACGGCGGCTGGGACGCAGCACAACCCCGCAGGAATGCTCCCGCTGTGCCGGCGCACACAAAGGCTGCCTGCTTGCTTTGACAAGCCCATGCTGCAGAAAATCCTGGCGATCCTTTGTGCTTGATGGTGTTGACTCGTTTTAGTTCCATGCTAAGATGCTCCCCCATTGAACCAAGTGGGGGAAAAATGTGGACTAGAGTTCTTTTAAATGCTGTTGTTCTGCTGCTGTGAGGAGGCACTTTGCTTGACTTGTTGAAGAGGTTGGTTTGAAGGTCACAACTTGGTTATGCTTTGAGGGGGAAGAGCAAAGCCCAGCTATATGAATAATAACTGTGACTGTTGGCTAAAGCTCATTATGCTGACGGTGAATAGTGATTAAAATACAGTGTGCAGTGATAGTCGGGAGTTTCTGAGAACCAATGTGACAAGAAGCAACAGAAGCGATTCCCTGTTAGGTTTTCCTTCTATAGTGTGAGCATTATATTCTTGATTTGTCACTGTATATAATGTTGTGCACTGGAAAGTCCTGAGCTCCAGAGATGTCAGTCAGTATAACGGAGAGCCCTGATGTGCTCGTGGAACGGCGACGTGCCTGCTGCTCTTTGGAGCAGGGAAGTTCCAGCCCATTAATCAAATCTTTGGTGCTTCTTGCTTTATGAAGTTCGTGTCATTAAAGTATAGGAGAGAAGTCTCTAGAAAGAAGCTTGAGCTGTAGCAGACAAGCTTTAATTTTCTTTTAGATGAAATACATTTCCTGCCTGGCCTTGGCAGCTGGACAAAGCAGACTTTTCTTGAGAGCACATGATTCCCAGTTAGAAGCTGGGAGGGGACATGTGCCCATGCCAGGCTCAAAATCAGAGGTTCTGGGAGAAGAGTGGAGGGTTGTTGGTTTTTGGGTTGTTGAGTTTTTGTTCTGTTTGTTTCTAAGCACTCAATGAACTTTTCCAAGAGTGGGAATGGAGAAGAAGATGCTGCAGGGTGGGCATGAGCTCAGCTCTGCTCTGAGGCAGTCGCTCCAAGGCATCCTGAGTGAGTGCCGTGACCACATGCCGGTCCCCCTACAGACAGACACTCCCTTCTCTTTCCATTTTTTGGGAAAGGCCTTAACAAGATTTTATTTTTCCACTAGCACAGAACAGGGTGGGGAGGAAAGGGGGGAGAAAGCCTGGAATGAGAAAGTGAAATGAGGAGAAGGGGAAATATTCCTGTCCTCACCAAGCTGCAGCCATGGTCTGAAAGCATGAAATGACGTGAATTAGAAACATGCCCAAACGACAGAGGAGCCGAACCTTGCTGGTATAATCTGTCATGGCTCCACTGAAGTTAATTTGAAAGTCTGTCTGTTCCTAAATAGGTGCAAAGGCCTTCCAATGAATTGCGTGTTACCATAGGAAATCATATTAAAGGGAATGGCATTTTAGGAGTCTGTAAGTCTTCAGTTTTAATGGTAGCAGCATTGAGTTCAATATAAACATTCAAAAGAGCTTGCAGGATTGACTTTGACTTTGCTTGTGAGTGTGTATCCATACTGCTAAACTATGAGTTTAAGCCCTGTAGAATAGCTTGCATGGGAGCTGTGTGCTGGGCAGTGCTGGCCAGGAGCTCACCCGCTTCATGGAACGGGCTCATGAAACCATGCCTTCAGTGTGCGCGGAGCTCGAGCAGCCAGGTTGGTGTGAGAGCTCCTTCAGCATGCTGATGGGCTCAGAGGCTGAGGAGGAGGAGGATGGGGAACTTGGGTCCTTCAGGTGCTCAGCAGTATCAAACGTGCTTCTGATTCTATCTCCGTACCTCTTGTAAAAAATAAGAAAATAAGTTCTGGGGATTTATAAGAAAATAATTAGGACCTTGTCTTGCTCCTAATGAAGCCAATGGCAACATTAGTTTACTGCAAGATGATGCCCACTATTGTCATAAACAATTACTTTAAAAGAGGAAAACAACTGCCAATTAAGACAAGCATCAGAATGACATTTTTTCCACTGTACAGAGAATAATTTATGGCCAAAGGATTACTTTTGAAATTGTTTTGAATTCTACTCTTTAGCTTATTAAATGAATCCTTCTTAGGAACTTGATTGCTAATTCGCTTTAATTTAAAAAAGCCCCACTGTCTTCTTTGGATGTAGGCAGAGCCCTCAGGGCTCTATAAAGCTGTCAATATGGCTGTTAATTTGGGATTTCTTTTTTCCTCATGGCTTCAAGCTTAATTGTAAGAGTTGGGAAGATGCCATGGTTTTGGTTTGCAGGAACTCAGTGTCTTAGGGGTTTCAGATCCCAACAGAAGTAGTAGGGACTCTCCTGCTGCTGCCACCAGATGAGGTTGGAAGAGCTGCAAAAGCCTGAGGAGGAGCAGGGGTCTGCTGGCAGTGGGTCTCACCTGGTTTTCATGCTGGAATTGGAGGTGGACAAGAACCAAGTCCAAATGTCTTTGTCCAAATGCCTTTGTCCAAATGTCCCTCAGCTTTGGGTGGGTCTGGATCCAGATCAGAATCTGAACTTTTAGTGCCTCGGGCTCTGCTCTAATTGAAGCCATACAAAACCACACATTTCACATGACTTTGATGCAGAACCATAAATAGGCCCATTTTTAAAATTCAAAACAAAGTCCAGGCTTGCTTAGAAAGATCACAAACCTTCTGCTGAACCTCGATGGTCCCAGGTTGTAATGAAAATTCTAGGCTTAAACATAATATTCCTGGAGGAAAAGATGCTCGTTTTCATCCATCTAAATGTGTGACTGCTTGGAGACAGGCAGTAGTGTCCCACTCATTGTGTATTATCTCAGAAGGTGGTCTAGGCTCTCCCTTGTGCAGGCTGTGGTTGTAATCAATATTCTTGTTTTAGATACTGATCAAAAACCACAGTGGTACTCATATGGGATTTGTGTCCTATACAGAACAACATAGGAGGAATTCTGAGCAGTGTGGGATTGAAAAAGCAAAGCAAAGATGAATCATGGAGCTACTATGAGATTCTGTTCTGTTAAGACACTTTTGCAAGCTTTTTTTTCAAAGGCAGTCAAATCACAAAGCAAATTTAGATATTTGAATTTTGCAAAGCAGAGCGACAGGACAGTTATTAATTGTAATGGCAGGTGCAGGTTCTTCTCTGAAGACTGCAGCCTGAGCATTCACTGTGAAGTTACCCACTCCACATGTTGGTTTATCTCTTCATATGGGATGATATATGTTAGAATCAAATGAAGGTCAGCCAGAGCGCAGCCTGCGTCCAAGTTTGTTTGAAGGGTATTATTTGGTATCTGCCCTTAGACCAGGATTTGGAAAATCTAACTGATGTGATGAAGGTACTTGTCAGTGAAAACCTCAGAAGTGTTTCCAGGCCATCTGTTGCCTGGCCAATTGTTGTTTACATTGCTCTGGTAAGCAGGAGCCCTGCTCACCAGCTCAAGAGGGCTGCCCACACCCATCTTAAGACCAGGCGACGTCAGCAAGACTGGATGTAGCTCTCACACAGCCAGACCCAGGCTTCCACTTGATGAACAGTTGTGTGTCCATCTGGGAAAACTCTCTTCTCGCATATTTCACCAGGGAGCTACTCAGATTCTCCCTGTTGGTGTTACTGGGTTCTCAGCATCACGTATATAACCCTTTGTGAGTGGTGGTGCTTGAGCCACATGCAAGTGGAACAAGCAGGGATTGAGTTTGTGGTGCCATAACACAGAAAGGCAAGATGAAGCAGGAACCAGAATTTTTACAGCTAGATAGTTAACACAAAGCTTTTCTCAGATCCTTTTTCATCTCTTCCCCTTCCCTTGTAATGCTGAAGACCTGTGGGAAATTGACAGAACCTTTGGATAGATGCTATCAATTAATCCTACAGCTTAGCAATTTAAGATAGTTTCACAGAGATCAAAGATTGTAGCTAGGAAACTGGGCATTACAATGACTTTTCTGAACGCATATGTTTGCATCTTAGCAACTTTTTTTCTAGTTTTAAACATAGGAAATCTGTGTGGGGCCATTTTTACTGTCGTGATAGAAGATTTGCCCTCTTTCTGGAAGTTAGTGCCATCAGCTGTAATTAAACCATTACTTTTTCAGCACATGAGAGATCACCTAGCAGTGAACTCCTCTTCCTGTTCCAGAAAAAGCAGAGGCTGTTTCACTGAGTCCCCAGCTGGAAAAAATAGAACTAGATTAAAGCAATGTACCTTGTGACTTCTGTGCACAGAAATTCCTGGTACCTGTGAGTGACTGAAGGCTGGGTTGTGAGTGATCCTGCAGCACACATCGGCTTCCTTTGTGAAATTAAAACTGCTCATTTTTTCTCTCCTTGTTTTTGTGCTAGATGATTGCTACCATCGGTCTTAACAGGTATATGTTGTGTTTGTCCATATTATTATTATGTGGATTATGCACTGCTGTGTGCTCATGCACATGTGCTTTGTATGCAAGGCGTTCCACTAGTATATTTGGCTGTATGTCAAGGATAAGGTGTGTAGCACATAGGTGCTGATCAGGTCTCTGGAGGACTGAAGGGTCAGATGGTGTGAGAACAGGAGATCATGGTATGCCATCGGGAGGAGAAGTTAGTGAGAGCTAGGGATCTGGCTGCCTGGGTTGTACATGCTGGGTGTTGGCCAGGGGCAGCTGTGACTGCAGGTGGGGCGCAGGAGCTGTCCCACAGCCTGGACAGGTAGTACAAGTGTAGTACTGCATTGGTACTGCATCGTAGTTGTTAAATTAGAACAGATTAGCTGAATGGCCCAAAGCAACTTTGAATCCATAAGACTTAGAAGTGGAGCCAATAGCTAAGCTCCAGCCTAAAATTGTATCACTGTATTCAGACTTCTCATAATTTTTAATTTATTTAAAATCTTACCTAAAACTTTTGAGGAAAATCTCTGGATCTTTTTGGCACTGAGGCAGAAAAAAGCTGGAAAATGGGCAATGTACTTACAGCAACTCAAGCTCTGCAATTTTAATTACTGATAGGAAAAACAAACAAACATTAAAAACCCCACAAACCTAGAAATCCCCCCTGGCAGACTTTACCAGCAGCTGAGTGGCTGCTGGGGGGTGCAGCAGCAGCTTGGGGCAGTGGGTGTTTAGGGAGCATCTTGGGAGTTATGTCTGAAAATACAGGGAAAGTACATCCCAAAAATGGGAGCTGCCTTATGCATTATTTTATTTGTCCAGATTAACTTAATTTGCACCTTTCTGGGAAAAGTTAATTAGCCTGTTTTCCTTGGGAAGTGCTTAAAATCACACTTCTTTTTAAACAAAGTGCCATGTTGGAGCCTTCTAAAATGATATAGTGACAGCAACAGTTGGACAATTCATATTGGCTTGATAATGCAGGTAAACAGTTCTCTGTGCACACTGTGGATTGCTTGCTTACCCCCACGCGCACATTCTCACTGTTTTAAATCTCTGTTACTATCAGCCCCTTATCAATAAAAACTTTCTCATTGTGATTTCTGAACAAATATTTCTTTAAAATAAGTAATATAGGGAGTGGGAGAAAAAAATGATGAAAGAAGCATAATTTTAGTGTCCAGACACAGCCTGCAGGGTATCCCTGCAGGGATCCTGCTGCTTCTGTTCATGTTTGTGAGGAAACAATTAATAAAAAGCCAATGCGTATGTCTTGCAGAATTTGGTGCAGAAGTTACCTTTTCAGTTTTTAGGGCTGCTAATAATTTGGAGAGGCAACGATCAATTTATTATTAATATCTGTAGGGGTTTCAAAGCAGATGATGTAAGTGTGAATATGTTTAGTTAAATAATTCTTGACATCTCTACTGTTAAGCATTCATCGGCAGCCATTGTTCTTGTAGGTTTTCAAGAGCATCTGTCAACAAGTAGTAAATGAGGCCAAATGTATGGCAATTAAATATGGCTGTGGTAGAGAATGGGTCCCTTTCCCTATAGACTGGGCAGAAGAATTGTGGGTTTGCTTTGGAAATTAAGCTCTTCGTGTTTCTTTTGAATAGATAGCAAGCTGTATGCCTTCCTTCACTATTACCAAATTGAAGTGTTAATCTCTTTATAGTGGTGTGCATGTACGGAGAAGTTCTCTTTTTATCTCCCAAATATCAGTTTTCTCAGTGTCTGCCTTAGGAAATGTCTTGCTTTGTCCATTCAGTGTACGCACGATGGCACAGTAAGGCCAGGTGGCACTTGTGAGCTCTGGTAGCTGCTGTGAGGTTCATTTTCTCACATTTCGCACTTGAGAGGACTGTAGTGTCGACATGGAACTGAAACTACCTACAACTTGCTGTGACAGTGCTGTTTTGAATCAAGGACAGTTTTAATACGGGTACTAGAGCTACGTGAAAGGTACAGAGAATGTAGTAAAGTAATCTCAATACTTTTTTGCTGCAAATATTTGTACTCTTTCATTATTTTCTTCCAAAATGTTTCAGCCATACTGAAGTTGGTTAAAACCTTCTGTAACTTAAGGGATTTTGGTCATATGATGTTGTTGCAAAGGACTGGGCCAAATATAATGTATAGATTTTTTTTTTTTTCCTTCTAAGAATCCACACTGCCTATGCAGTGAGAGATTGCTGACAGCTCAATTATTTGCAGTGCTTTAACTCAGTAGTACAGTCTCGTTATTTACCTAGAAACTCTTTCACTTGCTTTATTTCACTTCTCAGCTGACAAATTCCATTTCCCAGGACATTCAATGTTTTCAGCCTCAACTGATTGCCAGTCAGTTCTTTCGTCAGCTGATACTGGCTTGAAGACATGCTGCCAGTCCTTTCTTAGTTTGTTTGTTCTGTGAATTGTGCAAGAGAGATGTAGCCTCATTTGGATTTGAGTATTCTGTTTCTTCCACCTTTTTTTTTGGGGGGGGGGGTACATTTAGGAGGCGGTTGTGTTCTTTTGTGATGAGTCCTCTGGAAATTTTTCCTTGAAAACTGATAGTGATATTTGAAAGAAGACAAGATGTTGCAGTACTTAAATATGAGACTCGTACTTTCAGTGTTACCATGGATGCTCCCTGTGGGAAGAACTGGAAAAGCCCCCAGCTGTAGGAACTCGTGAGCTCCTGGAAAAAGTCAGCAGGATGCATTTGCGATGACTCCGTGCTTTTCAGAGGTTCCTCCTCTTTGTCAATAAATGATATTCAGGGATGGTCTGGAGTGACTCAGAGTCCAGTGACAGTGTGAACAGCAGAGTTTCTCCCGAGCACTTTGTTATGCTCGGAGCAGGCATCGTTATGGCCTTCTGTGTGAACTTCTTTCCCTGGATCTGCTAAGATTGATGTGAGCTTAAGCAAGGGCAAATCTTACTTGCACCCAACTTTGTCCTTCTGCCAGTGGATATACCAAAGTAGTCCTTTGTGGCTGGTGATCAAAAACTGTGCTAAGTCAGCGAGGAGGTCTGGCCTTCATGAGGAGCGTTGATGCAGTTGAACGCCTCCTTAGTTGGGAAGCTTGAACCCTCCCCAGTGTGGGCACCAGAGTCTAAAGCCACAGGGGTGGGCCCGCAGGTTGCACTGGTTTTACCAAATGGCATTACTTCTGGTTTCTGGTAGTGCAGGTGCCCATGTAGGTCTGACTGAGGGATCTGTCTTCCCTGAAACAAGCCAGGAGGAGAGGGCCAAGTTTAGTGCCCTCTCTTAGCAGCTTCTGTGAGTGTTAGGTGGTGGGCGTACACATACACACTGTGTCTGCACAACAGTGCCGGAGTAATAATTGCAGTTCCTTTATATTTAGTTTGCAGCATAAAATAATAATTCCCAGCACATATAAACAGCGGTGAAACTTCAGAGTGAGATCAGCCCACGTGCAAAGCTGCCAAGTACTTTAATGTTACTTGTATCAACAAAACAAATCTCTTTTTAGAAGAGATGGGGGAATAAGAAGAGATTTTTGTAGCTGTTGTATTTGCTGTTTCCTCTTCCCTTCCTTTCACTCTAGAAATTCCTTATCCTTTCATGCACTGTTGAGAATTAGCCATTTATTCTTAGTGCTGGTGATGCAGTCTTTGATATTTAAAATGGAATGTGTTCCTTTTTGATGCTCTGTGATTTTGAATGAAGTACATGCTAGCAGGGTAATGGCACAGAACAGTTAGATACTGGCCATTTTTTTTTCCTTTTCCATATTATTTCATCATTCCTAAGCAAAATAAATTTTTAAAAAGAGACTGTAAATTATTTATTGTTTGCATGGTGAATTGTTTTCACAGGGCTCTTATTCTCTTCTAAGCTGAAATCGTTGAATAGCTATGAGCTGTCACATTTTTTGTAAGTTATAACTGCATCAAGCTGTGCTGACAAAATGTTCCTGCATAACTGTTAATATGCATTGTCATTTTAAGCATGAAACAGTTTAGCTAATGATTTATCTCTTATAATGCAGCACTTGGGGCAGCTGTATGATTTGTCTCTTTAGCAAGTCAAGTAATTTCTTTAACAAAATGTTAAGCACAGATGGGCCATAGGCTGTCAGTTAACCATTATTGTGCATGCATCTGCTTGCCTTCAATGCACTGTTTTATGTATTCAGTCACTTACTTAGGCACAGCTCCCTGAAAAGCGGAACCTACTCTGATTGGCAAATAAAATGTTCATTTGTCTCTTCTTCCTATTGTTTTGTTTTGGTAACACATGTCAGCAGCTCAATTACCCAGTTCATTAACAGCTCCCAATGGACATGATGGCCAACCCCATGATAAGGAGGGCGATTGTGGCACATATGGTCAATAATAGCCTGTCTCTTGGTAATTGTAAATAAAAGTCACTGTTGGCCATTTCCTTTTACTGCAGCTACTGTTTTCTTCTTTACTTTGCTGTACAAAGCACATTTCTCAATGTGAATCAGTCCAACCAAAATAAAAATACCATCCACTCCTCTCCAGCACCTCACTTATATCACTGCTGCAGCTGTTTTTCCCTTTTTGTGTTGAATTTCCAGCTTGCAGCTTGCAGGAGATGCAACTGCTGTTTGCCAATTCCATTAACCAATTAATTACTCTTATTAATCAGTTTAGTTAAGCAGCAACAAATTTTCTTCCCATTTCTCTCATTCTCTCAGTTAAGACTTCTGTAAAGTGCCTGTGGAGTTTTAAAAAAGCCATTTACGATGTTTTTGTAAGTATGCCCTTTGCAAATAGCAGCGGTTTTCAAAGGGGGAATTGAAGTGTGACTTGATCCTTGTTAGATTAGCGATATTCATGTCTAGAGCACAGGGCTGCTTTTGCGTTTTGTTTCTTGTTTTTAAATATCTCATAGTCAAAATGCCAGTAAAAAGGGTTAAAAGCAATTTTACAACCTATTTGTATTTTTCGTGGTACTAAGTTTTCTGTTGCTTTCTAGCAAGTTTGAGAATTGTTTTTCATGTGCTTCCTGACTTAATTTTTCACTTTTTTAACAGGAACATGCAGTAGCATTAGCATATTTTATCTTAACCCCACTGGAGTCTTTTGTGGCTTCTTGTTGTTCTTTGTTTTTCAAAATTTGCTTTTCCATCAAAGCAGAGGAGTCTGACTGCTAACAAGCTCTGGGCCGTGCTCTAGCGGGTGAAATTTGGGGTGCCAAATCCCCCTGTAAACTGGATAACATTGCAGCTTGGGATCCTGCTAAACTTGCCAAAAGTGCTTTGGTGGGAGCACCGCAACACTCAGTTTCGGGGTGCTTTTCTAAACTTTGGGCTCGATCTCAGCTAAAGGTGCCATCCGGCTGCTGAAGGTCCAAAACAGCTCACAGGTGGCAACCACAGACCTTCAGCACCTGTCCCCACCACCAGCCATGCTCACAGCCACTGCTCAGCCTGCATGGGGGCTGCGGCACTGGGGGATTTGTTGAGTGTCAGGCCTCATTTGCCCAGGTTTGACAGGCGCAGAGCTGGCAGGCCATGCCCTTCCTGATGGCCCCTTGCTGTGGTAGGGAGGGGGAGAGGGACCTGGCCTCACATTTCTCCCAGAAAGTGCAGGAAAGCAGAGGGCTGACAGTGAGATGCTTGCTTGACTCTAGAGCTTTAATTATATTTTGTATGCAAATGCCAGCCCATAGCAGGAGGAGAGGAAGGATGGTAGGGAGACGCTGGTAGGAAGTAACATCATTGTTTTATTTTCCTGTGGATTTTATTTTGAGGAAAGAAAGGACTCATGGACTAACTTTGGTCTGCCGACTGCTCCCATGCCTGCTGCTGAGGGCCTGCCCCAGTGCAAGTGGGGGTCCCGGGGGAGCATCTGGCCTGGTTGTGAGCACTGGGCTTTCTGTAGGGGTGAGCCTTGCGGCCTAGATCCTGCCACGGCTTCCTCTTCTTCCTCTCTTTTCAGTTCCTCTGCAACAGCGCCGGGCCCTGGCGTGGGCAGAGGTCTCGCGGGGCCGCCTCCAGGTGCCGGTTTCAGGCCGGGGAGCGTGGATTAACCCCTGCTGCACGTCCCCTTCCCCCGGCTGCCCGGCCCCCCGCCCGCCGGCCTGGCCGCCTCCTTTGTGCCGCCCGCATCCTGCCAGGCAGGTGTCAGAGCCCTGAATGCGGGCGAGAGCCCTGCTGATGGATACCACAGATGGAGCGTGGAAATCGGCAGAATGGGCCTCAGCCACAGGCCATTTCTTAGGACCCAACAAAAGCCTCCAAATAAGTCAACAAAAATCCCAAAGATCACAAAGAGAAAGTGTCATTTGTCATTTGCCGCGGGTCTGTGTGGGGGTGGCGGCCCTGCCGTGCTCCTCCTCGCCTGCACCCGAGCCGACACGCCGGAGGTCACCCGCGTCCCCTCCTGCCCGGCGGCACCCAGCAGCGTGGCCGACACATGGAGGTGCTGGGGCCACAGCCGTGGTGCTGGGAGCACGGCCTGCACAGCTCGTGCCGTGTTCTAGCCAGACCCCTGGCCAGACAACCTGTCTGGGGGCTCGGAAGAAAGGGCTGTGAAATATTTTATTAAGCGGCTGCCAGAGGAGCTGTGCCATGGCAGGCTGTGGGACGGCAGCCCTCTGCCTGCTTCTGCAGAGTGCGGTGTGCTGCATCTATCATGTATGGTTTTTAAATGGTTGTCATGTTTTTGTTATTTAATTATTCAAATGAAATGTCTTGCTGAGAGGAGAAACAATCCAGGGAATGACCTCTTGTGCATTATTTTGTCGTTTGGTTTTTGCCCCGACATGTCTATTTACAGTGTTTGGAAAGCTGATAATTGCAGAGCTCCACGTGACCTGTGAAGCTGAGCAGGGCCTTCCTCCTGCCGTTGCGCTAACTAGGATGCAGCCTCTCCTCAGGCCACCAAGCAGGTCGCGAGGTGCTGTGGGACGAATGATTGCCCTTTAATGTTGTAATTTCTTCCTTAATTAAACGTCACGGCTCAGCTACTGGTGGTGCTTTGGGCTGCCGCCCCTGTGGTGCTCCGTGTGGGGAGGAGAGAGACTGGGAGCTGTGCTTACAGCCTGCAGGGTTGGAGTGCTCAGATTGTTAGGACAGCTGTGAAGGTTAGCAACACATGAAGCGTGGGTCTGTGGAGGTGGAAATAGCTAAAAACAACCACCTTTTCCTGTGCTGAGCGGTGTTATGCTGTGGAAGTTAGTGCCTCTGTTAGCTCAGTAAGAGGGCCGTAGGCTGTGGCTATAGAACTGATGGCAAATAAATATTGCAAAGGCTGAGGTTTGTCCAATTTGTGTGCTTAGCCAATGCTCTGGTAGGCTTCTCACCCATATAAAAATTTAATAATAGTATTTTATTATTAAAAAAATAAAGATAGAAACTTTCTTAAAACTAATGCTATTTAAAAACACTTCACAGGAAATAAAAACAGTGTAGTCTGTTGCAGAGACATGTAGTTACCGTTCTGAGATTGAGATTTGTCTGATTTTTAATATTGCAGATCACCCAAGACAAAGGAAGTCAGTTTTCAGTAAGGCTGCTCCTAGTAGCCAGACCTGGCAGAGGTAATACTGATGAAATCAGATGGGTATGAAAGCCATTTAATTGGATAGGTATTTTCTCCCTACTTGAGTTTCATTACTTTATATCTAAATGTTAGCATTAATTAGACACATTATCTGGACTCTTAGATGCTTTGTTCAGTTTTTGTTTGTTTCTGACTGGAGTATCTTTGTGCATTTCATATAATGTTGATTGTGAAGTAAAGCTAAAATGAAATCAAGTCAGCTTCTTGTTCTCACCACTGTGTGAACAGAAGGTGCAGGGAAACATTGTGAGTTTTTACTAAATCCTTCTGAAACATTTTTAGAAAGATCATTATAGCATTCCTGGTACCCCCACCCAATTACCTGAGGGTGTTCGGGGCAGACACAGAGTGATAAATATCCACTCTAAATTGCACCATTTAAGTTAGCTTGTCTCACTCTGGCATGTGTAGGTGCCATGGGTATCTGAGGCAACACGGGGAAATGATCTCTTTAAAAGGTCCTGTGTTTTCCTTGTTTCTGAACCAGGGAGGCAGGTGTCACTGACTCACTAGGGTTGGGTTTCCAACTGAAGATTTGGGATTTGTCAGTATCTCAATCTGGTGTTTATCCTGGGAAGCCCTAGATTTGCAACTTCTAGAAGAATGAGCTTGAACTACTTGGGATGGGATGTTTGTGCTCATTCCCCTTTGTCATGAGGGACAGTATTCTCCAGAACAGCTAAATTCAGTCTTATTTGGGGTAAAGCTTCCACACAAGTAAAAGACTCAGACTTGGATGTTCCCACTGTGCATTTATGTTGAGCTCTGTGGGGGTTTCTGCTGATGCCTTGTGTATGTTGGGTCCAAAATACTTATGGTGTCTGGACAGTGAAGATAGCTTTCACAGCAGAGCCTCTTGGCTAGAGTAATTATTATTATTTTTTTGTATGCAGAGACTCATAAACTCTTCAGTGGAGTTGTCTTTAAAAGCACTCTTTCTTTCCCACGCTGTAAGACTAAATAAACAGATTAGATATATTTATTAGTTTGAACAGCTTGAGTGAAATTGGAAATGGAAGATAGCCATAATTGAAAGAGGTGAAGGGTTTGAGCTGCAGTGTGAGGAACAGTGGTTTCTGTTCTGGCTTTGTGTTCTCAGTTACTTTCAAAAAAATCACGTTAAGATGATTATTCTAAATCAATGTCTCTATCAATAATTTATTTGATATTATTGAAGGAGTAGAAGCTATGCTTGCATTTCCACAGAACAAGCAGTTTCATCGTCATTGGGGAGTGTCTGCCCTCTTTAGGTGGTTTTCCTTGAAGGCTTGGGGAGGAAGGAATGCTTGTTGCCTGAGACAGCAGCAGATGCAAGTGAAGACTGGCTTTGGAAGTCTTTTTTTTTTTTTTGGGGGGGGGGGGGGAAGGAGAGGGGGCTCATGATAGTTTGTTGGAGAAAGTGAATGTCGTTGGGTACTAGGAGAGGCTTTGCTGCCCTCATCACAACTGTAGCTACAGGCTCAGCCCAACCAAGCTGTGGATGGTGTTCACTCCACTGTCAGCAAGGTGAGAGTAGTGCCACAGGGCTTTGGTGTAAGGGCAGCTGAATGTGGGGTGAGTGCTTGAAACCTGGCATGCCACTGCATCCATGAGCTCCTGTCAGCCTTCAGTGATGCCAGGGGCTTGCTTCCTCTGTGTGTGTGAGCTCACACTCACTGTGTCTCCATGTGTTCCTTCGTTTCCAAAAGATTAAATAAACTACATAAGGTGCTAAAATAATGCCTGTGAAACTGAATCTCAGTTTTCTAGGAGACTTGAAGATAGAGTCTGGAGATCTGCAAGTGGTGCCTTGGGACAGGCAACAAAGATCTGGGGGAAAGATCAATGGATCTAATAAGATACAGTTTTCTGGGCACAGCTTATCCTTTTATGTGAAGTATAGTGATCAGAGCTGATCACTGGTACCGATTTCACTTTAAATGGCTGATTGCAAGGGGTGGTAGGCCCTGTCTCGGGAGTGGATATGCTGTACATGGTCTGTTTCTTGATGACCCTCCTTAAGTACCAGCTCAGGGCACAGTAAGAGAGACCTCTGGTCCAGCACCTGGGCTGGTCTGTGCTCACATCCTGGAGGCTGAGCCACTGGCACACACCTGCGTCTGCCTACAGCCATTGCCTGTGCTGGGAAGCCTCCCATGCCTGGGAGGAGTAATGAAGAACTGTAAGGCAAAGGAAGTGGTCTGTTTGTTTCAGTTTTGGTTGTTTCATGTATCTCCTTACTTTAGTAACAGGAAGAATCAAGAAAAAAAATATTGCTCTGAGCTATTTTTATAGGACTTCTCTGAACAATTTTTTTTTTTTTTTTTTTTTTTTTTTTTTGAGTTAACACTTGTCTGGACTGTCCTAAGGTTATTAGGTGCTCCTAAGGCAGGCAAGTAAGTTGCACATGAGCAAGAATGCTTAAATGTGCCAAGATACACCAGTATCACTCAGAGTGTAGGAGGAATACTACACAAGACATAAGGAAATATTTGAATATGCAGGAAAATTAATTTATTCATTGCTGCTCCCCATAGCTTTGTCGTCATTTCTATAACCATTTCAGCAATAAGGATTTACTTATAGATCTGTTGGGAAAGTCTCATGCACGTGCATCTATATGTTTGAGTTGCAAAGCGCACACGGTGTGACAGATGTTTGCATCTGCGCAGCACGTAAGGGAAGAAGGCTGCATTGATGTCTGATTAGATCAAAGAACTGCTCCAGGTTTTTAAACTTGAAAATTATTGGAGTTAAAATGAAGAAATTGATTGATTCATTCACTCGAAAAGATTTCTAGAGGTCCTTATATATTTTTGGGTCAGAAAAAGGTGCTAAACTCATAACTGAATTGCTAATCCTTTTGGTTTGAGCACACTTGCATGGCATAACATTTAACTCTGATTTGTTTCTCCATTTATTCACTGTTTTGAAGTTTGCTAATTCAGTTCTGAGTCATGGAGACAAAAGCACTTTTTCGGCGTAAGATATCAGCAATGCGTCATTTTTTTTCTTCAACTGAAGCTAATGTTTTATTTTTATTTTTTATTTTGAGCATCAGCACCGCAGTCTGATGAAGGCTCTGATATCGATTCTGAACCAGATTTACCTTTAAAAAGAAAGCAGCGTCGCAGCAGGACGACCTTCACAGCAGAGCAACTGGAAGAGCTGGAAAGAGCTTTTGAGAGGACACACTACCCTGACATTTATACTCGGGAAGAACTCGCACAAAGAGCCAAACTCACGGAAGCTCGAGTTCAGGTATGAGTTTAAAGTCTGCCTAACAAAGGCAATTTCCTATTAATGTGACAGTCCTTTAATATTCTCACACGGTTCTGCTCTAGGTTAGAAGGAAAACGTGAAGCTATAATATTTACAGCCTTACGGGTTTTTACATCTGTACATGGACAATGATTTTCCAACTTTTTGAAACAACAGCATAGTCAGCCTTCACAGAAGAAGGTCTGTTATCCCAGTTTGTTTATTTTATGCATTTTACAGCACTCTGCATATAATCAGTTCAGCTGTTGTGCCAGTTTATAGTTATGTAACTGATTTCATCTGTTGTTGTTTGGGTCTTTCAGGCATTAACAGAGGAGAGAAAAACACTTTAAAAAGGACGTGTTTATAGAGCCATGCAGCGAGTATGGTAACTGGTGCAGTATCTACAGCTTACTATTATGTTAGCTTTTGAAGTTGACTTGATTTAAACCTTGTAACAACTCTTCTATACCCACTGTGTTTAATTCAAAACAAAATAAACCCTCAAATAACTGTTAGGTCTTCACAGCTTCATGTTGATCTGGATTGTCTAAAACAAGTGCTGGAGGAGTGAGTAAATCATGGCATTGATTTAAGTTTAAAACAAAAAAAAAAAAGCATGAACCTGGATTTTCAGATGTCCAAAATTGGCAGCTAGAAGCCAAATAATTCTGGAATAAACTGGATTTAGGAGTTCAGGTTCAGAGTAAGACTTGCTCTGTTCACAACACAGAATCGTGTCCTGTGAGATGTTTAGGAGAGGGAGAATCCTCTGATGCTCTTTCATTAATTGACATCCAAGAGGGATTGAAAAAGAGTGTCCGGTTTAAATCAATCCGAAGTGCAAGTGTTTGTAAGCAAATATGTGGTCGGCTGACAAGAAAAGTGAGCGGTAACTTGTGTGCTGACCAGGGATCCAGGTGAATTTGGCTGCTTTGGTGAAGCTGTTTTTATTGTTTGACCCTTTGAAACTCAGCCTGAGGCATTCAGACTCTCCAGACTGAAATAGGCGATTCAGAATATCCCTCCGACCTTGTAAGACAAGCATGCCTATTGTAGCCTGCCTGCATTTACTGAGTATCTGTCTTGAAGAATCCTGACTTTGTCAGCTTTACCTGCTAAATGTTTTTGCAGAAGACTTTGGACCAAATTTCTTGCAAGTGTTTGTTATGACTGTGAGAGAAAATCAGATGTATGGATGAATTTGTCTGGAGGGCGAACTCAGTGGTGCATGACTCTCTTCTTAAAATGTTTACTAGGTATAATGCTTGCAAAAGAGCTTTGTATCTAAACTTGGGCCAGGTAAGACCAAATCAAGCTCTGGAAATCATCCACGCACAAGCATAATAAAGATAGCTTCCTACATACGTCCCCTTAGCAAGACAAACTGGATGTAGGATATGATGGTTTATGTTAGCTTCAGTGGAAAGATACGATAAAATGAAAAAGACCTTGTTCGTGTTTTTCTAAATCAATGACCCACAGCTAGAAGAAAAGCAGAACTCTCATTAACATAACAGCTGTCTTAATGTGGCTTTAACCCTGTGACTTTTTACATTCCTTATGGCTTCCTTGGTTCCCTTGAGACGCATCTTGTCTCACACCACTCCTATGATCTATAGCCACACAAATTCCCCAGTACCTCTGACATATGGATATTTTGCCTAACCCAGCATGGAGGAAAGTTTCCAGTCAATCAGTGATTGAAACACCAGAACAAAACCTTTCTGGCTTAGAGATGAGCCGGGGTTGAAGTAGCCAGCCTGTGGGTAGTTTCGTAGTGCACTCCATCTGTCTGGTACCCTTGAAGGGCTGGCAGAGTGTTTTAGCAGTGGATTAAGGGATACAGGATTTTCCTTATCAGCATTCAGCACCTCTCTACAGCCCCTTAAAATAGCCACCTATGATGGGCATGAAATAAAAGAAGACCTGTGAAAGGAAATAACCCTAAGAGACTTGAGCCTGAGAGGGCTGGAGAGCCATACTGATGCAGCATTCAAGCTTTCTTAGTCACATTTCTTTTTTGGTAAGAGTACGACAGAGATCAGAGATACCAAATTTTATATGGATATATACACAAAGATCTCTTTGACTGCTACTTGATTAAATATTGTGTACAGGAGTATCATGTACTCTTTGCAGCCCGAATCTGGATGAGATTGGAACATTATTTTTTTTCTCTTGAGATTTTCTAATGGGATTTTCTATAATGGCAGATCTCATAGAGTTGTTTTACATTGTCTAGGATGTTAGCTAAGTAATGCTTAACCGATTACAACAGAACGAATGAGCTATTCTTTCAGTCCCTCCATGTTTTGCTTTTTCTAACTGCCACTCCCATGCATCCTCTTTCCTTCTATTCCCAAGGTGATCTCTGAACACTCATGAAAGGAAGAGTCTTAAACCTGCAAACTGTCTTTTTTCTCACTTTCTCACTGCTGAAGGGTGGCCAGGCACGTGTTTCTAAGCAGGCTGGTTGGAGGGGGTGGGGAAAGCCACCTCTGGGTTGAGATCAAATTTAGAATGTTTCAGGCCCTAAAGGGAATTTTTTGAAAGCTATGAGCAACTGAAAACAGACTTTACACTGTTAATGTTATTTGTGTATTTAAATTGTGGGGACAGGAAAGGCTTTTGGGGTAAGAAATGAAACAAGCTCCATGTTGCAAGAATCACAAGATGTATAACTGTAATTATCACGAGTACTTAAGCACCGTATGTAAAAAGAAGTTAAAATACTCCCTAGAATTCCTCCTACACTGCCATTGTGCTCCAGGATGCTGGGAGTCTCTCCCTCGTGTTTGAGCCTAGATGTCATGTGGAAACAGGACAGCCTCTGCTGCCTCTTCCAAGGGCACCCAGCTCTTTTCTGCACGTTAGGTGCATCAGGAAGGGAAAAGATTGTTGGTGTTGTGCATTCAACGTATGTCACTCAAAAACTTAAGTCAAGTCCCCAAGGCCTAGAGTGACCCTAAAAAAAGAAAAAAGAAAAAAAAAAGAAAAAAAAATGATCCTCTTTAGTATGAAGTTGCAGCTTTCCATACTGTGAATTAAACTCATAAACTTCCAATAGAAACTCATTAAGCCATCATGAAGTTGCAGTGTAGACTCTTCAGGTCTCTGGCCTATTTTTACTGAATCAACCTGGGGGCTAATTCCAAAAGTGAAATTTTCCCCACTGTAGATAAAGATCAAAGGCTCCTTCTGAGCTTCAGAGGAGCACGGTTACGGTTTCTGTAACAAACAATGCATAAGGAATGAAGTGGGTAGTGTCTCCTCTGGCCACTTCTGGATTCCCGCACCAGGCTTATTTTTAGTCCTGGATGAACCAAGTGAATTTGGCAGCAGCGTGGGGCCTCAATCTATAGGCTGGGGATGAGTTTGTACATTCTCATGTCAACCCTGTGGTAAGCTTTTGTAAAAATCTCATCGCAGCTTCAGTAAATAGAAGTCCTAAGGGCTCAGAAGTCTTGTGCAGCCAGAAGTAGGAATATTTTACTATTTTAGAGACATGATTGCATGTTTTTGTTCACTGTGACATATGGAAAGGAAGAGAAGGTTTGGAGAAGATAGAGGAGGGAAAGGGGAGAGAATCAATGATGACTCTTAAGCTGCTGGTATGATTTGAAAGATCTGAAGTCCAATCTCTTAGCTTTAACAGTCTCTTCTCAGTAGCAAACAGTGAGAAGCATTCACTGGGAAATCAGGGGAGGAGGGACCTGTGCCAAAAAAAATCTTTATTTGCACTCAGCTCCTGTGGAATGGTTTGAGCTTGTGCTCCAGCTGCATGGTCCTATGGGGAGATGGGCTAAAGGAATGTGGGATGGATTCAGCAACATTTAAGACCTCTCAGCAGATCTTTACAGATATTCCTGATGTGGTTTATGGAAAATTTATAGTGCCTCTTCTTGAGGCTGTCCCTCTTGCATCGTATATAGGATACAGAAAGAAAATGCTGTGTGTATTCTTGTAGTAGATAACCTTGCAACTGCAATTTTTTTTTTTTTTTTTTCCCTGAGGTAAAGCAGGAATTCATATGGATAAATTAGCCAACTACAAACACATGCAGGCCCAAAAAGACATTTATAAATATAAAGGAGAAGAAAGGACGTGATTTTTGATTCTCTTTTTCTGGTCCGTACTGCCTATGTGCTCAAATTAGTGGTGTTTTAATTTATAACTGCACAGTTCATTGTGCTCATTAGTCAATACTACTGAGTAGCAGAACCACTCAGCTGCAGTGTTTTAAAAGTAGTTGTGCAGGACTGAGGCAGAGTAACGTGTGAGAGTTGGGTATGTTGGATCACGTAGGGAAGTAGTTGGAAGTCCTCATTCCCTTCATTTTTTTTGTTTGTTTTTGCTTTTTGGAGGAAGGAAGAGGTGGGAATATGGCAAGGAGGCAGGTATGTGGAAAATATCAGGAGGCAAACGGGGGAAAATTTCCCTTTGGCTGAAATGAGAAGTGCCGCTAACAATTACTCAGTCTTTTGACTTTGCATGCTTTTGGCACTTACGCTTGCAATGGTCAGGACTGCGTTTTAACAAAATATCCACGAGTTTCCTGCAGAATTCACATCTCAGATGTTTTGTGCTGGTGGTTTAGAGATGTTTTTCCCTTAAAAGCACATAGAGCACTCTGTGTTTGTGATCAGGCTGTTGAGATGTCAGGGCTGATTACACTGTTATGTTCCCAAGTGAATAAATGCATCTCTTAAGGAGTATCCTGTTGAGATCAACAAAGTAAGATGCTGGCATGGTCGCTTGCAAACTACTTAAAGGAAAAATGATAATAAAAAGCAGGATCTGAATATAAGAAAGCAGAAATGGGAGAAACTTATTAGGTCACTTAATCCTTTCAACAGCACTGCAATATATATACATACAAAATTATATTATACTTATTTAATATTCTATATTGCAGAGTGATTTCTTTTTTGTCAGTCCAGTTCCAGATGTGTGAAAAATTGGGTCTCCAATGCTTACTTCCTTTAAGTTACACTTCTTTTTTTTTTTTTTTGCACTATGCTCTCACTCTTCTTCAGTTCTATTTTCAAGGCCTTCAGAGACGTAAATTTTGGCCAGACTCTGTGGTTAAACTTCGTTTCCAAATCATCAGAGTAATTTACATTCCATCTCTGAAAGTGACACTGAAGCTGGGGAGCCAAAGTCTCACCAACACAAACGTGCCTTGGCTGCGAGCACGGCCTGGCTTTGGGTGCTGGGGTCACCCAGCAGGCTGCCTTTCCTCTGCCCGTGCGCATGTTTGCACAACACCAAGCACAATGCTTACCTAATTTAGAGCTAAGGCCCCAGCACGGGCAGGTCAGATTTCTTCTGATGCGGGTCTGTTGGTGTAAGAATGCTGGATTTTGAGTCTCTGAAAGGCAGAAGCTCTAATATCTATTGCTTTGCTTCCATGAGGGAATTCAGCATGGTCGTGGTGACTGCAGCACAAAGGTGATGATTGCTTTGCTCAGAAGTGAGGCTGTGGAAGAACAGGAGTATGCCGTGGGGAATCTGCTAGATTTGAAAATCTTCTTAATGTGGGGATTTTGTCATTTTGATGAAATTTACTGAATGGAAATGTGGTTCAATGATGTTGGAAATGAACAAACAAAAGAAAGCATTTCCCTGGATATTTACAGTATGCTACTGAGCATACACAATGGTTTGTGGTAATTATTTTTGCCTTGTCTTAATATTGGCAAAATTTTTCAAGATTTCTTTAATTAGAGGCAATGATGCATGTGTATTTTTCATAGGTGTTGATTAATTTTTTTCCTGGACTTTTCAGAATAAATTAAGGCAGCTGAATGTAGTCTAAGTAGAATAACATGATTTTTAAAAGGTATAATTTCACTTAACCTACAAAGCGTATAACTGCTTCTGCATAAAGTTTGGCATCTGACTCATTTTAACAAATATTACGTAAAACATAAATAAAATGTTTGAATTATTTAGCTTAGAGTCACTTCGTCTTGACTTTATTAATTTGATTTTCATCTTTTTAACTCTCCCATTTCACTTTCTTTGTGTTCCTTTTTCTTCTTACTGTTAGACTGTTTCCTCTTTGTGTTCCGTCTCACACAATACCCGTGGTCTGCAGTTACTTGGTGTGAAGTAGGAGTTAAACACAGTGGTAAACCACATCTCTACTTTATGGATCTAGGTTAGACCCACCATGTTTCAGACACTGGCCATCATGTCAGAAGGGCTGGGCCGTGCTAGGCAGTAAAAATCCTTGTGTTGAAACACCCAGAAATCAGAGCTTCAGTGAGTTCACTTGTGAAGATGTGTGATGGTAACTGTTGGGGCCACACTTACGGTCATTTTTATGATAAATCCTTTTTGCTTTTACCAAGGTGGATCCAAAGCCCATTAAAATCAAAGGAAAACAAGGACATACATGGATGATGCCCCTTGTGCTTGCTGCTAAGACGTTTTTGTGCCTTTTCATCACTGGGTAGCAGAAAGCGCACGTGGTTATTGCGGCAGTGAGTCCTTGGTGTTCGCAAAAGGGCTTAAGTCTTGTGGCAGATTCTTCATGTGGGACAAACTCCTGTAGCCATGTTCTGCAGGGGATCATTTGGTAGAAACTTGATCTGCTGTGACTTCACTTTGGTCGGCCCAGCAACGGTACAGCAGCCACATGGCAGCTGGGCTGGCAGCAGAGCTTCTGCATGTGCTCACTGTAGGGCTGCTGTGGGCTTCTGCGTACTGCCGAGCGTGTCCCTGCCTGTGATGGTCTGTGTACCTCTGTGGTTCAGGGAAAGCACTTGCCTATAAAATGAGCTAAATGTAGGCAAGACCTATAATCTGTAAATAAAAGCATAACACTTGGCATTAATGCTGCTGCTGAGTTCCAGTTTCAGATCTGACTCAGTTTTTAAGAAAGATCTAGAGCCAGAAGACAGACCCTTATCTGTAGAGGAAATAAAATCTCATTGCCCCATTTTCCTGAATGAAATCCACACAGTGGTGTTCAGCAAGGTTCCCAAAGCGTTTGAAGATCACCAGATAACCCTCTTGACCTGAAGAAGGGAGAGTGTCATGGAGAAAGCAATAGTTAATGACCTGGGTGGGCTAATTACAATGTGTGTTCACTGTTCCCCACTCCCTCTGTGACCTCCATTATCCTTCCTAAGTGCACGTCGGCTCTTCAGAGAGCCCCTTTCTCCCTCTTCAGAGTATTTTGCCCCTTCTTTCTTTTTGGTCATCTTCAAAGGACACCGCAACAGGAATGTGAGACTGGTGGGCTCTGAGGGGCATAAGTGTGTGGAAGAGGTCTGAGGAGTAAGAAATTTGGGCTGAAATGTCAGCAAGGGAGTTCAAAATGTTCTACGCCCTCATATAAAGGCAGCTTATGGCCTGTAATGTTACACCTGGAAATGTAGTCTGTGATGGCTGATTGATAAGCTGGCGTGGGCTGCCCACTGGAAGGGTGACAGATCTGAGACCTCACTTACTGTTACAGATACTTCTACTTGTGGTTCAGCAGCTAGTGTGCCTCTTGGCCTTCAGGCTGCACTGCCTACAGGCTCTGCAGACGTACTGTGTGAGACCTTAGCTGACTGTTAGCATCTTTTCTAATTGATCAGCTGCAGCTGCTTCACAATCTACAATTATGAGCAATAATATGTCTGGTTATTTACAAAATGTAAAAGCCTTTCTCTCCTGCAGTTGTCCTTGTCATGGAAAAGGTTTAACCTAGAAGATACTCTAAACCTGCAGCAAGGCACTGGTGATGCACACCAGGTCTGGGCACCCCTGCTGTGCCTGCCTGCCCTTCAGACTTGTGACATGTAGTCAGCACTGATACCAGTATTAACCTACACGCTGCAGATCTTATTGTCTGTGTCAGTAAGATCTTGTCTCTTCCTTTCTTGTAGGTAATAAGAGCCATCAAAGGCTTGGAAAACTTAGAGCATGAGCTGAGAATGATGTGAAGGAATCACTTGTTGGTAGAAAACAGACTTATAGCTGAATTGTTCCACTAATCCAAAACCCATCTGCTTGATACCTTGTCCTGGGAACAGATTTCAGAGTGGCTGGTTCTGAAATACTGATCTAGTACTGAAATTCTGATCTAGTGTTAAAATGTTGAGTTAATTGAGAGACTTTTTGTACATGTGGGAATACATGAAAACTTGCTGGGTGGGCTTTGTTTCTTTGTATGCAGAGCTTTTGCTTTTCAAATTAAAAGCTTAAAGTCCTGTTGATAATTAGGGCAATATAACATTCCAGCATATAAATATAAGCACCTTCCAACAGTGCTTCAAGGGATGCTGCTGACTTGTCAGCAATTTGAATGCAAAAACAAAGCAATTCAGACCAAATAGCTTTGGCTGGCACTCAGATTAAATGGAGAGATGTTTTCCCTTTCTCATTAAATCTGGCAAGTAAGGACAGTGATTAATAGCTATTAAAGGCACTAAAGCTTGAAAACATTAGTCAGCTTCTTTCTCAGGAGGCTGTAGTTGAGAGGAAACTGGGCTTTGGGATTCCTGCTTCCTGTCTGTTGAACCATGAAAGTGTGTGCCAAGGGCTCTTTGAGTGTCTAGGAGCTCTGAGCCGATGGCAGATGTGCCCAGTGCACACCTTCTCTTGCTCTCTTCTGAGACACTGATTGCATTTTAAATATGATGCCATTATTTCTGATGCACCTTTGTTAAATGTACAGAAATCAAATACGCCTAATTAAATCATTTGTAGGTCTGGTTTAGCAACCGCCGTGCTAGATGGAGGAAGCAGGCAGGAGCCAACCAACTGATGGCTTTCAACCACCTGATCCCAGGAGGGTTTCCGCCCAGCGCCATGCCGACTCTGCCGACATACCAGCTCTCTGAGCCGTCCTATCAGCCCACCTCCATACCGCAAGGTACAGTAGTAAACAGGTACTTGGCTAGAGCGTGCTACTGGGGGCTTCATGTGTTGATCCATTGCAGAAACATTTTCTTCTCAAAATGTAGAATAAAGGACATTGGCTACTTTAGGGACTGACTCAGTGATGACCTTGTAAGTCTACTTATTTAAAATATGTAAGAATTCTAATTTGTTTTGCTGCAAGAAAGAGCTGGTTCCACATGAAAGGTACTATCTTTAGAGGAATAATAGCCTCATGCATTGCAGAGGTGTGGTGTGAAAGATGCAGCAGTTGTGTCCTGTCCTCTTGGTTGCTTTTGATGGTGATGCACTGAAACTTCAGTAAGTACTCCCAGCTTTTCCCAGTGGAAATAATCAGCTATTCAGACCATTGTTTTGCATCAGATAGTAGCAAGTCTCAGCATGGTAAAAATTTGTCATAACCTTACCAGAAATTCTGGGAACATTGGTAGATTGGAGCAAGGGAAACAGATCTTTAGTCTTTACTAGATTTTGCTGATAAAGAAAATCCTTACAGGAGAGATTGTATAAACCAAGTTACCATATCCTCCTTGATCCCTCTGTGAGATTTTTATGCTAACTGCTGTTGAATGTTGTTGCCAGATTATTTAAGTAATGGAATTTTCGAAAGCCCAGGACTTTTCCCATCCATTGTTAGCTTCACTACAAATCACAGCAGAATTTCTGTGCTGTGACCAGAAAGGGAAAGCCTGTCTTCTAAAAAAATCAAGCTTTTCTTTTATATGTAAGCTTATATGCGTGTATAGGTGCACATATAAATAATCTAAAATATATTTATTTTCATATGTTATATATAATTTTGTGGTCAGTTCTAAACAGTGCACTTTCTGAGAATTATCTGAAAACTGTGAGTGTCTGTTTTGGCCTTTATGGTCTATCTAATAATGACGATTTCATGGAATTTTTATGTAATTTTGCTGTCCAGCTAGATATCTAGCAATGTTGAAGGCTTACCATTCTATTTAATCAGTACTTCCATGCAGGTTCTGATGAAATTATATCAAGTTGAGCTTCACATAATGAACTTATTACGCTAGAAAAAGAGGAGGGAAATGATCAGTGTGTTTCTTTTCCTTCCAGCCGTGTCTGATCCAAGCAGTACAGTCCATAGACCTCAGCCTCTCCCTCCAAGCACTGTACACCAAAGCAGCCTCCCTTCGAACCCAGAGAGCAGCTCTGCCTATTGCCTACCCAGTACCAGGCATGGATTTTCCAGCTATACAGACAGCTTTGTGCCTCCGTCCGGGCCCTCAAATCCCATGAACCCTGCCATTGGCAATGGCCTTTCACCTCAGGTCAGTCCTGTGTTTTCAGACAGAGGATTTGCTGTATACCAGAACCAAAGAGTCTATTCCCTCAGGCCACAGTATAATGAATTGCCAAATTTAAACCATAATGTATTCTTTATACAAGCCACATGATTTCAGTTTGCTAGTTTCCTTCTTTTTTTATTTTTTTCTTCCTACTGGCTGAATCAAGAGTCATAGCTTATATTTAATTTCAAGTGATTTATAAAGTAATCATACAGGGTTTGTGTTTACGTTCAGTTGTTAGGCATTGGTAACGTACTGCTATTTTCCTGAAGATCCAGTGCTAGGTACAGAAAGTAGATCTTGTAGCTTTTGCGTGAATAAAATCTCTTTAAGATAACCTCACAAAGGTTTTACCAGATACTGCGGGAAAACTGCAGGCAAGTGGTGCTAGGAGAGTTCTGAGGGCTGAACACTACACTTTGAGATGAGCTATAATCGAGTTATAAATACATAAATTAGGAGCATTACTGCTCTTCGGCAATGTATGAATGCATGACTACCATAATTGTTTTTCTAATTTGCATGAGCTCTTCTTAGGAAATCATGTTAATAAATTGCCTTGATAATTGAGTGTCAAAAGGTTGGTTAAATTTTCCTACATGAGGCATCTGTCTGAAGCTGACATTATTAGTTAGACTTGAATAGACGGTAGTTTATTTTATTAGCTAGGGCTTTGCCCAGGTGCTCAGAAAGAGATGTCCACTAAATTCTGAGAAGTCACAAAGAGGATGCAATCTATAATTACAATCAGGAATCTCTTCAGGGCTGAAAGTGAGAGTTTTAACGGCTTTATCTTCTTTCCACCCTTTTTTCCTCGAAGTGGTTAGAAAAACAGAGAGAAGCTCAGAATGACACAAATGAAAAGTGAAAAGACAATTATACTCAATTACACACTAATCACTGACTATCACCACTGCCTAAGCAGGGAGAGGGCATTCTAATAGGCAGAAAATGAGATTTTAATGGCACAAAGGGTGGCCAAAATAACGACTCGTATATCTTTGCCTCCTTCGTTTTCTTCAACTTGTGGTTTGCATCTCGGGAGTACAGTTCCTGGTTCCTGTGCAACGGTGATAACTCTGTGCAGCTGAAAAGTTCAAAGGCACTGGAGTTGAAAAGAATGAATAACAAAGGCAATGAAATAAACATTTTTGCCCAAAGGCAAAAGTTCATAAACCCTTTTTTGTAACAGTAAATGTAATTAAGTTTCACAGATTCCTATAGCATAGAGTGGAGTACAAAACTTTATGGCTTGAAACCTTGAGAAAAAAATACCAACTGAAAAAACAAACGGATGTACTTCCAACAAGACTTGAATGGATTTTGTTCTAAAGAATTCTCATTTCTAAATGCAATCTTCAACAAAAGCCATGACTTTTTTAAAATGGTTGGTTTCATAGTATGCAAGGCTTCCACAGTTTGGATATAAATATCTTTCTAGGATTGAGCGTTAATCCATCAAAGGTAGTTGTTAGTGTCAGTTTAAATGTATGTTGGTTCTGGCTATGGAAAATGTGATCTTTTTTTTCTTTCACAAAGCTTTTATTGTCTGTGACACAGAAGTTGAGCGCAACAGTAAAGAAATCTTGTGATGTCTGGGCAAAGTGGGACAAAACAGTGAGGCCAGGCTTCCTCCCCCCAAAGTCTTGCTGATTTGAGGTTTGATATAATCAAAAGGAGATTCTGGAGCAGATTAGACTTCTTTTAATCAGTTGCTGGGCTTCTTTACACCCGGCTCTGTCTTTATGCTATGAAACTTCTGCTGTTTTTTTTGTTCTTTAATTTTCTGCTCTAAATCTTTTCCTGCCCTGGTCTTTAGAGCTGCTGTCTTTATTCTGCACCTTTACCAGCAAGTTTAGAAGGAGGCTGATCATTCAGAAATTGATGCTATGTGTTCATCACTGATTGTACACAGGTGATCGCTTATATCCACTTAGATGTTGAACAGCTTCTTGACAACGGAACGATGAACCTGACTGGCTGATAAATATCTTTCCATCACCTCACAGCAAACAAATAAACAAAAAAATCAGCCCTAAAATACTCATGTATTGTTACCAATAGCACCTCTGAAACAGTTTTGGGGCCTAAGTGATAATGGAGGCACCTCAGGATTAAATTACTTACCCAGGGTTTCTGTCTCTGCAACTATTCCGTCGTCTTTGTTGCATAAAACTGTTCATTATGTGAAACAACTGTCATTCCAGAGAAACAATGATTGTGCTTTATGCCTGAAAGACGAGCCCAAGACATTGATTACGTCTGTGCTATGCTACTGGGTGTGAGATGTGTTTCATTCGGTTTTTTGGGGTCCCAGAGGATCCCCTTGCTGGGTTTCCTTGGGACCTGTGCACCACAGGTGTCCGAGTGTAGCCAGGAAGTTTAAAGCCAGTTCTGCACTGGTGATTTTATTAAAAAAGAAACAGGAATTTTCCTGCTGAGTGGGCATGTTGCAGTGCCCTGCGTGTGTGTGGAATTTAGATGAGAGAGGATCTTTTCGCTAGCTGGTGGATTTTTGACCACAGTAAGTCTGGGTGTGTGAGCAATTAAATAATGTTTCCACCCATCAGTGTCTCTCTCAGAAAAGCACTCTGGATATACTGTCCGTAAGGCTGAATTTACAGTGGCTTCAGTGGGAGGGAGAAGGTGGGGGCTTTGTCTGAACCCAAATAATCTTTTGTGAGTAAAAAATAAAACCCTCGGAATTTGCAGAACAAAATCTAATATTAAGATTCACAGGATTATAGTCTTACCACACTTAAACCTCCTCTTCCCTTTAACTTCAGTTTATTCCAGTTGAGGGTCTGACATGCAAACCTCTGGGGATGCTTTATTTGCTGTGCAAGATGTTTCCTTTCTAACTTTGTTCTTGGGTATGATAGACTGAAGTGTTGTTCAAGGCAAGCAGTAGGTGAAACACAGAGGAAATGGGGAAATGACTGGGGTGCTGTAACTTTATTTTTATCACTTCATCCATGAACTTGGAAGTTAGAGGACTGTACATCTTGCTCAGTTTTAAGAAGCAGAACTTAATGTAGCTGTCTTGCAGGCTGGTAGTTTACTGGGAAATAAAATGGTATTCTTGTTTATAAGAGTGAGAATAGGACGGGTCCCACCTGGTTAACATTCAGGCCTTTATTGCATCGTGGCAAGATCTGCAGATCCCCTCCAGATGATGGATGGCTCTCCTTGTGCATCTGGTTTCCTTGCTACCACCTGGCTGTGGTGAGAACCTGGCCCACAGACCTGTCAAAGATAGGCTTCTGCAGGAATAAGATAGTGATGGATGTCTTGGGAAACTGATAGCTAGGAGCGTCCTTGTTTGTATCAAATAGAAAAACAACCAAACCACAAGCACTCCATCTCAGCCAGAGTTCTCTAAATATAATGTCAGAACAGAGATTATTAGTGTGTAATATATGTAAATCACATATTTTTATGTTTTCTATGCCTATTATGCAGCTTCTTGGCTTTCATGCATACATTTATGGGGATATTGTATTTCCTTTTCAAATTAGGTTTCAGTTGCTTAGTGCATTTTCTGTTAACAAAATCGGTTAACTCGAAATTGTTAGGGAGTAGCATATCTGTGGGTTAATGTGTGTGTGTGCAGGAGTTGAGTGTGCCTCTGAATTGCCATGGCACTTTCTGAGCCCAGCATTAGCAGCCACCCCTGGTTCTTTGACTGTAAACAGAAGACGGACTGCCGTAACATTTGTCTTGCAAGAGCTGCAGGTGTATGGTCCTAAAAGAGAGCAGATTGTTTTTAAGACAGGATTTCAATATTTTGAACTGCTTCATTTAAGACAAGGAAAAAGTCTTTTCCGGTGTACATGGGCATCCCTTGACCTTGTCATGTGCTTTTTATTAATGTCAAAGCAGCGCAGTTTGCCCTACACAGTTTGCACGTTTGGAAGCACGCTGTTTCTGGCTGCTCTTAGGTTCAGAGTGAGCAGCAACACTGTGCTCACATTGTTGCCCATGAGGCTACTTGCTTCCTGCAGTTAACTTTTAAGATGCTCTGGTAAACTTTTAACAGAGAAAACAAATGTGTGCAGCCTGTATCCTGCTGGACATCAGGTTTTCTTTTCCTCCTTGCCCTCTAGAAAACTTCTGAGCTCTACTTTTTCCTTTCCCTTATTGTCTTTCTCTCTAACTGAGCCTAACTAGTAGCTTTAAAGACTGCATTTTCTAAATGGAAAGAGGATTGAATGTTGAATGTGCAGAAGATCACAATATTCTTGAAAATACTTTGCAGTTCTCATGCAATTACGTGGAGCTCAAGACTAATCTTGATAAGAAAATTCCAAACATTTCTGTGAACAGTAGTAAAATTGCCAGCTGTTTCAGTGTTTCTTTCTTTTACTGTCAAAACATTTCACTGCCTGAGTTTAAGAATGAACCTGTAAATTCTCTTGATGAGATAGATCCTAGGTAACTGACTTTAGTCTTTGTGAGCATTGGTTTTCATTAACCTGAGGTACAGACCTGGTGGCAGCTGTCGAATCAGTTAGATATATACATACTGTCTTGTTAACTCTGTTAAAGAGAACACTCTGTTAAAGAATCAACTTGAATTTCCTCATTAACAAGGCAGGAAGAAAAAATACAACTGTTAATTCATTATGCCTTTTACAACACCTTCTAATTACTATGCAGCTGAAAACATACTATTTAGTTCTATGTTCCTTACCAATCAGAAGCTCATGATGTTTGTCACAGTGATGTTGGCTTTGAGAACTCTTTACTTAATGACCAAGAACAGGTCAGGGATTTCTCTGTGGGGAAGAAAGTTAATTCACATGATATAATTTCAATGAGAGCAATTTTATTTTATTTTTAGTAAAAATAAATACATTAGATGAAAGAATGAGAAAGTTCAGTCTATGGGATTGTTTCTGTTTCTGGAATATGATATAAATACACGAGATTCAATAGTTTAGTAATTGTTACCTTGCAAAAATAATATCATCATTTTGTAAATATTGTAATTATGAATCTAAAATGCATTAACATATTTATTATATAGGTTAATTATATTTATTAGTATAACTACAACAATAAACTGGTGACCTTACATTCTGAATGTCCACCACAGCGTCCTTCCCTGGGCCTTTATCCAACTTCACCTTCCGCTTGCCAGAATGTTTTTGAGGGCAGAATGCAGCCTTCCAAAACAGGTCTGCTCTTTACTGCTCAGAAATCTGAAGCGTGGGGGGGTGAGNAAAGGCTCTGGACTCTGCTGAAAAATCAGTATGAAAATGTAAGAGTAAAATAACGCAATATGTATCAAACTTATCAGTAAGTACTGTGATTTTTAATCACAGTTTTTTCACATCACAGCGGTCAAACCACAGCAAATTTATAGTTCAGTGTGTGAGGTTTTCTTTCTGAAAGTGCTTTGTGTAGGCACTGTAAGACGATAATGCTTATCCAGAAGCTTTGACAGTTCTTAAATTAATATATTTTGAAACAGTCTATGATTCTGACTGCTAGATGTTGCTCTGCTCTTACACCTGGCTGCTGTTTCATGACGAATTTTCAGGTGAAAATTTCTTTCAAAAATGAAGCCCGAGTTTTCCCTACCCCTAACAACTCCCATTTAAAACAAAAACATTATGTTTATTTGCCTCAGAGTTTAAAACATAAACAAAAATGTTTTAGAATAACGCATCGTTCCTGATATATAATAATTGTAAAAATTTTGAACAAATCTTTATGGTAATTTCACATCTTAACTTTTTTTTTTTTTTAACAGACATCACAAGAAACAAAATAAGCCTTATTTTGTACCCTGTGATATTGGAAGTTTTAGAATTCCCACAAGACTGACTCACCTGTTTCCATAATAATTTGTATCACTTACAATATACACAAGATGAGCGCTCAGCTGCACTGCAGCTCTTAAAGTAATGTTTTGAGTTTGCTGCACATAGACTTTAAACTTGAACCACTTAAACAAAAGCATGATTTAGTTCTTCATAGAATATTTGACTTGCATGCATTGGTGAACTTTTAATTCTTTAATGAATTTACGAAATGAAAATATCTACAGGAATGTAAGTACTTGCATATTTATTCAGTTAATGGCTGGTACGTGAATGAGGGCTTTGTTGTGAGTAATCACTGGTGGCTTACTTGAGTAACTATGTTCCGTATTTTAGATTTCCAAGGGAAAATACTAAAAATACGACAGTATGATTTGGTGAAAAGCCTATATTGCAGTGAGATCAGAAAGAGCAAAATTTAATCCACAGCAAAGTTGCTCTAGAAAGCAATGCCTCTATCTTCAAATGCGTAGGGCTCAGTTTGCTTCAGAATTTCCAACCCCTCAAGAGAGAACTGCCTAATTTTTTGGTTGATTTTTACCAGGATATCACTAACAGTAATCATTTCCTTATAAAAGGAAGACTGAGTGCTGAGTCAGAATGCTAAGAGGCTTAGTCTTGCCTAGTCAAAATAGCAAAATGTTTGAGTTTGTCCTGGTGATGATTAACCCGGCATTGGAGTCCTAATGGCATAGACACTAATGGAAGCCTCATGAATAAACCTTTCCTTGCAGGTTGGATTACTTCAGCAATGTTTGTTTGTCATCTTTTTCACATTTACAGATAATATTTCTTTTAACTATTTGGCAAGGATTTTGTAGCAACTTCCCCTTGGTTGATCCAGCCATCCAGCCATGTAAGACCATGTAACAGCTGTAATAGGGCCAAACGGAGTTCAGTGAGAATCTTGCTGCAAAAGCTTCGCATATCACATCCCCAGGCTTTCTGCCAGTGATAAAATTAACTAGGGTTTGAATTTAAAATTAAAAAAAAAAAGGAAAACAAAATGGTTTTTGTTTGTCTAGCTTCCAGAAAACAGAATGGTGTATTCCAGTTGTGAAGGGAAGGCGTGTGAGAGTCCAGCTGTCTCTAGCCTTTTTGATGATGGCTGGATTGTCTCTGTTGTGTTTTGGGTCGAGCAGTAGGTGGGAGAAGAGTTTACAGGGAAAGGGAAATCTAACCCTACGCTATGAACGACTGTAAGTAATATTGCCATATTTAACAATCTAAACTCACAAGCCAGTACCTACAATCCCTAAGACTGCCTAACAATTTTGAGATATTAAGTATTTATACTTAACTACATACAATATATATAAATAATATATAATAGAAAAAATTGAACACATATTCATCTTTGGGCCTTCTAGTTTGCCTTTTCAGTCTTAACATTTTTGAAGCTTCTCCATGCAACAGTATTTAGAGAATTTCTCTTAATTATTTTCTCAGAGTTTCCTAGTCCTGTGAGTCCATGATCTAGTGCTTGAAAAAAGGCACTAGTTTAGAGACAAACTGTGGTAATGTTGTGGACATCAGTAATCTCCTGTAGTTAAAAATATAATTCTTGTAGGATCAAGTTATCCTCTCAGTTGTCCTAAATGGTATACCACTGCACCTTCTCTGATTTCAGTGCAGCTACCACTGATGTCTAGTGGTGTGAAATCAGTATGAGGCCTCATTTGATTCAAGTACACAGAAGGTCAGATCGTCGGATCTTCAAAGTCGGTGTATTTGCTCCTATTTTTATTAACCAAGTATTTGGTTCCAAGTGCTTGCCAGTTGGCACAAAATTCTTACTCTTGGGTTTCTTCATATATCCAGCAGAAATATTCATGTTTAAGAAATGAATCAGAAATATAGTTCTGTGATCCTATAGGTACAGATCCATGTAGCCTAGTTAATGTTATACGATCTACTAAAATCTGCCATTCTAGTGCATTAGGGCAAACATTTTTTATGTGCTTAACAGTGCAGTATTTTGTTTGTGAGAGATTTTTCTGCAGTGAAAAGAGTTAACAGCAGGTAATGCCATTCATCTCAGAAGGAGTTTGAAATTTGCAGTGTTTGTGATGAATGAGGGTATCTGACCCACATCTGTTTTACATTAGAATGGAACATTGCCCTGACATCGTTAGGAGCATTTGTCAAGATTCCCTGGACAGAGCTTCTGTAAATTACATGCTGCAAATGTGTCAGGGTCAGATAAGAGGATATCATTAACTCCACTAAAGTTTACTCGTGATTCTGTCAGTTCAACTTAATACGTTAACTGCCAACAATTTTCCTTGAGCTGTTTCATTAAATCTTTCATTCACAGGAGGGGGAAAAAATGTATCACTGTACCCAAAAAATATTGCACATGTTCTTTTCTCATAAATCATATTAATTGCAGACATGGTCACAAAGCATATTAAATGCAGGCATGCGTAAATGAATTAAAACATATGAGAATTTTATTGAGCTGATGGTAGGTCCTACATCCTAAAATACCAACCACATTGATGGGCATAATGCTTCATTTAAATGGAATGAGCTTTTTCTCAGTTTAATGGACTTTATGTTGTTAATGATAGAAGTATTTTCTAACAGCTGATAGTGGACCAGATGTTGTGTACGTGGTGTTTAAGCTTTCATCATTCGATGTCTCTTCCTCCTGGATCATAACCTCACCCAGCGATGCTGTGTGAACTCCAACAGCTAGAGATTTGTTCCAACGAATGTTTTGGATGTTTGGGATGTGCTCCACGAAAACTCTTCTGTAGAGTTGACTTGTTACAGTTCGTAGTGTTCTTTTTGATATTTCTATATACACCTTCATTTTCTAACAGAATATACAAATAACTTTATTAATTGTATACACTGTCTTTTATTGTATAAACCCAAAGGCTACAGATGAACATTTTTTCTTTTTAAGGAAAACAAAACATGTAATGTAAACCAGCCTGAATTTTTGCATTTATAGGAGTTATTTTCTAAAATAAATGGAACAGTTACAGCAGCATTTGGTTCTCGATGTTAGATCTGCCCTTGATTTTTCTTCTTTTAGCTTCTTTGAGATCCAGATTGCTGAGGGTGACAATTATTACTTCAATTTTCCCCAATTAATTCAGAGGCAAGTACACAGTTTCCAGTAATTTGAATGGCATGTGGACTGAATAAATGTTTTGCAATGGTTAATGAAAAAATATCAGCTGTTTACTTATTTAGTGTTATACTGTTTAATAATAGCAGAAGATCTGAGTTGCAAAATCCAGATCTTCATGTGTCTTTTGTATGCTACTAAGCTGAAGGTTCTAAGCATCTTGCAGACGTGGCCCATTGATGGCTATCTAATTGATTAGGTGAAAGTCAGCCATGCCCTTCCTGTAACTCCTTGTATGGGTGATAAGGTCATGGCACATACCATATGAAAGACTTTTGCCCTAAGGCTACTTCCCTTATAGCTTTCAAAACAGACATAACCAAAAATCTAATTATTTAGATACTAATCAACTACAGCACGATTCCTAAGGCTTCTGAAGAAGACATTTCTACGAAGATGGTTATCCTAGTTTTCCCCACCTCAAAGATAGGATGCTGTGCCAGTTCTTCTCCAGAGTGTCTGTTAGGAGCATCTTACAAAAGATGCTTAAAGGCTTGTGCTATTTTCTGATTAATTAAAAAAAAAAAAAAGTAAATTGTCTTGGGCTCTGTTCGGGCTCTGTTCTGTTGAAAACATTAAACAGAAAAGAGTTAAGTTACTTAGAGTGTGTGGTTGGCAAAATAGCTATTTGCCCAACTTAGCAATTCATCATAAAACTCCTGGTAGAGATGGTATGTGATATGAGAGCTCACATGGCAGAGGAGTGGCATCAGGACTCCAGCAGGCCTGTGAAGGCAACACAAGCTCAGGCTGTTCTCCCTGCTCTTGAACTTGGAACAGAACATGGTAAAACGCCGTAAATACTGGGATTACATAGGTGCTATACAGGAATGGAAAGGGCTGTGCACTTATTTCAGATTGCTGATAAACCATGAATGTTTAAAACTGTAGTCAAAACCATGATGCTTGTGCCAATGTAAATATTTTTCACAGCAGTAATTTTTAACATAAATGTTTATGTTAAGATATGTGGGGTTTTTTGGTGGAATTTCTTATTCTTTTAAGTTCACAACCTTAATTTTAAAGGATGAATATTAATATAACCTATGTTCATTGAAAGTATAACGTATCTAACATTGTATGCTGCTGATGCAGTGTCAGTTCGTTAAACATGCTACATTTTCATGATTGCATCACTTTCCAAAAGTACAAGAAAAATGTGTATTTCCTAAAATAGCAGAACTTACTAAAATAATCTTGAAAAATTGTAATACTTTTCAGAATCCAGTTTGAGGAGAAGAAGTTGGGAGTCCAGTATTCTCAGCTTTTAGTGGGTTTTTTGGTGACAAAATACCACTCACACTGCCATTCTAGTATGATGATTTTTTAATCTCTGGCAATTCTAAGGATTTTTAAATTGCGCCATATTAATCTCAAATTCTTTTAATAGGTTTTGTGCCTTGAAAAGGTGATATGAATTAAGTATAAATATATATATATAACATTCCATACCTGAATCCAAGTTCTTTGTGTTTTTAACTTCAGTGCTAGGATTTCACAACGAGATGTGCTGAGTGCATTTCAAGACATGATTTATATGTGTGATGCAGGCAGGCATCTGGGTGTTACTTTCTGAAGTCCTTTGCTTATGCCTCTTGCTCTTTTCCTTATCAGACATGTAAGACCTGGATTTGTCTTCCTTCCTACTCTCTAACCGTGATCCCTGGGGCTTGTTTCACTTATTGGTTAAAAGCAAACAATTCAGAGCCTGCTGAGCTGGGACTATGAGCTCCCTGCAACAAAAATCCCTCTTCTATTGCAATGGAAAATAAATACAATTTGAGAAGGGACACCAAAACTTTAGGAACCAGGCATATTCATATGAGCATGGCTTTATTCTTCACAAAACAGACTGCAAATTTAATAATTTTTGGTAGGTTAGGATAAGTGCTGTGAAGCAAAATGATTATCAAAAAGTGTGTGTCAGATATTTGTAATGCTTTTTTGGAGGAAAACCAACTTAAAATTATCAGGTTATGCTGTTTTGGCAGAAGATGTACGTTACCTCTCCATTTTAACCTGCAAACTGTTTCTCAAGCTTTGAAGTGCAACTTCGTCCAGCAGAAGCAAGCAATTCTGTCAACAGAACTTACTTGCAAAATGTGCTGTAGAGATGTGCTGGGAATGCAAATACACACCAGCCTATAACGTGAGTTGATATTTGTAAATCAGGAACTTAGCACTGCAGCTTCCTTGACTCCTGTTCAAAAACACAGTTGCTTTTGAAATCTTTTGTGCTTTTCTACTGGAAATTACAGCTTAGAGGGTTGAGCCTTTGTAGAGACACGTACATGTTTTCCAGTTATCTCTTTGCATTTAATCTCAATTCAGTTGTTGAATTTATAACTGTTTGTGTATGGGCAGCTTATTAAGGGAGTCACAGCACAGCTGACTTGAGGTCAGTCTGGACAGCCAGGCCATTTCTGTTGTCTCCTGTAAGTCAGGATTAAGTTGAGAACTGGTATAATAAGCAGCACTTTTTCGCATTTCACATCTTCAGACCAGCACACAGTGTATCCAGTGACAGGATGTAGGGCTGCTCTGCCCCTTCCCCACACGTTTATGTTCATCTTGGTGCTGGGATTCTTTGTTACTTCTGTCAATGGTATTGCTGTGATTCACTCCAAATTAATTTCATTTTAGAGGCTGCCGATCTTAGATAAAAAAAATATGTATGTAAACTTTTTCATAGCTTTTCTGTGGTGGTAGACCATGCAGAATTGTATGGGTGAAGAGTCACTATCTGTTTCTTACTCCATTATGACTGAGTCCTCAAGGAATAAACACCTGCAGAAATCCTGGCTGGGGCACAAGATCAGACAGACAAAGATCACAATAGTTTTTGAAATTACTTTTCCTTCTTTGCCCTTAGTATTGCTTTTTGTGGGTTACTAGCCATCAGTTTTTATTTTGATGGATAATACAGCTTTTTCTGCTCTTTGTATTAGTTAGCTAAAGCATAGGTTGAATACTAAGTCTACCTGTTTTAGGAAATCAGTGAAAGACTTGAGGACTCCTACAGCTCCTACAACACAGTTTTCCATGTGTTTTAACTCAATTATTCTACCTTTTATTTTAGGTAATGGGACTCTTGACTAACCATGGTGGTGTGCCTCACCAGCCCCAAACTGATTATGCCCTGTCCCCTTTGACTGGAGGTCTGGAGCCCACCACCACTGTCTCAGCCAGCTGCAGTCAGCGGCTAGATCACATGAAGAGTTTAGACAGCCTGCCTACATCCCAGTCCTACTGCCCACCGACCTACAGCACCACTGGCTACAGCATGGACCCTGTCACGGGCTACCAGTATGGACAATATGGACAAAGTGAGTGCTGCGACGCAATTATCATTTATCAATTGTATGTATTTTTTTTGTCTGTAACAAAGAAAATTACAGGAATAGATTGTAATGGCTTACTGATACTACTGTCCAAAATCAAGTGGAGTGCACTGGTGAGATAGCTGATTGTTTGAGCAAGATTTCTGCTGTATAATTATTTTCTTAAGTGATGTCAACAACATCTTGATGTTATTAATTGTTGAGACATGAAACCTGATTGCCATTAGGTAAAACATAAGGGTTGTCCAAATCGAAATAACCACTGGCATTCCATTATTAGAAACACATGTTCTTAATGAGGTCAGCTCAAGAATCATTACAGTATATAATCCCAGATACGTAGAGTTTTGTCAAACTTGTCCCAGGAATAAAAATATTAGGCCCTTTCCTTTGATATATCAATATTAAATATGACAATGTCAACCTGTAGTTGGCATGGCCCCATGCTGTGAGGTTGTCACAGCATGACTTAAAAAGCTTCTTTTGTTTTTTTTTGCAGGTGCCTTTCATTATCTGAAGCCAGATATTGCATAAATGAACTGTCCACTTCAAGTTAAAGCTGGTGTTGTTTTCCGGTCTCGCTCCAGAGCTTGGATACCAGGGATCTTCTCAACACACTGCAGTCTAAACTGGGGCAATCCCAACGAGAGAAGCAGGCTTGTTCTGTTCTCTCCAGTCATAGCTTTTAGTAGACTTTTGAAGACTGAACAAAGCTATACAGAAGACAAAGGCCAAAAGCAATAACGAATAAATAAATGTGACATGGTTCATTATGAGGGGTATACAAAACAGAGCAGAATTCAATATTGCTGCCTGGCAAAACATTCCGTTTTTTTTTGTTGTTGTTGAAATTAATGTGCATTGATTGGGACAAATGGAACATTTTGAAATTCAGCAGTTGAGCTCTGCATACTCTGACTCATCTGGCATCCAGTGCTGACTTTAGTCTAACGTTAAAGCTGCCCAGTTTCTGAAGCATGGGCAGCAGAACCTCTTTCGTTACACACTGGAAATTGTCATCAAGAGGAAATGTCACAGTCCATAGGAAGCTAGGATAAATGCAAAAGACTTCCAGAGCAACTTACTGGTTATCTTACCATGCTTCTGTAATCATGTTGTCAATAAATGTCACTTACAAGTTTTGCTTTACCAAGAGACAAGATCTCATGTAACATGAAAAATACATTTTATCTTTTTATGTGGAGTTTTCCTGGTCCATTGTACCTTTTTGAACAAACACGGAAGAAAAAAATCAACGTGACTGATTTTTTCACAACTGCCTAGCAATGTGCAATACTGTGTACCTCACACAAACTTTGGAATCATCCAAAGTCATATAGATAGAATCAGAACTATATTTTTGCAGGTACTTTTATTTTTGCAGTGCATAATTCCTAGTGATCAAATACAGAAATGTTGCAGTGCGCTGGACAGCTAAAATCCAGCTTGCTAATCATGATTTAAAGGTCATTTTCAGGAAACAGTAAGAAAAAATGATTACGTTTACATTTTTTAGTGATGTACAGGACATGAACAGAGATGGACCTGTATATAACACAGTTGTTTAAATTATACAGTGATATCCAACATAGAAAATAATTATAGGAATCAAGGTTTACAAGAAGTTTGCATTGTGACATTTTAGAATGTCAATAAATTTGTGTTTTGTGATGTTGAGAGGAACAGGAAGATGGAAGGCGGTGTTATTTATTTCTCTCTATTCTTTGAACAAAGAGAGAGGCAGAACACAAATACATTCCTTTTAGTGTTAAGGACAATGAAGTAGTGCATTAGACTAGATTCAGTACAGAGGTTAGTTTGCACATTGGTCTTAAGGGAGAGGGAAAAATGAAATCTTTGTGTTGCAGCCTCTACCAACAACGTGTTGTAAAAAAACAAACGAACAAAACAACAAAAACAAAAAACAAACGTCTTTCATGTAAAAAGTCCAGTAAATATTTACTATTTATAATGAATAAACAGTTATGAAGCCTTGCAAAGCACTGATGATTTTGTCCTAAAATGTAGTATTGTGCTAAATACATTGATACATTTTAATCTGAATATCATGAAGAAATAAACCATGTTATCTTCAACTCGAGGTGTATTCCTTATGTTAGTGTCTTCTGCACACATCCTAGAGCAGCAGTAGCCTTGCGGAGCCTCTGTGCGCAGGTATTGCTTGTACACTGCCCAGAGGTCTGGGTTTGTCTTTTTTCAAGCACTGTTAGTTCTGTATGTCTTCCCAACAACAAAAGCCTCCTGCCTTTACTGTGCATTTGAAGGGCTTAAACTCAGCACAAGTAGGTCAGCTAGGATGGTTTCACACAGTGCTAGAACTCTAATGAGTAATGGGTTATGGGCAGTTTCTGTACTGATTATTTTTTTCATCCTTAAAAGCCTCAGGAATTTGTTAACAGGGTTAAGCAAAAGGCAACTGAAACATGGGGAAAGACCCTTCTAGACAATTGGAATACGTTTCAGTGGCACACCAGTGTTAGAGGGTTGGTGGGCATTTAATTTCCCCAGCATTTTGTGAGGGAATTAGCCACCTTGAAATTTTCAGCTCTTATGTACTCATTTAGTTTTTATTTTTATTTTGTTGTTTGGAAAAAAAATAGCTATCTTATCAGCTGGAAAGTGAAAGAATAACATTTTTGAGAGGAAGGCATTTAAAAATGCTGAAATACGGAGAGGGTTTCTCTTTTCCCTTCTAGGTTATGTTTCTCTGCTACACTTTTAATTTCTGTGACAATTAAAACTTAAGTCTCTTATTAATCACAATTTCCTGCTCTAAGCTTCTCATTTTTCTGATTTTTTTGTTTTCCATTGCCTTTCCCTTTCTGAGGGTTTGATTACTGGCATTTGTGCACTGTCCTGGGCTTGCTACAAAGGTCTAATGAGCCTTTTTCCCCTATTTGCAATACATAAGGTGTAAAGTACAGGATAAAAGCCGCTTGCACATTTAGGAACTAGATGGTGTGATTGCTTCTTCCCCAAATGGCTGTACCTTTGTTGCAGGTGGAATGATGCTAACTCCACCTTCGCCATCCGTCTTCTTTCACTCCAGCAGCTGGGGTGGAACAGAGCCGGCATTTCTCCCTCCATCCCTGCAGAGCTGCTGGAGAGGTGCTTTCTGGACAAAGCTTGACAGCAGGCATTTCTGCTGCCTCTGTCCTCTATTTTTAAAGTGTCTCCCAAGATTTTCCTTACATGAGAGACTAATACAGAGCTGGCAAGCCTGGAAACGAGACAGATATGGAGAAAACCATCCTGTTCTCTTGCAGGCAAGTCATGCAGTCAGGGAGCTGGGATGAGCACTCGGAAGAAGTGAGGAGCTGGGGCAGAGGGACTAAGCAGGTTCCTGATTTATGATGTGCCATAGGAATTGTTGACAGAACTGTAAGGATTACTTGGGGTACTCTGATCCCTCCTTGTTATCACTGCCAAGGCTGAAGAGCTTCCTGGGAGCCACATGTGTTTCTGGAATACAAATGCTAAGTGCTCAGAAAGTCAAAGGGGCATGAGACTGCCGTGGATATTTCATTTGACATAAATGCCATGGAATAGCTTAGTGGAATGTTGTATCAATTGAGTCCAAAACATACTCACTGATGAGAGTCTTCCCTCCTCTTTTTTTTTCTCTCTTTTTTTTTCTTTGTGTGTGTGTGGGAAGGGAGCAATGTGTGTGTTGCATATGCTGTAAGATGGAATAAATAACCATAGCTGCTTAAACCAAGGTATAGGACTTGGGAACTTCTGAGAGACAGCTTTTGATGAACAAATATTTATTATTATGGTACAGACCTGATTTTCAATTTATACCTTGATTTTAAATCTTCCTTTTATCAAAAATAACCTGTACTCTCTAAAAAAAAAACAACAAAAACAAAAACCAGAAAAAACAGAGCGATGTTGGTTACTGCTAATGTGTAAAGCAAACATTTTTCCTGCATCAGTAACCATGAAAGTTTTCAATGCTTTCTATCCATAAAGTCTTCTGACCTTAAAGTCTGTGAAGTGGGTTGCTAAAAGATATGTCTGTATAAAATAAGAAATAAATTTTAGGCAATATCAGTGAGACCATCAGGAACCAGGAACAGCTTGAATTCATAATGCTCTTTGTACTGTTCATTGCAGTGTTCTATTACTTGCTTAACAATTGAAAGAAAACCTACATCCTGATTAGAATATCCTATTTTTAATTTATGTTGGCTTTTGCAATGATGTCTAGATATTGCCTAGAGCCAGATAAAACTAATCTGGAACAACACAAATAACAACACTAAACTAAATTACTAAATTTTTGTTCAATTAACATTAGATATGTATTTCCTTTAGATTATATAGATGACATTGTAATTGTCATTTGCTAATGCTGAAAAAGCCTTATGCATCTTTCAGTAACCATAAATCAGGGCATATATCATATGGAGTCATAAAGTTATTTTAATGAATCACACACATTGATTTGAAGATCTTTGTCTATTGTAAAATAACCAAAATTTCAGTCTGCTTCTGCTGTCACTGTAGGTAATAGCCACTTTGGTCTGTCAGTTTTTTACTACCTATTTTCTCCCTGCACTTTTGGGCAGCTCACCCCAGGCTGGGAAGTTCTCACCAGTCGTAAGGAGCTGAAGGCTTCAAGTAGTTAGACTATTAACAAGGAACTGGTTCAAATATTTACAAACTATATATTGTACAAGCAGGCTTCAAAATCAGTATATGTACACAGTGCTGGAACTCAGTTCTGTTTCATTGTTGTGTTTGTACAAGCAACACACAGAAGTGCTTACATGTAGTTTAAACCTTTGTTTAATACACTTACATTGCCTCAGAATTGATGGTTGTAGAGTCTTGTAATCCAGAGTGCCTGTGGATATCTCAGCACTGTAGTGTATTGACATGCACTGTTTATTATTCAGCTACTCAGGCTATGTCATAGAAAATCATAATAAAACTAGGAAGACACATCACATTTGACCTTTGCTGAATAATTTAATAAAGCTAGCTTGATATACAAATGCAAAAGAGCAGTTGCTGATAAGAGCAGAACTATTGCTTCCTTGTTCGAGAATTGGAAACAGTTCAGAAGCTTTATTAACTATTTGGTGTCTTCATCTCTGCTGCAGTTTGTCCCTTAGGCCATAAGCAAAGGCTAAGTTTTTTCCTGCACTCTCTTCCTCTCGGCTCTCATGCTGGTATCTTGTTCTCAGTTTTTCTTTGGTCTCTGTGCAATAATCCATGTTTTTTGTTGCGTTTTTTTTTTTCCCCATACAGATGCAATTTTATTTTCACTAATACTTTTCTCTCCACATGTATTTATTTGTTTGTAATTATTTCAAGTGGGTATACCTATAAAAATGTAGCTCTTTACGGGTGTTTATTATATGTACTCTGTTCTGAGATGGCCAGCTTGGATAGGGCTTTGGGTAACCTGGTCTATTAGAAGGTGTCCCTGGCCATGGCAGGGCATTTGTACTAGCTGCTCTTTAAGGTCCCTTCCAACCCAAGCTGTTCTATGATTCTATGGTTCTGTGATTCTATGGACAACATTTCTTTGTGGCCCACCCTCACACAACTGTCTTCACAGTGAATACTGGAATGCTTACAAAGTGCACAACTCTCTAGAGGCTTCTGAAATGCTGTTTTGGTCCCCCTATGTCTTGTGTGGTGAAGAGTCCACGGGGCATTCAGAGGTGTTGGGGTGAGCTGAGATTTCCCATGTCCTGCTCCCCATCTCAGGTTTGCTACTGGCATTTGACTGACCCAGTTCTTCAGGGGATCACTGTCTCCAACTGGACTCTCCCCACTTCCCTCAGCTCCTTCGTTCCCCCATGGCTCTGCCCACAGTCTCACAGGGCACAGGTACGGGCTGGGACTGCCCCCAGCTCTGCTGCCATTTCCTCAGCACTTTTCCAGCAACCTCCAGCCCTCTGCTCTGCCAGTGCCCACCAAGGGACCATTTTTCCCAGCACTGTGCCAGTGTAACTAGTCTCTCTCTCACACGCTCTTTCCAAAAGCTGTGGCTGCCTTGGTGCTTTGGGCCTGCACACCTGCAAACAGCAGTGCTGCTGTGGTGGCAGTGGGCCATGGGGCAGAGCAGTGCTGACCATGAGACATGCCATGTGCAGCCCAAACATGTAATTTTGTGTCCAGGACAAGGATGAAGACTTGTGGCGTACAGCACCATGGCTCCTCCTCACAGAGGCTGCTCCCAGGCCACATGTGGAGATGTTGGAGGGCCATGGTGAGCCCCTCGGCTGGGGCAGTGGTGGGATGGCAGTAGGGATGGGGGGCCTGCTGTGGAGCTCCTGTCCTGCAGGGACTTAGTTCCTAACATCTCAGGAGGGAAGCAGCCCTGGCAGTGAAATGCTGGCTGCTGGGGTATGTCATTTGCTGGGGCTGGGGAAGCTCAAGAGTGGGAGCAGGGAGGGACAGTGCCTGGCTGTAGGGGCAGCTGGAGCTGTGGCATGTGAGAGTGGAGGGGCTGACATCTTGTCTCATGCAGCAGACCAGTTTTGCTTGTAGGCGAGCAGGGGAGGAAGTGGAGCCAGACTGGGAAGCCTCTGAGAAACTCATGGGGCACTTTCTCCTGAAGGTGAAACTCAGGTACAGCTTCACACATGGGGTTTGGTGTCTGCTGTGGGGAAGGCACGCAGTGGTCCCTCAGTACTGCTTAACACGCCTTTCCTCAAGCGTTTGGTGTCCACACAAGGTGGCTGAGGGGAAAAACCATGACAAAGCATCAGTCTGCAGGCTGCACAGCTGCAGGTGGGTTCTGGTAATTTGTTTAATAACTCTGGATCCTAATTAGACTGCTCCTGTAAGCATTAGCTTTAGGCTGGCTTTGCTTTCAGGGCATTTTTCAGGTCAGTTCTTGATGCAGTCCACAGGTGCCATTGCTGAGACCTTGACAGCCTCAGGTATGAGGCCTGCACTGCTCTGGTGGGTGGCTGAGCCCTCCTGGGCATCACCTCAAGCCAGGCCGGGCTCACCTTGCTGAGAGCTGAGCATGGCAAAACCAGCTGGTGGGCCTCAGAAAAAATAGTTGACTTGTAAAACTATCCCGTAGATCTAGGGAAGGCACATCAGGGCTTTACTCAACAAGCTCGTGGTGAGATCTGCGCCTGCCTCCTTTTGACATATTCATCAGCAAAGGGCTACATTAATGCCTTATATTAAAAGACATGGGAGGAGGCTGTTCCCCCACCCTGCCAAAATGTTATTCTGCTATTATGTCATAACACTTTACAAGAAAACAAAAACTGTGCTAGTATCGATAGACTCACAAGCTCACTTGCCAAAAAGAGCTCCAAGTATTCCCTTTTTGTTCATCCCTAAACCTCTTTTAAAAAACCTCCTAAAATGAATATACATAGTAGATAAGGAGCTCCATCTTATGTCTGTGTGCACTTAGGCAGTTTCCTTTGATTTCAGTGGAAATTTTAGGTGTATGAGACCTAGAGATATCAAAGGTGAGTGAGTCAAGCAATTTTGATCTGTGAAACTACAGTTCTGTTGTCTCTATTCTGATTCTGCTGAAGTTCATCAGGAAAGATTAACTTTGGCAGCTTATTCAGTGACTAAATCTTGATATTTTTGTGGCTTAATTCATAACATAACTGTAAGCTATTGCCCTGTGTTTATATTTCCCATCCATTTCTCACATTTCCAAAGCATACTGATATGTGATCCTGGCAATTTAGCTACCATAATTGGCATTTTTCTAGGGCCAAAAGGAAACAAATTCCTTATCCTCCATACTTCTTTAATTTCTGAAAAACAACAAGTAACATGGTTAATCCTCTTTTTGATCTTTTTCCCCCCCTTTGAGTTTTTCTTATGGCCTTTTCCTTTTAATCTTTTACTTTCTTTTTAATCTTCACTCATTGTCCCCCCACATTTGAAGAATCTTGTGTACTTACATCTCTAAAAAGAATTGGACCACTTTATGGAAATAGCTGTTTAGGATCTTGTTCAAAGCACCATTATGTACTTTTAGCTGTTAGGGGGAGGGTGGAAAGAAAGGAGAGAGAAAGCAACTCTAAAGCAGCATTTGTGTAACCTAACAGAACACCGATTTGTTCAACTCAGTGTGGAAAAGCACACAGAACACCCTAAGTTAGGATAAAACTAGATTATATTAGAGGAACAGAATGCTGAATGAACATTTCCCTTTAATTGAGGTGAGGCATATCATTGGGCTCTTGATACAGGTGTGTTTGAGCAAGAGACTTTAGGAAGGGCAGAATAAGGCAGCACAGCTGACTGCTAATCAGCCTTTTGCAAACTGCTCCCATCTGCACACTCCAATCAATGCTGTGGTGCAGAATGCTTCCTAAGGCTGAGGGAAGTGTGGCTGTGGCCTCACCAGGAGCACGGCTGGAGGGAGAAGAGTTTGTCTCCTATGGTACGTGCATTCCTTGGTCTGTAACCCCCTGTATGTGTGTACAGGGAGCTTTAAGCCTTTCCTAATGTGGCAAGCGTTCGGGCTGCAAGGCTTCCTTTATGTGTCATCTTTTCTTACCTTATGTGGACATTTACTCCATGAGTTGTCATGTGGAAACTGGTAAAATGATGTATTAATCATGATAAGGGTGCTTGTTCCCTCTCTTCCTGAGGTGTAGATCTGGATATCTTATGGTATGTCTGAAGAGGAAGATGTAGAGCTGAGTTTATTGTACCTGAGTTCTGAGTTTGTGAGCTTCCTCTGAGATGAAGGCTATGTACTGGGAAGTGTGGCCCTGTTAGTGCTGTAATTTAGCTTCCAGAGTCGCTAGTGTGGATCTATTTTTATAAAAGGATAGGTAAATACGAAGCCTTGTGCTGTGTTGTTAAGAAGCATGAAAAAGTGTGGGCACAGCACTAGTTGCTCACGGTGTACTCAAAACTGTTGCTGCAAATTCACAGGTGTGATTTCTGTTGCTTATTTCTCTGCTGAAGTACAGTATCCTATTGTCCCCTTATCCCTGCCTTATTTGTTTATTTACTTCTTTCTAATACCAGAAAGCCTGAGAAACTTGGCCAACAGTGATAGTGAGTTTTTCAAGCAGACAAGAAGCTCACAGGGATTAGCTTGTGTCCAATTTAATTTATGTAGAATCTCATGCTCCTTCTACTGAAGCGAATTCTTTAAAAACAGCAAACAAAAAGGACCTGTAGAGTTCTGGAAAAGTTGCAAAGCCTGAATGAAAATCCTCTTCCAGTTACATGAATATAAACTGGGCACAGTTCCCCTGAAGGTCTTGTACTAGTTTAGAAAATGTATCTTAGTAGTAGTTAAACTAATGGTAAAGCTTTTCTTCGTTGTTCTCAGAATACCACCAGGTCCTCCACGTTCATTCTTTCTATGTGAGAGTAGGCAAATAAGATCTATCCCATAATGTAGCTGTAACCAAGAACAGGATTTGGCGTTGCTCTTTATGCGGATTTTTTTCTTTTCTTTTTCTTTCTGATTTTAAAACAAATAGTTGAAATATGGAGCTGAGCGTTTTTTCCAGGAGTGGCATATTCTAAATGTACTTATGCCATAGTCTGCTGCTCATATAAGATTACAGACTTCACTTTCATCTTTCTTTTTACAAGAAACCCTTAATGACAAATGCAGGCTGTTTAGTGATACCGATATACTGCAATCTTAGCATGTGAATTAGTCATCATACAATCAGTTCAGGGGGTCAGGCCTAAAGCAACAGTTCAGAGTTGGCAAACTGCTAGTCCAGTGATGTGCTCTCCACTTCAAAGTCATGGTGCTTACACCCCAGAATTCAGATCACAGAAAGAAACAGCTGGCATTGTCATTTGTGGCAGTAAGGACTGTTTTTTTTTTTTGTAGCAAGATAAGGTTTCACTACTTTGTAAAACAACAATTTACTTTGGAGTGACCTAGCCTGTAAAACACAATAGGAAGCAGGAATCCAGAGAGCGCTGCTCTGCTGTTATTGTGCAAGTAGACGTGACCTGTGACAAACCACGCTGAAGAAGACTTAACCTCCTTGCCTGAAAATACTCAGTGCAGTCTGCTTGTCAGTGACAGTCAAGGTTTTTATTTTCCAGAACAACTTTATAGGCTGTTCCTTTCTGTCTGGGTATTATTCTTTTGTATTTCTGGTGTGGTCCATATTTATGGCAGCATGCAGCTCCAGACTCCCAATGCTAAATTAAATTATTCAGATTCCCTCTTGAGCTTTGAAACGGTCTAATTTCAGCTGAATGTAAAAAATTTCATGCTTAGCTTGGAGGTAGCAACTAGTTGAAATGATGTATCAGGTGTCCTTCTCCTGAATGCTGGTTTACTCACAGCTGGGGTATTTTGATGTCCATTGTCTAGGAGCTGTGTGGAAAGGTGTCAGGCTCTGGGCTGTCTCCTGGCCCAGCACACTGACTGTGATGCTGAGAGAATGCACCTGAGAAGGGCAGCTGGAGATGCTTCTCTGAAAACATAAGTTTTATTTATCTCCATCAAACCAGAGAGAGTTCCTTTCTCTGGTGTTAAGGGGCTGGGGGGGGAGCAAAACATATTCAGCGGGTGCTTTTAAGAGCCCTTCACTTAGTGACTGAAGCAGATCTGCTCCTCAAATATAGTGAGGGAGGAGGAAAATAATCACACATTTAAAACTGCCTGGCAGATGTATGTCTCAAGGATTTGTTACTGTTCCATTATTGTTATTATTAATAGACTTCACTTCATAGGCAAGGCAGGCTTATCAGCCGAATGCCTCATTATCAAATGACTGAGACCCAATAAGTGCTTTACAGCATTCCTTACCAAAAGAGGAAATGATTGCAGGCCAGATCCAAGTCCTGTAAAAGCTGGTGGATAGATTCCCACTTCAATGAAGCATCGCTTGGGGCCCCTACGTGCTCATTCTCCTCTGTGTTTTCTCGTATGCTTTTTAATTCACCAACATGAACCAAACAGCTCTAGCTTCTCTCATCTCTCAGTGTGTTCTGCAACTTCTGGAAAGGAACCTGGACACAAAGAAAAATGCTACAGAACAGAAAGAACCACAATACAAACCATATGACAATGCCTATTTCTTCATCCTCTTTGTCATGCTGTTTTACTCTTTCCTGGCATTAACTGTCTTTTTTGGTTATGTACGCTCGAAGAAAGCCATTTCAAAGAAAGATCCTTACCAGGAGTTCATCGAGGACAGGAATCGAAAGAAGTGGAGCGTGGCCCGGCCAGTGGTGGTGAAATTTGACTTTGAAGAAGAAAGTATTCTTTGAACTTCTTAAAGCGAATTGCTCTGCAAAATGCACTGGGCTGTCTCTGCTGCTTATGTTTCAAGTGAAGGTCTACGTGCTTATCTTGTTCGTCTGTCCCCTTTTCATTAAGTCAAAGCATTGCTTGAAATTGCTTTGACCTTTGATGGTTCCTTCCAACTCTAAGGATTCTATGATTCTATGAAATAGGTAATCAAAAAACAAATTATTTTTTTTCTTTCACTTTTAATTCATTTGCTGAAATGTAGCTTTTCTAAATACTGGAGAAACTGAAATATTAAAATGGCAGTAAGAAGTGACCATTTGTAGCATTTGCTTTCAGTTTGGTGGAACAAGAATGGGAATCCATCCTACATCAAGACTCGGTTTACTTAAGCTAGAGATCTGGTCTGCATACGCATGGACCTGCACCAGGGGCACGCTGTCGCTCCTGAGTCGTTCACACCTGGGAATTGGTGCGTGGTGTCCCTGGGAAGTGCCGCCTTGGAACAGAGGAACACTTTTTACCATGCCTAGACCAGCAGATACTCTTTAACATGTAAATATATAAAGCTTCCCTTGCATTCCCTCCCCTCAAAAATTAATTTCATGTGCTGTGGTGAAAGATCCAAATAAAAAAAAACACCAACAAACCCCAGCCCCCAAAAACCCAAACAAGAAAAAAACATCTGCAAAATGTTTTTAAAATGCATTGAGTAGAATTCAGTGACTTTGGAGTTGTTGCCTTTTCCATCTCTCAGATGTATTTTTTTTCCAGTTTTTCATTTGAAATGTATGTTTCAGTCCTAATGAATGATAACTAGAACTGATTGCAAACCAAACAGAGAAGCTGCCTCTCTGTATCTGCAATCAATATTTAGTTGCCAAAATGTTTCATGAGCTTCTTTTGGAGCAGTGCTGAATATGTGAGATTTTTTCCATCTGATTTATTTTTCTGCTTAATGAAGTATTAATTAATAGAACTGTGGCATAGAACACAGGGCTGTGCTTAACATAGAAGTATCATAAAGCAATAAGCACTGTTGTGTGATACCACGCAGGTTTGTGATGGCATATGTTCTTCTAAGACTTTCATTTGTTCTTATTCTTATCTAGGGTCTCTTAGTTTTCTTGTTATAGGCCCTCTTGGATACATTACATGTATCTGCATTACAGATGCATTTGATGCTCAGAGGGCTATCTGAGCACAGTAATCATTTTCGGGTGGTAGGTAGGCTCTGATATTCCTTAATGTGCATTTTAAAATAAAGCAGAGCAAATTTTCACAAATATATTAGCTTTTCTTTTGTTAGTGGAGTTACAATGCCAAGAATTTGGCATTAAGTGTGTTCCTGGTTGCTGCTTGAGTATTTCAAGGATGTGAAGATTTTTAATTCTTTCAATATTTAGGACAAGTTCTTGTATATGCATTCAGCTCAGCCTGGGCAATCAGATGTTGTTGCTGTTTCCTGATGGGATGTGTTAAGTGTTTCTGGTGAGTGTGTGTGAGCCAAGAGGAGGGAGCCTGATGCTATGCATAACCCTCTTCACATCTAAAAGTTGTTTCCCACTTACCAGCATGAACGTTTGCAGAAATAGCTGTGTTGCCTCAGACTGTAGTGCTCTGTCTCTGACAGCTGTGCCAAAGGAAGATAATAAGAATAAGGTACTATTTTTTCCAGTTGTACTTGCCCAGCCTTTGGGGATTTGTTGCTGGGGGCCATCTGAGCCAGAGGCCGCTCCTTTTGTCTAACTGCGAGGGTGGGATACGTGCAGAATACTGATGTGGAAGTGTATGGACGTAAGCATTTTAACAGGCCAAAAAATGTTCACAGATGTATTTCTGCTGGATTAATCCAGTTCTAATTTAAATGGTTTTGACTATAGGAACAAGACTGGAGTTGCAGACGAAACACTGGTTTGCATAAGAACGATATTATACGTGCTCTGGCTCCTCCATGCAGAAAGCTTGGGGAGGAAAAAATGAAAGTTCAGGTCATCTGTGCTCATGTTGTGCTTGTGAGTTTAGACTGTAAAAAACAAATCACTCTCAATTGGGTGTCTTGTACTGGATCTGAGTGAGTAGGAAGACTTATTCTGAACTTCAGAGTTCTGGATGGCTGTCTTCTGAATGTGCACGTAAACACTGATCTGTTCTTATGATTGAAAAGCCTATTTGTAGCCTGTAGTTTGTTTTCTTTTGTTCTTTGCAGTGTATGCTATGTCATCTTAGAAATTAAAGATCAACTTCTTTGAAATGTCTCTCAAACCAAGGTCTTTATTTCTGCAAGCTGTTTCTGCTTTTGTCTTATTTGTCAATTACCAGATCAGCCAAAGTCCCTTTTGACGTTCTTTAGCAATGTGCTGCCATTGTCTGTCCTTTAGGCTTTTTGGAAACATTCACAACTCATTTAACAACAAGACCACAAGCTCTTCAAACAGTTTTGAACAGTGCGTGCCTGTGTGTGCGTGCATGTGTGTGTATGCCAACAAGAGGAGGCTTTTTCCAATCCTATCGCCATGCAGCAATAAAAATGTCTCTTTGTCCATGCTAGCCACAGGGTGTGTTGGTGACATTATTAGGCTTCTCTGCTGTATGTCAAAGCCTGCTTGTCCCTGCCCAGGAGATCTTATTAGTAACAAACGAGAGAGGAAGCCTGATTACTACTACAGCCCATCAGGTGTAATCTCAGCCATTACAGCATTTCTGTAACTTCATTGCAGGTAGGTTGGTCTGCAACTCCCGACATCTAAACAGTAACCTAGATAGTTAAGTTCTAGATCTGGAGGTGTGGTGCTAGCCCTGTGCACATCCTTGGGTGTTGAATACCTACTTGAAAAGACAAGAAAGACCTCTAATGGACACCTACACTCATTCTAGAAAGAATGAGAGCTAAAAGATGCATATTTTTTCTTCCTCTTAGCAGAAGAAAACATAATGAAGTGTGGTTCTTTTGTTTCTGTGGTGCGGTGTATTGACTGCCTGCACTAGGAACAGAATGGGCAAGGGCAGAGAGGTGCATATGCTACAACGTGGGATTGCCAAGGCACTTGAAGTATTGTCTACAATGTGAGAGTCGTCCATTTCATTTTCTGTTGTCTTATGTGAAAATGATATTTGTATGGTGCTTCTGGAGCTCACAGATGCCTGTAATCTGTAACCATGTTAATCTCCTTCATAGCTACTTATGACTTTCTGCAAGTGGGATGTGAAATGGGAATAGAAGAGCCAGAATCACTCTGTTCATGATGCACTGTGAATTGTACCTGTGGGATGTCGAGCCTGCTCCAGGCTAAGGTACAGGGTGTGTTTAACACTGACAGTCCTGGCAAGTGCTGTGTTTGCATCTACGGGACTCGATTCCACGTGCCTGTGATCTTTAAAAGATTTAGGATGGTAAGAAGACAAGGATTCATTAATTATTGTTTTGTATAGCTGTTTTTCTCTCTACTTAGTGATATTCTGAATTAACACTATTCATCTGTTGATCTTACTAGGAACAAGAAGCTTCTTTCCTCCTTGCTAGTGAAAAGTGTGCTTGCACAAAGTAGATTGCAGATCCTATTTTAGCTCCACTACCTTTTACTATTTACTGTGGTCCTTTAATCTGTTGCAGCTTGTGTGGGTTGGTTTTTTTGATGAGTTACCCACTTTGAACGTAGCTTGGAGATTGAGATATTCTACTGAAGACTTTGCTGACATGCAGATGTGTTGCAGTTTCCACTTACCCTTTGTGAGTTGATACTGCAGCTCACACAGCCTGGTCTGTGAGAGAGGGACCATCTCATCAATCCCATGCTGATGCACCTTAGTTTATCTGGTTTTATATGTGTATGTGAGTACGTATTTTAGCATATAAAGGTCTCTTATTCCTTGCATGACAGATGCTGCAACCTTTCATTGCTGCCTGTGACAAACTTGCACATGTAGACAGAGCATGTTACTTCGAAAGAAAATCTCTCTCTCATCAGAGGACCATCTAAAATGACTTTATGGAGTTGTTCAAATATCCTCTGGCCTGGGTTCAGAGGAGCACACCAGTGTATACTGAAGTCTTTCATCAGCCGTGTGCATGAGTGCAGTGGGGAGTGGAAAGCACATGCTTAAAATTAAACATATGCTGCAATGTTTTCTTGAGCAAGCATGCTTCCCTAACTTGGAACCTCAATTAGTGCAGCAGTATGTAGTACAGACTTAGAGTAAGCAGCTGAAATAGGCTGGGTTTTTTTCCTTTTGGTGTGGGATGTTTAATAGCAAACCCTTTGCCATGTAAGTAAGCTTAGTGAATTAACAGAGATCATGCTACTGGGTATGAGCAAATTATGTGGGCTTGTGTCTAATGAATTGAATGTGAACCCTCCAAAGACTTTTCTGCTCTTAACAGAATGGCGCACTTGGAGAAAGCCCTCCAACTTCTCTAGTTATTCTGAACAAATTGGAAGCCTCAGTGAGCGCTGATTGACAGCTGCTGGTAGTGTGACTGTATGCTGCCTTCAGCTTGTTTTTTTTTTGTTTTTTAAAGTCCTAGCAACAGAGCCTTCTTTTCAGGCTAGGAATGCTATGTGACCCAGCACGTGAAATTGCATTAAATATAGATGGCCTTTGGCAGTGACCCCTCCCCTCCATCGATTTGCTTTCATCCCACAGGCAGAAGGAGAGCTGAAGTGGTCATAAAATTAACACAAAGATAAAAGGTTCTGACAAGTGCTGTTATATAGCTAGGTATTCTTGCATAAATCAGAAGATACCCAGTGACTGTTCAGTAATCCAAAACAAAATTGTAATTTTCCTCAATAGTTTTGAAGCCTGTGGTCAGGCCCTGTATGCTGTGCCAGGGTAGCTGTCTTCCTTTTCTGTCCTTAGCAAAGCTTTCATTAGCAAGTGCAATGCTTGGGTCCTGATGAGGGCTAATACTGGCTGCAGTTCCGTTGGCATAAAAATCAAAAGCTTATAGTGATCGCTTTGTCCTTCAGTCCCCCAAGGTGTTCCAATGTGTTAACACTTTTAAACCTGTATTTAATACATGGTTTGAGCCCCAGGGTCTCATGCCATTACGAGAGTGTTGAGTACAGAGCATTTTATAGACAGATACATGTGTGGGACTTGGAAAGGGCATGATGATAGGGGTAATGGGCTGCTGAAACAGAACCCAGCTTCCTAACGTACTGAATGCTGTCCCTGATTCAGCAAAGCCTGAAGTGGTGTGGTCCTTGGTGACCTTGACAAACCAATAAATCCCACAGTGTTTTTTGAGGGGAGAGGGAGGTGGTTTCTTTGTTTTTATGTAAATATGTATGTCTTTTTGATGTCATGCTGAAACTATCCTCTCCCCATCCCCTTTAAGTGTAGCAGAATGTATTTCCAGCAGCACATTTTTCTTCATGAAGTCTGTGAAACTTTTGGATGTGCAGGATCGTTAGATAATTACATAAATGACTTTGTTAGTACCACATGGTTATATTTCATATATATGTCCAGAAGTGTTGGTCTAACTTCTGTGTTTCCTTTCCTCCATCTCCTTGGTATTTGCTGATTGATTTAAACTGTTGTGTTTCGGGGGAATGAGTTAGTTGCTGTGGAGTGATACTGTCAGAGCTTCTCTTGGGTTCTCACATGTTTGCTTATCAGTGTTAATCCTGATGGGCTCAGGGGAGGGAGCACAAGCTGACCTCGCAGTGTGTGCTGTTAGCAGCCTGGCAGGATTCCTGGCTCTCGCAGGAGCACTCTGAAAAATGGCAATTCTCATTCCGTGGTAGTTTAAACAAAACTGCTGCCAAACTCTATTGTGATGTTTGGTTCTAGTTTTGGAATCATAACCAAAACAGTTGATATTTCTCTATTTATTGCCCTATCAAGTCACTTCAGCTTTTTGCTTTTCTTATTTAAAAAAAAAAAAAACCAACAACCCTTTTTCTAGTTTTTTCCTGCATGCTTTGATCCTGCATCCTTGTGTGTGTATAGAGCTTAGGTTTTGTTGCTACAAGATCTGCATGTGGTGGATATAAAACAATTTTCCCTGGCTTAATGTTGACACCACCTGGGTGCTCAGCTAAGGGGCTGTTGGTCCTTGGAGCTTAGCAGGGGTGACAACTCACAGCCACCAACATGAGGCACCAAGCAGAGTGACTGATGAGAGGAAGACTTGCTGCGGGGCTGCAGCTCCCACCCACGGAGAAGCATTTCTCTCTCTCAGTGGCCCTCAATGAGGAGCACACAAAAACTCCTAATTTTTATCTCTAGGTGAGGCCTAAACTTCAGCATATTCCTTCTAGTGCGCACATATGGATTTATTTCATTAAAATTCTGCATCCACGTTTTGATTGTTTCCATGTTTTTACAATTAAAATGGTGCTCTAAAAATGATCTGCATCCTGCTTTGTGATATACTGTCAGCTTTTGTTATGTGTAGTTATTCTATATCTATGTGAATGAATTTAGTTTAAAAGCAACAAAAATCACCAACCAAGGTCCTTGGAGGCGGAAGAATCTCAGGGCATCAAAGCTTTCCCAATTCTCATTCTTGAAACTGACTACAGCTGACTGAGCAAAATGAAATGCACTTCATTTTAGAAGACCCTACCACGTGAAGCACTGTGGCATTGTTTGGAGTGCAGTGTTTTAAGCTTGTGAGTAAAAATTATCATGAAAATCTTGTGCTAGGTCTGAATTACAAGTGTGTAATAGAGAAAAAACATCTTTTTTGTTTAAAAGAATTCAATAGCTGGAGTTTTACAAAGTGAAGGGGAAGGCACATCACAGGTATTACTCATAATCTTTGTGATGATACAATCAAACTGGGAGAAGGCATGAAGATTGCAACACTTCAGAGCATGTCCTCAGCCACTCTTAAAGGCTTAAAGTAAAAGATATCCATTAAACAATGGAGGCCTTTCACTTGTGTTTGTCCTGGCATGACATGTGGTTAAAATTCTACAATTCTGATGGTGTGGGACCCTTACCTTTCTGACACTCTTCTGTCTGTGACAAACTATTCATGTCTGTGCCTCCAAATTCTCCTGGTAAGTTCTCTTTTCTCAGGCTTGAGCTACTTCAGGCCTTCTGCTTTGCTGAGAGTACAGAGGTCTCAGAAAACATTGGTTATCTGTGTGGCAGCTGATAACAGTCCATTATAGCTTCCCTGTGCATTTGTCATGATTCTGTGTGAGTTTGTGGTTGAGGTCCAGAATTGATTTGGTCCAGAACTGGGCTTCCTGTACCTGTTTCTCTCATTAAAGCAGAAGATGGAATGGAAGCTTATTTCAATAGTTGTCCTCTCTCCTTTTATACACTGGCTATTGCAACTCATGTTTTACAGGTGTAAGGGTGCCTCTTCATTTTTCACATTTTTATTTCCTGGAGCTGGGCTGGCAATTGGATATCTCAGGAAGCTAAGCTTGTGAGTCTCCCATTCATGTGTGCCTTGCCTGAGGCCCTGCTGCTTTGTGAATATTCCACTGTCACGTGTATGAATGTCCTTTCTGTGTGGTGGGAATATCTATTCATTTAGGTTGTACAGCATATAGTACACATGAAAATCAGCTATGGATTGAAATATCTGTCCCACATGCCTGCCTTGAGCAGGCAGGAGAGCACTGTTGTAGCTGTACTGCAACAGTCTCAACTCTTACTGCCACTTCACCATTTCAAGGTTGAAGCTGGACTTGATTATCCTGATCTCCCCTCACCTGTTTAACCCCTCCTCAGAAGATGGCTGCAGCTGGCGCAGCCCTGTGAGAAGTGAGATGACTGTGGCTGTTCCATTGGCTCTTCTTGCCTACTGTCAAGGTTTTAAGCTGCAAATTGCCCAACAGCTGTGTCAAAGCTTCTATATTGGCAAAATCCTCATCTCTTCACTAGTCCAAGATCTTCAAGTTCACCAGCTGGATATAATCACTCTACTGGGCCTGTTTCTGCTCTGACTTTTGGGAATGTAAATTGTCAGTTACTGGCGTGATGTCTGTGGAGTGATCTCTCATGGACAGAAAATCATTATCTAAATATTAGGCAACTTGGTGCCCGAATGCTAACGGTGCTTACGATGTGTGCAGTGGTAGTTTCCAGCTCTTCCTGATTTTGGAAGACAACAGCAGCTGGGTTTGTATCCAGCTAAGTCTAATGAGCTGAATGGCAGTACCCTGAAACTGAGTGCTGTTTCCTCCCATTGCCTGCTGAGTTCTCAATTCCTGCGAGTCTGGGTGTCTTGCCTTAAAAAAGCAAGAGTTCATTACTGTGTGCTTTTTTTGTGCTAAAATACCTTACTGCAGCATTGGAATGCTTCAGAGCAAATTTTCAGGGTTAGTGATAGTTTCTGGGGAGGGAAAAAGAAAAAAAAATATATATTTTTAATATATATATATAATATATATTATAATACATATATAAAATATAATAATATATATATTGGTGTATATATTACATATACACACACCAGGAACATCAAGACTATTACTTGGCATTTACCTATTTTTGCAGGGCATGATGCCAACGCTGATCTAGATGAAAAAGAAATTTCATTAGGTGATGTGATAGATGAAATAGATGAAAAAGCAAGTCCATTCTGAATGCTGGTTGGGTTCTGCTTGCCATTTGTTTAGGAAAATTACTCCTTATTTCTAATCTGAAGGGGGAGAAAAAAAAAAAGCTTTAAGTGGTTGCTGAGTGCTTTTAAGACTCTGAAGTACATTCAGATTCTTTGTAGTAATTTTCACTCCTAACTTGAACTTTCAACATTTCTAGTGGCATAGATGAGGTGAGCTCAGGAGGGGTCTTCACTGTCTGATTCATTTATTTAGCAACTGGTAGCAATTCTGCACTTTGGTACTTCTGAAGTGTGTGGCACTTCTCAGAGGGACAAGATGTAGGATTATGTGTGTCAGGCAGCATGGGGGTTCTGAATCCTGAACATTCATCATCTCAACTAACAGTGTGTGACCAAGAGAGGAATTTGATCCATGAGTCTTGTGTCTGTGCCAGATCTGTTTCTGACCATTGCATTTGTATCCACGTGGACCCAAAATGCCATCATTTATAAATGTCTACTATAGGAATTTTTCTAAAATCAATTTTTTAGAGGTGTGTGTTATCACTGCTTTAGATGGGGTCTCACATTCAGATCCACACGTGTAAATTGCTCTCTTTTTCTGGGAGCTGACGTTCCTTCGTTGGTTTACACCAGCCAGTGTTCCATACATGCACTTGTAATTAGTTTCCTTTACTTCCTTTTAATTTAACTTATTTTATATAGGGCTGAGTACCCTGACCTGCATGTGGCCATTCAGGAAAGAAAAATGAAAACATCAGAATGTTTTTGTGACTTACTCTTATTTTTCCCAAAATTTCTTGCGAAAGAAAATGTGATCTTTTATTCTTGTGTCTGGATCATTTTTCACCACTGCTAGAATTCTTGTTCTTGTTTTTTCCTCCCTCTCCTGACCCAATTATTGTCTTTCATTTTCTAACAAAGACTTGAAAATCTTCTTCTGGTCAGTGATTGGGACACCTGTCAGCCAACTGTGTGCTGAGTGTCCATACCTTACAGAGATACTGGTCATAAAGTGCTTAAAGCTCTGGGGACTTGGTACCACCCAGTGTAGAACGAATTAATTTCATGGTGTTTTTTTCTGCATTTGCCCAAATGAAATCTGTAAGAGTCTGTGCTTTGTTTTGTTTGAACTTCTTGAGTTAAATTTCCTCAATTAGTTTTGTGCTTGGGGTTGATACCTCAGCAGTTTCCAAAAGTCTCCACGTTCCTCTAACCCGAATGCCAGGCAGATATGCACACCTCTTTCTCTGTCCCACTGCTCCCTAATGAGTCTGGACTCGTTTCCATAACGTCTGTTCATCATTAGTTTTCTTCACTTGGATTTCACCCTTCCTTGCATGTTTAAGAGCTAAAGTTCCTATGTTACTTGTTATTGCTGGATGGCGTGCTAATCTCAGGGACTTAACTTCTGTTCACTGCTTCCTTGAACTGCTTTGATACTTCACATTGGAATTTGGATTTATAGAGATGGATCCGTGGCTTCAGCTATCTCTTATAGTTGTTACAGGAAAACAGTATTTTGATTAACAATGGGAGGTTTTTGGTGATTCAATGTCAATTCAACTGTGTTATAAATTTAGCTGAGCTTGTTCAGATTTTGGGGGAGTTTATTCTCCTCCTCTTTTCTTCTTTCTAGTGAGAGCTGGTAAATCTTATTTTCTTCCTTTCTTCTTGCACAAAATTGCCGTGAAAACAATACCTTTTAAACCTGTTGAAAAATGGAAAACCCACAAATGGAAAACTTGGGGCCAGAAGAAATGCAACAACAATAGTTTGACTCAGAATTTCTCATGTTGCATCTCCCTGTAGGGTATAGATGTCTCTGGATGGGGTTAGACTGCGAGTTGTTGACTTTGTAGCAAGCTTTGCCATTTATAAAATGTCTCCTTGTATCTGTGATGACTTTACACGGAAAGAGTTCTGAGTTACAGCATCTCCCTGTTGGTGAGACTATGGAAGAAATGAGCTGTCTGCCTTGTGGATAACTGGTCTATAGCTTCTGGGTTCTCCATGCTGTTTTGCCACCATACCAGTGGGAACATGTTGGTTTTTTCATCTTGCCCCCCCTCCATCAGTTAGGATGAGACTACCTGCTTTGCATTTAGGAGTCTAGGCAATGCTAGCCTAATTTAGGAACTTTCTGTGGTTAGTGAAGTTAAATGGGAGTGTTTCTGAGTATATAAGCTAACTTCTAAAAGCACGTATTTTAAGATTGGTAAATCTGCTTCTGGGATCTCTGCCCACTAATTAGATCTGTAACATATCTGTATGTTGTCTTATCAACCTGATAAAGATGAAGTCTATAAGTGGAAAAAATAAGCAATATGGAACAGAAAGATCTGCTCTTCTACAATGACTTCATAGTGATAATATAATCCTTTATATGCTAAACCAAATCAACATAGTGATTACCTGGGGAATTAAGAAATATATTCACTTTTTCTTTTGAGATCTGTAACATAGGTTTGCATCTGCTTGAGTTCTTGAGGACTGATGAAGCACTCTTAATATGGGAGGATAGTTTGCTAAATATGTAATAGCTGTTGGCTAGTTTCATGCCTCCTCACCAAAATGTAATTTGGCAGACTGAAGGTACCTTGTACTTAAGACTAGTTTTCTTCACAATCCAGTCCATGGTGTGATCAAAGCCAAAGCAGAAGATGGCTTAGGTTCTGTTCCTACTTGGTGGCATAAATCTCTTGAATATATCAGTCTTGCAGTACTTGGGCCAATTAAAGTCCTCTTGAAATTACCTACATTTCGTAAACATTTTGAAGACTCTTCCGAAAATAAGAAATAGCTCTTTCACCCATCCTGGTTGTCCTTTTAAAAATCAATGCAGTTACACTCCTCTTTCTGTTATTAGAAAGAGAGAAGGTAAAGGTGCAGTAGTACACAGATTTTGATAGACTCCAAAAATAGAATATCTGCCTTTTCTACAAGTCACCCATTGAGAAAGGGTGACCTACAGCAGTGTTTCTTCTAGAGATTGTGCCTAACTCACATATACAACTTTTCCATTCTCAAACTAATTAGTTTTGGTTGAGTAACTCATCAGCATTAAGTAACAATAAGAATCATATTTCCAAGAACACCTTGCTTGTTACAGAAAATTGGAATCAACTGTGAAAGTGTGGCTACCAAATCTCCTTTTCACAGAGTGTTTTTTAATGAGTTTAGAAGGGCTTTCTGTTACCATGCAAAGTGTTTTAAATACAGTTGATCAGGCAACTGGATTATGTTTTTTACATTGTAAGGAGCCTACAACTTCAACTTATTATGCTTTGAATTTAATAGAAAAAAAACTGTGTTCTGATAATGTTCCCAATCTGAGAGAGAGTTCAGCTAACAGAGGAGGCTTTCGGCCACATCTTCTCTGGAGCCTGTTAACCACAGGTGAGACAGGTGTCTGGGTAGACCGGAGCTGGGGATGGACCTCTGGAAATCCTCCTTGTTTCACACTTGCTGTAAGCCATGTAATCTGGTTAGCCCATTTATGTTACACTGACTTGCAGTTGGTTTCAGTTACGAAAGTCTTCTTTAGTCTGACAGGGGCTTCAGACTTCTATCTAGGGGCAAATTCTGCCACTGAAGAACCACATACAGTGCCCCTTTCCTTACAAATCAGCCAGGGGTCTAGTTTTTCATCATCCAAGCATTTAGCTGATTTTTATCACCTGCTATTCCCTTCTCTTTATAATTGAGAAATTCCAGTACTTTTTTCTACCTGCTCTTTCCCTCTCTGTGCCAAAAGCTGTGTGTCTTCTGCTGGTTTTCCCTTACCTGCAGGCTGCTTGCCTTAGTCTCCTTTTTACAGTTATTGATGACCGGCTTCCCAGGAGCGTGTAAAGATTTGCTTCCTTTCTCAAGGTCTGAATTTTGGGGTGTTTGATGACTCTTGGATGACTGATTACTACATAACCTATCTTCTCTCTGTCTGTCTCAAGAATCTTCTGCTGCAGTTCTGTTTTGATTTCACACTTTGTCTATTTGCAGTCAGGCAAGTCTTCAGCAGAAGAAATCACATCCCACAGTGTGCATCAGGGGAATCATTTCTTCGAATGGTGTCATGTTCTTTGCAACTTTTGTTTTTTCATTATCCAGAAAAGAAGGGAGAAAGGTGAAGACCTCAGGCTTTTATATTTCTGTCTCCTTACTTTTAATTTCAACTTCTGCTTCTTGTCTTTCATCATTATACCTCCCAAAGTGTGCTTAGGTCAGAACTAAGTGCGTTGCCCTTTGGTGTTTTACATACAGGTTTTGCTACGGAGTCTCCACAGCTCATCACATCAACGTCATGACAAGGGGAAGCAACCTATTGGGGAACGCATGAGCCTCATCACATGTGTTTTTCTTCCTCAGCTTTGACTGTCTAGTGTTGTTAGTTTACATACCAGGAGAATGTATACAAGATGAGAGAAGTTTATTGGCCCATAGAGGCCTGCCCTTATTAACCCTGAAAAAATCTCATCAATCCATCACCACTGTGAACTTACAAGTTCAGTTGGTGGCTGCAGCTTCTGGTTTCTTCTACAAATAAGCTCCACGTCCCCTTTGAACTGACCGCTTTTATTTACCTTGGATTCTAAACGTATTGGTTTTTCACACATCTCAGCTACCCAAGGGGTGGATACAGCCCCATATTTTACTTTATGCTGCCTTCTTTCTAGCAGTAACTAAATTAGAACAACTTATTGGTGTACATTTGTGAACCTTCTTTACTGCACATATAGTACAGTGCTCATTCAGAGAAGCTGCGTTCTTTTCTTGAGATGATTTTGGTATGCATGGAAATAAATCTTTGCTGCTGAGTTAACCTGAGTTAGACACACTGGCAGGACTGCCCTTCCAGTGCAGCACATGGGAGCAGCTACAGCGGCGGGCAGCACACAAGCAGAGCACAGTGATCTTATTAGCAGCTATTGTCTTGGGCTTTTTGTGCAGATCTAGCCAGGTCAGGTCTGAATGCTGTAGCTCAGGTTTGAAGTTGCTCTGTGGTGTGTCCAGCCCACTGGCTATAGGTCAGGGAAGGCGCAGTGCAAAGGAACCAGTAATTTTCCCTACTTACTTCTCTGTATCTGATGCATTAACTTACAGAGCCCACAGGAACTGTTTTCTGGGGGATATTTTCAGTGACACAAGAATTGAACAAGTGCTGCATCCTGGAGAAAGGGGGAGGGAAGAGCTGTGTACCTTTAACGTTCTTACAGCTCTGCAAGGCTTTACTGCTCCTCTGGAACAAAAGACTCAGGAGTGTCAGTTGCGTTAAACTGGGGGTAATGTATTGATATACAGAAACTCCTGTTGGCTCTGGCTGGATGAGTGGTTGTGCTGTGGATCACAGTCTGTTTCAGCTGGGGTTGAGGAAACTTTGTTGGGAAGGGAGCAGGGGAGAAGAATTGGTGAATGCAGACAAGGAGTTTTACTGGCATGGTGGGCTTCCATGCTGCCTAAGATAAATCATCCCTTATCTGTACTTGCATCTGAGCCAAATCTTTGGCTCATGTAAAGGGCATAGCTGTGTGATGCCAATGGTTCTATGATTCTATGCCAAAGTAGCTAGGCTAACAAGATCCAAGTAAGGACCCGGCTGCTTGATTTTTTTACTTGTGCTGGTTACCGTGTGTTGCATTTCATGTATTTCAGGCAATATGTTTCCTATTTGCTTAGCTGTTTATATTTTAAACAATCCTATCTCAGAGCAACAATCCGTACTTGCTTTTTAAAATATTTGTCTTGATATGTTTCCATATTTCTGGTCCTGGCACATCAAACTCAATAGAATATATTCTGGTTTTGGGAAGATGAAATCAGCCAGTGATGTAATCTGTGTAACTGATGTCTTTCTTTCCCTCATGGCTCTGTTGAACTTGCTCCCTTTTATTTTATCTCTCAAACTCAAAAATAAAGGACAGGCAATAAAAGCAAGTCTTGGATTCTAGGCCCTCACTGTGTTTTGCATTTGTAAGAAAATCATATAAGTGACTTAGCTAGGATATAAGTCAGTAAGAAACAGAGATAAAAGGAACAATCACCAGACTCAGATGCCTGACAGCAGAGAATACGTTTTTATAAGTAATGATTCCTTCCTGCCTTAAAAGAGCTCTTTTGAGACTATCCAATTATGAATCCATGGCAAATATTAGCCATGCAATACTAGCAGCAGTATTCCTTATCCCAGCATGAGAGTGCTTCAGGTGCTGACAGAATTACCTGGTGCAGGGATGTTTTAAGTTGGTGATGTTGGCTAATTTATATCTATGTGTTTTAACAAGATGACTGAATTTTCATTTTGTCTCTTGAAGCACAAAAGTGAGGTGTTGGCAGCCTTGAAACGACCGGGCCCTCTGTGTGGTGAATACAGATACAGAAACTCCAGATTGGAGGTGATGATCATACTAAAAGATGTGCCAATACAGCCATAAGGAAATGCATGTTTTTGATGGAGAAGAAGAGAAAATGATTCTTTTAAAACAAAACTGTTGTTTAGTTGCTTATGTAAACTAAATCTAGTAAGCAAGGTCATTTTCATATTTTCAGTTCTCCGTAACATGGTGCTCTTGTGTTCTTAATATCAGCAAGAACCAATCCTAAGATAGCAAAAATACACTGAATTTGTATGCAAGATCAACTCTGCTGGAAATATGGACTTACCTCTTGCTGGCTTCAGAAAAACAAGACTCTGATCAAGAAAAGAGTAAAGGCAAGAGAACTTTTCTCCTATAAATCTTGTGTTTGCTTTAAAGAAAGCAAACGTGTTACGTTGCCTCTTCTAATTGTCTTGCCTGGACACATGTTAAAAGAACAATCTCTTTCCTGCAAGGAGCAAACATCACTTCAGCAACAGGAATATTCTGTGATGCTCCAAGTGGTACCCAGGGATTTATAGCCTAGGAGTTGATGGGAGAAGATGAGAAAAATGTTTGCTGGTGTTTTTCTTAAAAGTCAGCAGCACAGCTTTTCCAGTTAGCTGGAAGTCAAAAGAAAAGATGTCAAAAAGAATTAGTTTCTTTTCCTTTGGTTTTTTTTTCCTTAAAAAAAAAAAACCATAATTTTCTCTCTTCAATTAAACTTAAACAAAAGTAGTATTTGGGCTAAAAGTCCAGCAAACCTTTTTGTTTATAATGTCCTAAGTTAGTGGAAAAAATAAGTCGTTGCAAAAGGAAACCTGAATTGTCAGAAGCTATATTAAGAATGGAAAAGCAGTAATTGAGTGCAATAACAGTGGAGGATTTGGTTAGTGATATCTGAATGAGCACTGTTCAAATAGATGCTGGCATACATTTACTTTCCACTTTTTGTGACTAGAAACTGGTGTATGACAAATGCAAACTAGTTATAGCTCTTTGACCCCTGTAACAGCCAAGGTAAATGTTTTCAGTTATAGGTGGACTGCTGCATTTGTCTTCTGTGGGCTTCAGTGGAACCTTCTGCGTAAGCTTCTGGGATCACTATTTGGTTTGTCGTGTTTGTGGGAGTATTGGATCTGTTTTCTTTGCCTTGCATAGGACAGGAGACCACAGAAAAAAACCAAAACATTTTCCAGTTACGGCCAAAGGGAGAGCCACAAAAATGTATTCCAAAGCTGCGATACCCAAGGTCAAGTGCAGCAGTGATGTGACAGATGGAAATGAACGCAGCAAAAGGAATGTGATCTGGAGATCGAATACACGATACAAATCTAGATTATATTCAAATGTTGATTTCAGTCACACCAATCTCGTAATCCAGAAGGCTCACTTCTTTTTAACAAAAGATTGAATTTAGTGTTTACAGGATTTTTCTGTAATAGGAATAATATATGGAAAATAAGAGTCAGTTTTATAGGTGATCTTTTTTGACATAGACAAAAAAGCAATGCAGATTCATTGATTCCCACCATGGAAATCCACAGAGTCTGTGGGCTCCTTTGAAATGGGACCTGCAACAGCTCACCTTTTCCCTCCTTACCTCCCCTTTTGTTGCTGTTGTGGCAGGCTTTGAAAACAAATGTATGTGCTATGAGGTCAAAAACCTTTTGAGTAGCCCATGGACCCTAGGTGTAACTCAAGAATGACGTCAGTATTCTTCCTAACTCTTCTCCATCTGGTCCTGGCCCCTGATTTATTAGAGCACATAGGTCAAACTTGTCTCTGGTGCTCGACTGGTCATAAACTCCTCTTTGTACAAGGAAGAGAAGAGGAAAGTATTAGCACTTAATAAATTATAAAGTGAAAGACTAGTGGTGTTAATAATTGTACCAATATTGCTGCTGCTTGTCTAGCTTTGAAACTCCACATTAGGCAGAACTGCAAACATTTTATCTTGAGAAATTGGAGGCTGCCTTGAGTCCTAAGTTTTCTTGGGCTTAGGCTAATGTCATTTGGACGTGGGGTGTGCACTCCACTGCTTGCTTTCAGAAAGGAAGAGAGGAATGAGTCAAGTGATTGGAAATCGTGTTTTCTCTGTAAACAAGACCAACTGCTGTTGCGGTGTATTTAGATACTGAAGCTGGCTCTTTTTTCAGAAATGCCCTTTGAGTTTCCAGTGATGCAGGCTGTCAACGCTTCTTTTGGAGTTTAGTAAGGGATTTTTCAAAAGAAATCCTTGCGGATCTGTTTCCCTGGGTGCCAGTGATGATATTTACCCCTTCCCCCTTCGCAATGGAAGTACTTCTGCTGATTTAGGAAATCTTGGTGTCTTTGTGGTTTTAGGAGGACAAAACAGAGGTGCAAAATGCTGGCGTTTAATCTCAGCTCTTGCTTTGGTGCTCTGGTGAGCTGTTTATTTTATTTCCTCATTGAGGGGGTAACTGGGGTATTTTTTTCCCTTCAAGCTGTCATGACACAAGCTGAAAAAATAGAGTGACCGAGGGCTTTCTCCTGAGCCTTTTTACAGCGTGTACGAAAACTGGTAGACTTTGGGTCAGATGCAAAGCAGAGAGAAATCAATGAGGGTATTTCTGTGTTCACTAAAATCTTGCTTAAGAAGATTCTTGTAAAAATGGAAAAAAACCCAGAAACTTCTTGAACAAAACTTCTCATGGAATGGTGGTTTTTTTTAGTATCAGACTTAAGTGAAATGTGGTAAAACCAGAGAATGATAAGTTAAATGATAGAGGTAAAATATAGTGGTTCATTTTTTTCACTTCTTCCATATCTCTGTTAAAATCTAGAAGACTTGCATTGATGTTTAACATTAAGTTTGAAGACAGGGATGCATAATATAACAATGATACCAAGGCACTGAGCCTGGAGTGGATGCTGCCAATTCTGGTGGTTGAGCTGAGAGACTAAACTGTGCTGGCTGTACTGCTTAAAAACAAAAAGCCCACTAAAAAAACACAAGTATGTGGCTGGAAGATTTGATACTAACTTATACTCTGAAGGTGTTTAATAAGATTTTCAAACAAGCACTCTATACAATGATAACCCAAATTTATGGGGATAACATGATGGAGATAAGATCATCTAAGCTGAAAACTGAGCTTGCAAATACTGTGCTGTCATTCTGCGTATGCTGGGCTCTGCCTCAGAGGGCAGCAGTGTAACCGCTCTTCCTGCCATCCTGTTTGCTTTACCAGGAGCGCGTTCTAAACTCTGGCTATATTTGAGCAGCTCTGATGAGAATTCTTTTTTGAGTCAGTTTTGGTGATGAAGTTCAAAATGGTAGATTTTGTCTCAGGAGTCAGGTTTGTTGGGTCTGCATTGCTAACAGGAAAAGACCATAGATCTTTAGAAAAATGCAGTTCAGATCCCTCCTGTTTTTAGTGATTAAATCCTTCTCCAAACCAGCAGTAGGATTTTGGGTACCTCGCTTGTCTTTCAAGGTCTATGAGTAGAGAAGTCTTTAAAGAGACTGTGCTGCTGTAGTACAACTCATGCTTTTGGAAGGCAGCGGCCCATCTGCAAGTTGCAGTGTGCGATGTGGCTTTAAGATGCAGCGAGGTTGTGGTGGAGGCACTTCACCTGGAAGCCTGGACAGTTTTGTTTTCTTTCCTGGTGCCTCGGACATTGGAACCTAGCAGGATGCAGTTGTAGTGGCTGAGCAAATTATCACCACCAGAAAAATCTCTTGTTCTCTTTCCTTAATTATGTGATGAGGTAGAACAGGTTCATTCTGTAGCATTGCTGGAATTTGGACACCAGTTTTACTGGCAAGGTATGATTTGCTAAGGCTCCACAACTGAGCTGCATTTAGGCTACAGTAGGTGCTCTCATCTAACTGAAATAAAATCCTCTTAAATCTGTGTTAAAGCCTGCCTAACCCTATGCAAACTATGCCTGAAACTGTATTGTAGTAGTTAAATTAATATTCCAGATTACACTTAAAATGTGACTTGGAACTTGTTTACATTTTTTGAAATAATTGTCCCAGTGGTCGTTCTGCCTCTTGCTGGGGATGTGGCTGTGAAATGGATGTACGTGTATGTGGATGTATGTAAAACTTCTGCATGCATTTGAATGGCCCATGGGGGGTTATCTCCCTTCAAGACAGAAAAAGAGACTTTCTAAGGCACTTTCAAAAAGGTACTGAATGTCTTATATTTGAGTAGCCAAGGAAAATTTGTATTAAGATGTTCTAACTGCGTGGGTCATGTAGTTGGTGGGATTGCAACAGATGATCATGAGTTTTGACAAGTTAATGTGGGCTTAGGTAGCAGTGCTGAGTTTCTGGGAAAAGAGGGTAAGAGACTGCAGGGGGAAGGAAAAAAGCTGTGCTCTGATTAATCTGCTCATCAGCAGTTGTGCCCTGGTGGCATGCCCCATACAGCCTCATTATTTCCAGGCACAGAGATTCTCACATGACATGGGAGATACCCAGGTTAATGAATCCCAGCAGGTACATTAAGCCAAAAAAAGGAGATAAGTGCAGGTTTTAATCATTTCTGCAGTTTACAGTCTGAAGTTCTTCTGTATTCCGTATCACCATCATTCTAGTGGCTGACCAGTATGGGCTTAAAGAAGTGATGCAACTGTCTTTCCAGATAGATTGGGAGTTGGGCTGCCAGAGAAGTAGCACTTCTGCACCGATGGAAGAAGTAGCGTAGCACATAGGTAGCCTTGACCAAAGGAGGTACTGAACAAGGATTTTTCCTGTCCTGCTCCTTGACATCCTTTTCGATTTCTTCCTGTTTTTCGGGTGGAAGCCTACAATTATTGCACAACTTGATGATCACAAACGTTTTCCTGGACAAACTCTAGTGCAGCCTCCCTGGAAACCCTTATTGGAGCTGACGAGATGATCTGCTAGCTGGAATGATTATGAGACTGAGCTGCAGCGAGCAACTTCTCTTTGGGGTAAAGCAGTTCCATGCGAGGTGGTACTTCTGCAGCTGTGAGCAGCGTCGTTACATTTCCCATGGCTGTCCTGACTCCTGGTGGCCGCTGAAGACACTCTGCGTGTGTAAGCGATACTTTTCTAAGACGACTGAGCTTCCCCCCCGACGTTCAGCGATGCTCTGTTGGTCGACACTTACTGTGTTAAATGACTAGTAGATCTGTGGCCATTGCCTGTTCTTTTGCTTTGCAGAAGTCTCCATTAACCTAGAAAGGATTTTTAAAAAAAAAAAAAAACAAAAAAACTAATGTAGAAATTGGTCTTGCATGAATGACTTCACAGTGAGTGCTTTAGCCTGCAAAGGTCTGTTATAGCAATTAGCCTCAGCTGTCCTGTGTGCCTCTTACAGCTTATGCAGCTTTGTGTCCTGGATCAGAACTGGGATGCAAAGTGTCTGAGAGGTTTCAGCCTGGAAAGATGGATGAGAAGAGAATGCACCTATGCTTAGGCCCAAGTCTTCCATTCTCGCTCTTTCATTACCATACTGTGAATCTGGTGGGTTTTTTTTAGTGGCACTTCAAAATTTGGCAGGATGGCAAATATTCCTTTATCTCTGTAAGGCTGAGCATTGTTCTTCCTTTCTTTCCTGAATTACTCAGCAGTGGTAGGTGGGTTATTTGCTTTTCTTTCGGCTTCCTGCCTGTATAATAACAGCCTGCAAATATTCTGACAGATCCAGTTACTCAAAAGCAGCACCAGCAGCAGGCACTGCTTAAGAGTTTGTGAAGGTTTCTTGAAGATAGGGACAGAGGATGTGAATTACTTCCCACGTTTCCAAGTTGCCCATGGTTCTTTGGATGTGCTTATGAGATTCTTTGGGAAGAATAGGGTGCAAAGAAAAAAAAAAACCCTAGAGGTTTTGGCCAGATTCATTTGATTAAATCTTAGATTTAGCAGCAGGAGAATAGCAGCCCTGGTTTATTTCTGCAGCAATGTGTTGTTTTTCCTTGTTGTTAACTGTTATAACTACTCCTGGGTTAAAATCCTAGTATATGGGAGCTGCTGACAGAGGTGAGTTACTTGTAGATCTGTAATAGAACTTACCATTACCTTGGTTTGCCCCAAGTCGTAGCTGAGTTTAAGGACTGTCATTTTACATATATGTATGGCTTTCTCCTCTTTCCTTGGAGGCTTAATATAACATTTCACTAAAATTCAGCCAAAGTTTGTAATTTTATGCGTTTCTAGCTTTCATGATCCTGATTTGTACGCTAAATATTCTCAGTCATCATTTTTGTGTATGCTTTCTGAATAAGAGATTTAGTTGTCACAGCTGAATACTTTCTAACCCACTTCTGCTTTCTGTGGAGGTTTTCCTGTTCACAGGTAGAACAATGTGTGCAGTTACAATGGGATGCTGCTGCGGTACAGAATGTCATGTCACCAAGTAATACTTGAAAACTGAAAATTGTAGCTCAAGATTCAGCTATTGCTAGAATCAAGTGATTGTCTCATAATTCTCTCTGTACCAAGGTAAAAGAATGACTGACTACTCTTCCCGTGGAGTTTTCTGTTTGTGATAGGTCCTCTGAAGTGTGGTTTGACGCTTCCTTCTTGGAGTGTGTTAAGAGAGGCTGGCAGCGAGCTGTGGTGACAGAGTGAGGGGCTTTCAGAGAAACTCTGTCCCAGCTGGCAGGGAGGTGTGATGTGGGACTCGGGCACGGTGTTCCCTCACTTCTGTGTGAGGAAGCCCTGATGCTGCTGGACAGCAGTATTACAGCGGTTGATAGGCGCATCTGTAGGTATTTTGATGACCTCTGGGAAAAAAAACTAATCTGGTGTATGATGTAGATGCCACACAGTGTGAATCTTTGGTATAGTTACTGTGCAGTGGTGCTAGCAGATACATATTCCTCTCAGGAAATGATATTGGTAGGAGATCAGTTATAAATATTTGTGTATTTGTGGAAGCAGAAACTCTTCCTTTATTCTAATCTCCGTGGTAGGGCAAGCTATGGAGGTTACACATTCATTACTGACTACGCAGTTACTACTTGGTTAATCATGCAGAAGGACTCTTTTTGTGAACAATATGAAATTACATAAAACTCTCAGTATGTTCTTCATACTTCAAATATCATCCTAGAGTCAGGTTTAAGATTTACCTAATGAGAAGTTCGCCACTCTTTTTCTTTTTAATTCCCCTCTGGCCTTCCTCCTCCCAGCTGGAAGATCCCATCAGCACATTTCCTTACAGCATTTTGCATTGCAGGTGATGAGGTGCCACACACAGTCCAAAGAGCTGCACATCACTGTCAGCCTCAGTGCTGTGCTCAGCAAAGCTAAGCAATGCATAATGTACCTTTGAGTTACTCTGCACTACTACAGCTGGCAGTAAGCTTACAGAAAACCTCAGGACTGACACTTGCTTTGTTCAGTGAAGAGACCAACATCAGAGTCTGTGTAGTGGGATTGTTCCTGAATATGATAGAGTACAGGGGTCTGATGAGAACTCAAGGTCTTCATTTTGGTATCTAAAGAAGGTATGTAATCATCAGCAGATGAAAGGTTAGCAAAACACGCAAATTTAACCCTACACCTTCACTATAAAGATCAAATGTCACAGCCACTTAGTTTCAATGGTTTTCTGGGGAGAACTCAAAGGCACTTAACAAGAATCAGATGTACAAGTTGCTTCTCACTAATTGGATTCAACAAAATCCTGGAGCTTTTTTGTTCTCATTCTTAAGTGGAATCTGCCAGTTTGGCCAAGATAGAAACTATCTCCTTCCATCTTGGAGCAAAAAGTCAGAGGCAGGTGGGTTCCCCTCTGAGAGAAGTAGGCAGGCACCCCGGATCTGCAGCAGCGCCGCAAAGGAACTTAGCTTTATGAGTTTGTCTGTAGTGTGCAAATGCACATTTGGGTTGCTTGCATTTGTTCATTCTTTGTGTTAAAGAGATTTAAGTGCGTGTTTTCAGCCATCACTGATGGGTGCTGCTGCCAGAAGGGTTGGGCTGCTTCTCTGCAACCACAGCACCTTGCAGCCGTCGCTGTGCTCTCCATCCCCTGGCACACACTGTCCTGCAGCTGTGTGGCCAGCGGTGCTGCAGAGCGACCTGGTCAGAAATGGGGCAGAGCTGTGCACATGGCTTTCCAAGTTGGCATTTCCTAGGAGCTGTGTTTGTCTGCTGGTGAGTAGGCAGACTAGCGTGACAAGCTAGGATTTTAAGAAATCTGCCTATGTCATTAAAGGGTGTGTTGAAGATGGCAAAGAACAAAGGAAATAAGTTAAAGTCTTCTCTGAAGAGTGGGAAGTAGTGGTGAATGGGACAAGCTGTTGGCAGAGATGTAAGGGCTGGGAACATGAGGAAGTTTGGGAGGAGCAGAGGGAGGGACGCCTTAGGGGAGGAGAAGAGATTGTTCTCCAGGGAGTAGGCGTTGGTGAGAGGAGGGAGATGTGTTATGGGGGTGTCTGAAATTCCTGACAGCATGCTAACTGGATCCCAGCATGTGCTCCAGGGTGAGGAAGCGGAGGCTGTGGTGTAGGGCTTGATGTTGTTTTTAACACAAGTATTCAAAACTATTGTGCTTGCCACCAGACAGAATACTTGAGTTAAAAACCTTTGGTTACACTATGTGTCTGTTTCATCTCTTTTTGTAGAAGGAAATCATGAAGTAGAATACAGACAAGGATGAAGCTGTGGGGAATGGCTGCCTAAGCTTTTGGGATGCTGTGGGAGGTTTCATGGCTGAGACCAGCATCATCTCAATACAGCAATGGCCCTTCCTACGATAGGGTGACAAACACTGCCTTGCTGAGGAGTTGCAGGGGCTACAGAATGAGGTAGTTGCAGCCTGCTCAAATGCGGGAGCTTTCATGTGTTCCTGTCTCAGCAAAGCAAAGACAAGGAACTGTGTGCTTGTCAGCCATAACCTGGGGAAGAAGCATTGTTGGTGTCAATAAGTGGTGCTGCTTTGATACTGCAGCTCATTCCCAGGCCGTACAGTGAGCTGCACTAGAGGACTTGGCTGCCCAGGAGAGCATGAGGTGGCGTAAATGACTGTGTCCATGCTGCCAGTGAACCTGTGTGCCTGCAGCGTGCTGAGAAGTTACAGTTTGGTCTGGCACTGTGTCCCTGGGGGGTTGGGGTGTGCAACTGCAAGCGTTCCTGCAGAGCATGAGCGTGGCCTGGCTGACTATGAGAACAGGATGTCTGTATGAGAGAAGGAGCCAATGTTCCTGCAGTTATCTGTGGAGATGTCACCTGCAGTTTAGTTGGTTGGAGGTGGCTGCTCTCCAGGCAGCTATAGAAGAAAAGCTGATTGAAGCTGCTTGTGATGCTAAATCTATCAGGCTGTTAGGGGGGCCTGCAGGAATTGAGAGGTGGTGCCAGCCCTCCCCTGCAATTTGGTGTGTATCCTGAGAAGAGATTGGAGGTTGGCTTAATTTTAAAGCTGGCTTCCTTCTGTGAAGCCCCTTGGGAAGAACAGCTGTGTCTCCTTGCAGCTGCTTCTGGGAGTTGAAAAATATGTCCCTGTCTCAGTGAATATAGCCCCTTTTATTTATGAGAGTGAAAAACAAGGGGAAAAACACTGTTTTAAGAAAGACTAAAGCTGTGGAACGCCTAAGACCACTGTGCCGTGCTTGCAGTTTCCCAGCTGGTGCTTCTGGAGGCCCAACCCCACTGCCAGCCCCTCTGCACACCGCTGCAGTTGTGCTGTGCTGGCAGTGTGGCCCAATGTCCCCTTGTCCTGGTGCCTTCCACTGGAGCTCCTCCTGCTCTCCCTGCTGCTTATCCCTGAATCTGTCATTTCTCTGCATGGAGTGGAAGAAGTGGGGCTGTTTTCCTTGCTCTGACACCAGTGATTCCAAATGCTTTCACTGCTGAAATGTTCCAAGTAGCAAGAGAGGGAAAGCACAGTGGGGAGGCTGACAAATGTCCATCATCTTGGATAAGGAAGTAAAGCATGAAGACTTTGTGGAAAAATACATATTTTGAAAACAAAACCTGTCTGTGTTTTGGAACAAGTTGCGTGCGAGACTGGGTTCCTGTTTGTTTGTTTCCATATGTAATGTTGTCAATTTGTTTCATTGTGTCCATACAAACTTTTGGTTGGAGCTTTTTGTTTTCTGTGTTGGCATGCAAAGAAATTCTGTATCTAAAAGTTCAACTGCTTTTGACTGCTTGAGCTGTTCTTGAGCCTTGGAAGCACAAATAGTGTGGAATGCACAGAGGACAGTTAAGCCATGCAGTCAGCCCTGTAAAGGCTTTTTTGCACGCCTGCTCACAAGCATGTAATAGTCCATTCATATGCTAGAATGTTTTTGAATATAACCATGTGTTTGTGTCTTGAGCTCATAGTACTTTTAAGTGTAAATATTACAGAAATACAGCCATTCTCAGTTTTGAAACAGGTGCATTTTGGCTGCCCTGTCCAATTTTTTTTTGTTGGCTAAGCTTTTTGTTCAAGGAGAGACCTTAAAAAGCTTCTGAAGGACCAAAGCAATATTACAGACCTTGTGGGTAGCCCAGAGGAAGAAAGGTGTCTCGTAGGCCTGTTTGTGCCCCATCTACCTGTGATGCTAATGTAACTACTGAATCGTTTAAGGGGAAGGGAAAACGTAATTATAAATAGGAGTGACAGCATAAGAAGGTTATTTCTGTGAAGGACTTCAAAGGCAAGAGAAGAAGCTTGAAAGTGATGGTTGAGCAAAGCAGTCAAGGGAGAGTGGGATCAGAAGGCAGCATCCAGCAAGCCAGATATTGGAGCTGTATTAACAACAGGAGGAAAAAAAACCCAAAACATGAACGCATGAAACTCTATTATGAATATGGTATTAGCTTGCTGAAAGTCAGATTATTAAAATCTGGGATCTCTTTCAACATATGGCTTGCTTTTTTTTTTTGCTTTTTGTTCAACAAACAACTTGTCAGATTTAAGTTAAGAGCTAATCTTACGTTCCGTAGTGATTGCATACTACAGCCTGCAAATTGGAATTAGTTTTCATGCTTTTAAAAATCTTGCAATGTGTGCAATCATTTCTTAATGGGCTCCTTTTCCCTGAGATGTCTGGGAGGGCTGTGTCCTCACTACGGAGTTGTGACAGACATTGATTCTGCCAGGCGTTTGGTAACTGCCTTCTGATCTTGAATGGACAAACACTTTGTAAGGAGGTGGTTTTCTAAGAAATACACCATGAAATGAAGCAGATTCATAATCAGGAAATGTCATGTAATATTTATTCTATGCTTAATGACAAGGTCCCAGTTGTAACTTTTCTCAATGTGTATTGTAAAAATGTCTTGAAGTATTTTAGCGAGGATGAAATGATAGGGGAGAGCACGTCAGACAGCACCACCTACTGGCCCGATGTGGGCTACGAAGACTGCAGTGAGACGGTCAGAATATTCTTTTTACAATCAGCCTCCCCAAGTGTTTGCTATTTTACCAGCAGCTTGAAGCCTTTCTCAGCAGTTCTGGGGACTCGTACAAGGATGTGTTAATCTCTGATTTCGGGAGCCTTCATTAAAACTCTGAAAAGCTTTGATTGCAACTGCTTTCATTTGGCATCCTGAAATTCAGTCATGTGAAAGATCAAAACTTCCCTTCAAGACAACTATACTGTGGTTAATACAGACTTACTCATATATTTAAAGCTTTCCTGAATTAATCCATATATTAATATGTAAAGTAAAACATTAACATAGAGTAAAAGTATACATCAGTGCATAAAATTCATAGCACATGATCAAGCTTTGATACAGTCTTCACTTGACAATCTACACACCCCAAAACAAATTGTAGGTAAGCATATCAATGCATACTACAGCTTTGGCAATATCCAGCCTTTGAAACTGTTCTGACCAAATCCAAGTAAACAGCAAATAGTTCACATGAAGTCTGAAGAAGTGGTGATTCCTTTAGACAGCAGTGATGCTGGCGCAACCACCCCTAGAAGGTGCCCTGCTAAAAATAGGATATTGAATGGAACTTAAGGAATAGAAAAGTTGGCCATGAGGGCAGAGAACATAATAATAATAATAATAATAAAACAAAACAAAAACAAAACAACAACAAAACAAACTCCCCCCCCAACCCTCAACAAATGAACCTGTTGTGTGGACTTCACTTCTGCTCTTATTAGCAGTGAGTAGAAGAGAGACATGCAAATAAAGGATGGCAACCTAGAAGTAAGGTTTCCAGGTCTGACAGTTCTGACTTAAAAGGCCTGTGTGCCTGGAATGCATTTCCTGAGGAACTACAGCAAAGTGCAGTGAAGCAGCATTGAGTGCACGATTAGGGACAGAGCATACCTGTGTGCTGAGCTCCGCTCTGCCTGCCCAGAAGAGGGCTGCTTAGAAGAGCTGAGAGATGAGTTTGGGTTTAAGATTGGGCTTAAGATGGGATTTTTGAGAGTTCAGGGCTGTTTGGCAGCGAAGTTTCAAGGGAGGCCTGGAGGCATCATATAAACAGGCTCTTAAGCTGTTCAGCCATGTGTGCAATTCCTGGGTGAGAGGCTGTGTTGCCTTAGCTCTCATGGGGCTCATGCCGAGGAGGTGAGAGCTGCCCAAGGGCAAGGTGTGCTGCTGTTGGCACCATGTCCTGCTTATGCTAGAAGAGTGACATGCAAGCTGCTTGCACTTACATCAAAGCCTGTTTGTATCTGTCTGCAAAAGACTACAAATGTACACATACCTGCTGTCAGGCTTGTTAGAGAGGAAGATGCTTGCTGGGAAGTGCAAAACTGGGCCAAAACTCTTCCATACTTATTGGATGTTGGGATCTGGTTTTGGTTCAGTTCCCTTTTCCATTCATTCCAGATATTTATTTTATGGCTGAGATGATAGAATAGCTTGTTTTTGAAGACTGCACAAATGCATTTAATTGCTTTAAGATGTCTATACTGCTACAGTGTAGTAATTATCATAGCAGATACAGAACTTCAGAAAAATTCTACAGTATATAACAATATCTTAATGTAACTAGACTCTCTTCACAAGGCACATATGGTATATTCAAACAGCTCTGTTTTCATAATCATGGTTTCATGATGTGTCACCTCTTGTGGCCCTGGACGTCTCAGCGAGGGCTGGGGAAGCAAAATCCCTCCCAGTGTAAGAGCAGAGCAAGTCTGAGACTTTTTTCATGAGGCTGAATGTGTACAAGCCTATGGGGCCAGATGATATGCATCCCAGGGTACTGATCTGCTCTCCATCATGTCTGAAAAATCATAGCTGTCAGGTGAAATCCCTGGTAACTGGAATGAAGGGAAATATCATGGTGGCATTCTATGATGGAGAGACAGCATCAGTGGACATAGAAAGGGCATCTGTTGTTATCTACCTGGACTTGTGCAAAGCCTTTGACATGGTCTCCCACCACAATTTATCTCTAAATCAGAGAGATATGGATTTGAAGGCTGGTGGATGAAGAATTGATTGGAGGCCATAGCCAGAGGGTTGTTGTCAATGACTCTGTGTCCGGGTGGAGGTTGGTCATGAGTGATGTCCCCAGGGGTCTGTCTTGAGACTGGTGCTCTTCGATATCTTTATCAATGACTTAACAGTCATTGAGGGGATTGAGTGTACCCTCGGCAAGCTTGCCCTTTTGATGCAGCCCAGGATGTTGTTTGATCTTCTGGACTGCAGGAGCACACTGCTGGCTCATGTTAAATTTTTCTGTCCATCAGGACTCCCAAGTCCTTCCTTGATTTTCAACAATATTTTGCCAAGAGTGAGGAATTGAAGGGGTCCCTTCAGTGTAAAATATGAAACACTTTTCAGTTCAGACTAATTAAATTCTTTTTTTCTGAAAATCTAGTTTTGCACTCTTCTAATTATAAGCTCTGACACTGAATCAGATTCTCTACTTTGCTTCTTGAGAAGTGTGAGTAACTTAATTGAGTGTCTTAATTGGCTGCAGCATTTGTGATCAATCTGGCCCTGGAACTTGAGGTTCACGCATCATTAACAGTAATGTGCTACTGGAATGATTGTGGAATCCCTTTGGTGCTGAAGGGAGCAGTAAACACATACCTAGCCTGTGTTTTTAAGAACAGGTGGCTTAATCTTTCACTAAATAAAGCAATAATTTCAGCATATTCTGGTGATTACAGATAATAGTTATTTGGGTAATATTAGCTTTTTCAGGTGTGGCATCTTGTTCTAGGTGTTGTAACCTGTCGTTTACTGCTTCGGTGTATTCAGTTTTACTTGGTAATTGTCTTGCTGAAAACCAGATTATATATTATTTAGCTGTCAACTGTATTGGAAAAATGCCAAAAAACTCTTAAATGTTACTCAATAAGCAACAGTGAGAACTTAAAACAAGTTGACTCCTTGCTTCATATTTGTTAGATGGTTAATGCTTGCATGAAAAAATCTGATTTAGATCTTTCTGCCTTATTGTCTGTCTGATGGTCTGGAAAGAAGTTTAACTTTTGTTAACCTGGCAGAAGGGTCTCAGACATCACAAAAAGACCCTCAAACTACTTTGACTTGAGGAAAAGCCCCGGATTGCCCTCAGTTCAGCAGGGTGCTTCTAGATGAAGTGCTCTTGCAGGAGAATTTTGGTGTAACTTGTTAGACTTTCACAAATCGCCAGGAAAAAACTAATGGTCAGCATTTTTTTGGAGTCAGAAACAGGGATCTGTATTGAGTTTCCTTTGAGCAAAGCAGGGAATTGTCTAACCCACTTCTCACACAACACTGTGTTGTATTTTGTTTGCACTTACCCAGCAGGAATGAGCTTTACTACAGGTATACCATGACCAAGTTTGCATGTATGCTGACTTAGAGGAGAAAGCTTAAACCCAAGTTTTGGGCTGCATCCATTTATAATAACCCGACTTAAAGCTCAGTAGTTTTCAGAGGACAGATGGTTTGTTTTAGACACTGATTTGCTTCCCTGACTACAGAATCATGCAGGAGTTATTGCATCTGTGTATATATGATGTTGTGTGTATTCCTTATGGGAGGGAAATTCTATCAATTCTGTGACTTTTCATAACCATGAAAGAAAAAATGGCGGGGTTAAGACTCAAGACAAGGTATCCAGTCTCAGAGCTGAACTTGGGGTCTTCTGAAAAGCTCTGGGGACTTCAGAAGCCTTGGTTGTATGCTTGCAAGGTTCCCATGTCTTTTGGTGTAGGATAAGGCTACTCTAGGTCAAACAGCTGAGCTTCTCAACTGCAAGAATGCCTCACTTCCTGCTTCCCTGAGAAGCCAGCCCTGCTTCCCACCCTACCCTCCTGCTCATCTCAGCCTGAAAGAACTTGTTGGATTCCATATGTATTATTTTCCCTGTCAGAAAATGACTCCCACTCGAAACAGGATTAGGGAGGTTGGCAAAGAAAGAGTGAATTTAATTATACGACAAAGCAGCATTCTCTCCCCCAGGACTCTTGGCTTCAGTTGTCACTCTTGATGCTTATTGTTTATAAGTGGTATCTGGTTGGCTTGTATTCCTTTTCATCTGATAAGATGGCATCTTTTTTACTCCTGTGCTGTTGCTCTGTTATACAGATTTTGGATATTTTTGGAGCATGATAGGCAGTCCACAAAACACAATGATTTCTGCTTCTAGCCACAATGAGATTATGGCATGGTGTTGCAATTCCATCTTAGTTTAGATGTTGTAGAGGACCTACAGCATGAAGGAAGTATCTCTGGGACTTTTGCAGTTGATAGAGAAAGATCAGCATCTCCAGAGTGTCTTTCAGATGTAAGAAAGACTGAACTCTTTTGTGCACATACATATCTTCTGTCTAAAGAAAAACCCACAGTGACAAAAGTCCTAAAGACTGCTGGAACAAAACCAGAAGTTAAAATAAAAAGCTGATGTTTGGGCATTGATTCTGTAACAATTATTACACATCCTTTATCTTTGTGCACACCAAAGAAAATGAAATATGCTGCAGCGTTCTGTGATGATTTTGATAACCTCATGTAATGTAGTTAAGGAATATTAACACAGGATGCAGGGCACACTTGTGCCAGATAAGTGCTAGGTGCTGCAGTGATGGGTGTGTCATTTATTTCTGCATCTCGTCTCCCTAACACTGACTCTTGGCTATGTCTGCTGCCAGCACCTCCTGGACAGCTGACCCTGCAGCTGAGCACAGCGCCAGTACGAGGTGCTTGCCTTCCTGATCTGCTCTTGCCTTGGTGCTGCTAGGAAGGTGAGGGTTGTTCATGCTGTGGGCTTTAGCACTCTTGTAAGCTGGAGTGCTTTGGTACTCTTCCTAATGAACTGAGACTGATAGGATATCCTGGAGCTTTTGGAGAGATGTAGGGGGGTATTGAAAGACTCTCATTGGACTTTGCTCTCTGTCTGGCAAATGGAAGGGTACAAAACCAAATGTGTGTCAAGTCTACCCCCCTTCTTTGCCTTCAGGAAGTCTAGGTGGAAAGCTCCATTATCCTGGCATAGGTAAAAAGAGCTGTAGGCAACACCTTTCATACTGACTTTGCAAAGAAACAGAATAAGAATTCAAATATTGCTTGATGGTACTTGCAAGGCATCCTGTTTGTGTATATTGGGATGGGGCAATGAAGAACTGGGATTTTATCCATCAGTTATCTGGCCTGTAATATTTTAGATGCAAAACCCACTCCTACATTAATTGCAGAATGACACTGACGGTAAAATTGGAGAGGGGTAAGCTGTACTTTACAGTCTTGCATTAAACAGGTAGTGGAGAGGTGGAAGCTCTGGAGAAAGACCTTTAAGATTGAGACACTGCATGCTTCTTCCAAGCTCTTCTGTGTTTCTGAGTTCTGGGCTAGGATGCCTTGAAGCTCATGAAAGACTTTGTGAATGTAATAAATTTAACACAGTTATTGAGAAGTGGCATTTCTGAATCACAGCAAAATAGATGTATACTAAAAGACATACTGAAGCACTCTTTGTTTCACCCTTATCAGAACATCTTGGTAAGGCTGATGTGATTTGTTCCTTATTGCATAAATCAAAATGTGACATGTTTCAGTCTTTTAAGTATGAAAAGGCATTTATTGCAGAATGTTTTAACTTAGTCAGATCTTCATTATTCATTGGGGAATGGTTGTGTACTGTCTCTTCTTTTTTTTTTTCTGATCAGTACTAGCTGAAGTGTTTTAAATGCCATCATAAATGAAGAAAATAATACTTTACATAAATACAGATTAGTGATGCTCCGGTTCAGAGTTTCTGCTATCCAGCACAAAAATTGCTGAGCAGGAGGAGAAAGAAAATGACAAAAGAAGCTTCATATTTTTTGCTTTCATTAAAGAAAAAACGACCCACAGCATTTAGAAAATAGCTGCTTATTTGTTTTTTTTGCTATCTGCATTTGCCATAAGAGGACTTACATAAAGCATTCAACAGACTGTAAGAGAAGTGTATTTTGTAGCTGTAGAATTAATTAAAAGTTTGAATTTGAAACTTGAAGAATCTGAGGATGTCCAACATCCCTGCTTCTACAAGTGGATAATTGAGACAACTTATTTTATTAAACCTCTTTCCCTTTCCTTGAGCCTCATTTTTATCTTCTGTTTCCATACTTCAAACCAAATAGTTATGGTTCTTTGTATTTACACTCAAGTAAACGTTTCCTCACATATAGTAATTACTGTAGAAGCAAAATTATGTAAATTAGATATTTGCTTCATTCTACGCTTCTTTGTATGGCGGAACAGGAGAGATGTGAATTGAGCTTCATTAGTTCTGCCAACAAGAAGCTGACAGGAACTCTGAAATAAAGAATATTGCTCGCTGGGACTTGCACATTTTCTTCTTTCTATTGGGTACTTCACGCAAGAAAAGAGTGAGTGCTAAATGATATCAGTGTTACCTGTTTTATCAACACTTTGTTTAAATGCTGACACACAGCATTGTAGAAGATACTGTGTTAAAGATGTGTGGCTGTAGCTTACACCTGTGCATTCATGTGTTGCATTTCACTGGGCTCTCATACCACATGTATAAGAATAACCTCCTCTGGGCTAGAATGGTTTTTTTTTGCATTAACACAAGGCCTGTCTTTCATTTCCATGCCTTTCAAAGCCCTCTTGAACGGAGTGACGAGGAGTTACCATGGTGCAGCAGTACAGGTGCTGTGCCACCCTGCTGACTTGTGGCTCCAGAAGCAGAGCTGCACGCTGCTCTGCGTGTCTCTGGACACAGATGTTGTATGTCAGTCTTGTTCTGGGCAGCACCATCCTGCCGTTGCTGAAGTCCCATACAGGCCTCCCCGGGCTGGCAGCTGCCCTGCCCACAGACCAGCAGTTGTGCCATCCTGCAGCCTCACCCTTCGATCCACCCCGCTCCGACACCTGATGGTTTTTCTTGGTGAAGTGCTCTGAAAAGCGGAGTGGGGAAAAAAAGAGGAGAAAACCGCAGTCGGTCAGCGTTCTTCGTTTGCTGGAGAAACGCTGCTCCCTAGCGTTCAGTGATGGGCTGTTCTGGGAGCGCTGCGCTCCTCGTATTGCCGTAATCGCTCCGCGATCTCATTTAGGTTGCTGTGACTTGCAAAGGAGGTAACCGCTGGATGGAGGGACTTTCAGAGGGTATTTGCTGACGCTTTTACGCAGGCTGTGCTGACTACTTGCTTTTTGCCGTCTACTTTCTGGCATGTCATCTCTGAATGGCAAACAAACTAAATCCTCCTCCTGCTGGTCCCAACTATTGGTTGGAGTTTGGCTCAAGATGAGATTTAAAAATATTCTTTTAGAAATTAAAATAGGAATAATAGTAATAAAAAAAGCCAAATTTCCAATAATTCCTGTGAATGCTGAGAGGGATGAAGAGCCCTGTGGGAGCATAGCTGTCTTTCTCAGGGTGAGGACCAAACAGGGGAAGGACAGAGCTCTGAAGGAATCAGGAGTTAAGCACCTCCAGCAGAACAAATCTTGTTCCTTTCAAAGACTGAAGCTATAACGAGTGCAGGTTTTTGCTTGCTTATGTCCCTATGCTGTCCTCTGCTGGACTCTGTTTTTTATCCAAGCATTTTGCTGTAGCAACTTTGCTGGTGTCTATAAATTGATATAACTAGAAATAAAACTGAGAACCTTTTATTAAATAGCAGCTGTAACCTAGCATGCAGACCTTCGCATTCACTCTTTTCTTACCTTGCTGTAAGGCTGGAGGGAAAGTAGAGGCCCGAGCAGAGTCATAAATCACGTGTGTTTGCCTCAGTGCACACCTTCCCAGGACTTCTCAGAACTACTGAATTACCGCATATTAATTAACACAGTGGTGCTTCATGTCATACTTGTTGATGCTCCATAACACTTACTACCTAACAGCCGTGGTTCCTGCATCACATGTAGGTACATGGAATTGCAGAGGGTGGGACTGGGAGTGGCAATGCATTCCTATGCAATGCAGTTCCAGCTGCAGTGAGAAACCTCTAATGACAGCGATGGTACAATCTCTTGTAGGTCTCAGTTATCCTCACTGCTGTAAAGCTTCTCTTAATGTTGAACTTTGCTGTGTGCTAAGCCTGTTACTTTCTGCAGGTGTAGTCACCAGTTTATTTTCTTCCTTTGACCAGCAGCCTTTGCAGCAGTGTGTCAGAGGATGAGTGAGAATTCATTCTGCGTCTGTGACTTTATCAAGCCAAAAAAATGAGGATGAGCAGTGGTGCTGTTCTAGCCACTGACAGCTTTATGAGCCCCGTTAGCAGCCCTACTTCTGAGAATAAGGGTCATATTTAAAAATTCTCTTACAGAGGGAATTCTGTATAACTCTAGTGGAATAGAACCGTCCTTTTATTTGGTAGCATTCTTTCTCTTTCCCTTTTTGAATTTTAATATTTATTATGTTTAATACAAAATGCCTAAATATAGAGGAAGTAGTTAAAATGTCTGTCAGTGCTTTAGTTACTGGCAATTTTAACACTCTGAAAGTTGCTCTCATACCTGAGAGGATGTTAGCTGGAGGCTTTTTCTAGTTGGGGTGTTATGTGCTGGAGGTTCGGTGGATTAGAGGCCAGGTGAATTAGGGAGGTGGGAGGTCTTAGGTGAGGCTGTAAAGGTGTGGGATCCAGGCTGGTAGGAAAACAGGGAGAGGGTTAATTTTTAGGACAAACAAAGAAAACTCGCAAACTTGATGTAGGAACATAGATGTTTGTTTTCAATTCATTTGCTGTCTGGAACAGATTAAAACCACCAAATCCCTGCCTTTAAAGGATAGAGCTGGTCAAACTGCAGCTTGCTTCAAATGAAGCAAAATATTGGTGTGGGGCTAGAGTATTCCTGGCTGCCGGCCGCACAGAGTGGGGAGTAACTGCCTTGCCATCATTTGAGTCTCTGCCCCCTGTGGGCTCTGATGGCATAAAGATGAATGTATCCAAAAACGTGATTATTTTTTTTGAGGGGTGTATCTGTAGGGAAGAGTCGCTTCCCAATGCTTCCCCCCCCTGCGCAGAGTGGAGCTGGGTGCTCTGGGAGACAGTCAGGCACAGCATTGTAGGGCTGTGGGTGAGAGCATTCCTGCTGCTGGCTGGCAGCTGGGGAGCAGCAGGCAGTGGGACTGCAAGACTGGGTCTCCTACTGTACCGAGCCTGAGGAGCTGGGGCTTGTCGGCAAGTACCGTGCAGAGCTGGAGCTCTGGGAGAGCATGTCTTAGCAGCTGCAGGGAGTATAAAATAGCTTTACCAAAACACTACTACATTCTGCTGAAATGAGCTGACTAATAGTTTCCCTCTGTTTGGTTTCCCACACAAGCTGCTTTTTGAGTTTGCACGGCCTGGCTGAAGTTGGCACCACTCAGTAGCAAGGCTAACTCCAATTCTTTCTTCTCTTGTAGAAAACAAGTTTTCTGCCCAGTTGTCTTCAGAAGGTGGAGGGTGAATCTGGTTCTCTTCAGGCAGCTCAGCTCGGACGAAGACAGTGAAGGACCTCAGATCTTCCTGGTGCTTCATTTGGTAGGTGGCAGAGCTGCTGTCATTGCCGACTTCAGAGGTATGGGGGGGAATCGTCCTATCGAAGCTCAATGTCTGCTGATTCCTGCCAGCAGGCAAGCTCTGATCTCACGATAGCAAATGTTTTTGATAAACAAGTTCAATAATTCTTTGGGATCAGGGAAGATAATGAGCAACCTACTTGATATATAGAAGAACCAAAGGCTTGGTTTATGCTAAATGAAATATGTGATAATTTTCTCTCTTGCTTCAAGAAAGAGATTATGCAGAATAAGTGGACGGTGACATTAGAATTAGTAGTTCTGTTGTGTTTGGTGGGAAAGTGCCAGGAGGAAAATATTTATTCCTGCTGTAATTAGAAAAGCAGTCCATAGAAAATCTGAAGATATCCAGCTTTAGATTAGTTCCAGGCTCTCTTGGAGCCCCTTGAAACAATTATCTGTTTGTAGAACAGACTCCAAGGAGCCCACTTTTGCTCCACCATGTGTGTCAGAAGTGTGGAGAAGCAAAAACAATGTAAAAACTGTGGAAGATGTGTGTTGAGAATATCTTGCTTTACAGTCATTATAACACAGTAAGTTTCTGCAGCCTGTGGGGGAAATGCCCTTATCCTCCCCTTCTGGCCATACATGCCGTATAGTGAATATTCTGTTTCTTTAGGCAAAGTTGTAACCACTTTAGCCAAAGGTTGACTGGTTTGGTTTTCTTGCATTGGTGTGAAAAAGCAAATTTCCTCTATAAAAATTAATGGAATATCTTTGGGAAGGATGTCCTAAGCAAACTTAATCAGCTGTCAGGGTGTGGGTTGCTAGCAAGCATACACTACCGTGCAGCCCCACGCTGGCATGAAACAAGGGTGCTGCTTCATGAAGGATCCATTCTCTAAACCCTTCATGATTTTACTGCTTACAAAAGGACTTTGTAAGAACTGCAAAATTTGTTGATACACCTGACAGTCAAGGTGTAAAAATTCCTTAGAAACTGGGCATTTAATCTGACAAAATCAATAGTCACAATATTGATGCATGTGTTGTCCGTGCTTTAACCAATAGATATAGCTTTGGGGAGGTGATGACTCCCAACTTGATTGTTCCCTGAACACAAAAAACACCTGGTTCCCTGTGTAAGCAGAAGATATTTGGAAGTTAACCCATACAGTACCATCTTTGTTTGTTTATCCTGGGGTCTAACAGAAATCTGCTGCAGGTGTTGTTTTTGATTTGAGATTATACCTTAGTACCATAAGTAAAATTTGCTCTCTAAAGGAAGGATCTTACAGAAAGTCAAAATTCCATTTAAGACCACTTTAGCTCTTAATCTGAAGGTGCGCATGGCATTTGAGCACTGTACAAGACTTGCATTCACTCTGTAAATTAGATGTACCTAATACTTCTGTCTGATCCTACTGAAGGCTGTTTATTTTTTCTGCACTTCTGTTAAAGAAGTGCAGCTAAAGAAGAAACAGTTGGTCAATAATTGGAATTTAACGTTTAACTAAATGGATATGTATAAAGCTACTTTTCTTTGATTCCTGAGGCTCTAACAATAATCTATTGAATTATACAGAACATCAGAATCCATAGCTTTTGCTTTCTTAAATATTTTTAATTCAATATTTTGTTTGAATAGAGTATAAAGGTCAGCTGATTTAATTTATGCTGATAGTGGAGATATGGTTTAATTTGCTGTTCAATAAGATATTAATAAAGAAAAAGATATAACTTCAAGTAGCAGCTACAGCAACAAAATTCCAGGTGGCAGGGTAGAGTCTTGGTATTTTATCTTGCTTAAGTTTGTGTGTTTAGATCATTGTATGTCGAATACCAGCACACGTTGCTGGTATTGCCAGAAACCTCCCGTGGAGCAGAAGGGCAAAAGCTCGCTTGATCTTGATTTTCAGTACGAATACAGACCGTGAAAGCGGGGCCTCACGATCCTTCTGACTTTTTGGGTTTTAAGCAGGAGGTGTCAGAAAAGTTATTAATAGAAAATAATAGAAAATAATAGAAAATCACAGAAAAGTGATTAATAACCCTCTGTTAACGAGATGAGAAGTAGATGCATTTTGGTTTCAGAAGTAATCGGTGCAAATAAATAAATATATCTCCCATGACTTGAATGCTTCTTCTAATTTGGAGCACATTTATCTGGAAAATGTGTTATTGGCAGTTTTATAATAGATTCAAACTCATTACCTAAGAGAGGCAAGTCTTTTTCTATGTGTTTATTAGAAATTAGAGGCCTATCAAACTCTATCGTTTAGAGGATTTTTCTTCGATACCAATGTTTGTTTTTTTTTTGTAAACAAGTGGATCATTGTGGAGAGATCTTTTCGTACCTAATTTTCTAATTAATTCTGGATCACTTTAAGCAGACTGAGTATAGTTTTTTTGAGAAGCAAAACCAACATGCATGTTTTAAGTTAGAAAAGATGGGAGCTTTGATGTAGCAAAGAGGTTCTCGAATATTTTTTGCTACATTTTGTCTTAACATCAAAAATCCTAGCATGTTTATATACTTCTACAGTCTGCGAAACTGGGAAGAAAATCCATGAATGTGAGCTCTGTAACTAGCAGTGCTGAGGGACAGTCATGTTACTTTTGTTCTTTCCTGGTTGGAATGATGGTTTCACACTTTGAATTCAATAATCAGATTAAACAATCAGAAAACTCTACTGAAGGGTGAGGTACAAAAACACGACCTGGGTAGGGCAGTTCTTAATACAACAGGAGCCCCGCTGCATTATTATTTGTGCTGGTGTGTAATGCAGGCTGTTGGCTAGCAGGAACTGTTCTGCACTTTATGCTGGAAAGCTGTCTTGGCAAAATCAATATTTTCTCTTAGTTGGAATCATTCCCATCAAGAGTAAAAAGAACTATTTGCCTTGGATTGTTTTCTTCAAGGTTGTAGTAGTTGAACTCTTCTTTTTAAGTTAATCTAATCGAGTTCAGACAGTTTTGTTTGTATCCCCCACTGTTTGCTTGCTTGCTTTTTGTTTTGCTTTATTCCCTTGTACACACTGTCATATGGAGACTAGTTTATCAGTGCACAAAGGAAAACAGAAGCTGATGATGAGAAGTGCACCCATTTGTCTGAGTTTAAGGAGCCTGTGACAAAATGTCCATGAAATACATGGAGTTCTAAAATGTCAATTGTTTGTTTCCTATAGGAAATACTAGAGCACAACAGCCCTCTTCAAAACCAACATATTAATCTTCTCTTTACCTGCAGTATTATGCAACATTTAAGAGACCAAAATGTCAATTCTCTCTATTTTGTGGATATGGTAAGATAGCAATATTTTAAAGCATTCCAACTCGTGTGGATTTGGTAGTGTTATAAGGTAACTGGCTGTATTTATTTTACACATACATCTAAAAGAATGCGATGCAGAATGAGTAATGATTCTGTTTCAATTGAGAAGTTTTCTGGGGTTGCATGAAATTATAGTGAAGGGTCAGTCGTTGTCGGTGAAGTTTTTCCAACAGGAACTGTTCTCGTGTCTGAATTTCCTTAATGCTGTCCAAAGTACGTTTGCACAGCAGCATTACATCACAATTTAATCTTACTTGTTTCAGTGACCAGACCAGGTAGAAATCATGTCTGTGACACCAAGCCCTGAGCATCTCAGCTGGTAGGTAGCCCTGGGGTTGGACCAATGCTAGTCTCAGTACTGAAGTTTTCTTTTGAATCCTTCTTTCTTCATAGTCATCACTGAGCCAGAAACAGCATGCTGAAAGTGAGATGCCGTGTCAAGTCACTGCTGTTCTTCCTGTGCACGAAGGAGATATGAATAGGGATTTTCTCTTTTTCTTCCCTACCAGCAATTTAGCAGTTTCTCTGCATTCTACCTCTCTGTTGGTAAAATGAATTTTTATTTCCCCAAATTTAATATTTGCTAAGTGACGTCTTCAAAGAAGTGTGCCCAAAGTACTTGAAATGAGACAGATTCCCTGTTTCAAAGAGCTCTGAACATGCCTAAGCACCACGAAGGGTTGTTTTGGAAGCTGATCTGGGTTGCCTCCTGCTGCTGACTACAGGGAATACATTTCACCAAGATTTGTCAGTGTCAGTTGAATTTTGAAACAGTTGGCAGCACAGAGCTGCAGTGGCACATGCAGGAGCCCTAAGTGCCTGCTACTTTCACCTCCCGATCCGTTACTGTTGTGCTTGCTGATGGGGACCTAGCCTATGGCTGCCAAACCTGGACTGAGGCTGGGAAAGTTTGAGAAGGGTGATGAATGGGAGATTATGTTTTTCTGTGTCACATGTTCTGCAAAGGGTAGTGAGGAAAGCGTCGAAAAAGGTGGTTGTTCATTCAACCTTTCTTGTCTGTGAAGTCAGTTTTTCAGTGAGCTGCTGAGAGCATCACCTCTATTATTTATAGGGCGGCGGGTTTTCCAACCTGTGCTCTCACCAACAACTAGAGATGTGAATTGACTGGAGTCTGGAGTGGCTGTTCCTCCTCTGCAAGCTTGGAAGACAAAGAGGCATTTTAAAAGCAGGATAACAAAGTAGGTCAGTATTTGTTACAGGATGAGCATGTGTGGTCTTTAAGACAGCTGAAGAAATTCTTTCTGAGAGCCTGCATTTTACAGCACTGAACAGTTTGGCAGTGCCGGTTTGGCACACGGCCTCTATGAAAGCTGCATACCTCAGTTCTAAAGGGATTAGAGTCAAGCGCGTTTTAATGAACACCTGTGAAGAGAGCGAACCTGTTTAAAAGAATAGACATTCTGTGCTTCAAAGTAACCCATGGAGAGAAATATGGAGAGCCATTTTTAAAGAACGCTGTGCAATTTAACTAATCCAGCTAAAAGAATAAACTTTCAGTGCACAGAACGACAAAATGCAAGAGAAAGCATAAGAAAAGGGTTGAGTTATATGGCTACATCTTTCTCTGTTACACTTCTTTTTGTTCTTAATCTGAACAAAAGCAGGAACGCTTTGAACCACCTCCCTGAACAGCTATTCAGGGCGTGATTTCAGCGGGGTTTCTCTATGGCAATGGGATTATGCACTTAATGGGTGTCAGTTGTACCTGCTCTGTGCTTTTCAGCTAATAGTTGTTCTGATCCCTCAGGAAATGAGGACTTTTGAGTGAGGATGTAACGATCACATTCACTAAAAGAGAAGTAATAGAATTTTTGCTGACTGATTATTTTATCACTGCTAATGCTTCCTTATGATGGTAATGAAAACTTTGAAATATTCAGCTGATGGAATGCTTCCTGATGAAGACTGAGCTGGTCTGTAAAAGGACAGAACTGGTGACCACGTAATGGCTTTAGGAGGCTGGCACAGATGGCAGCAGTGGTAAAACACTCAATGAGCAGCATACAAATACTGAAGTGAGGGTCCCCAAGGCTCTTTTCAGAGTACTATTTTGTGCTGAATCTCCTTTGTAAAACGAATTTCTGCTATGATATTCAGCTCTCTGAGAGGTGTGATTACTTAAGGTGAGCTGTCTGCAGATTCTCTTGTTGTCAGGTTTCGTGCATCTATTCAGATGAGACTGGGTTTGGTAGACACAGAAACGAGAGAACAGCATAATCCAAAACATGTGAAATGAAGGGAAGTCAAGTCTCTTCTGAGTCTGGGTGGAACAGCTAAGAATGGGACTAAAGGAAGTGGAATTTAACTGAAGTACAAAAGATCAAACCTAAGAACAATAAGGTAATTTTACATAAATCCTCTTTGCTTCTGAAAACCTGGGTCGCTGCTGTTCCAGAGCAAACATCTTTTGTGTCTGTATAGATGCTCTTCCTCTCACCTCAGCACATCACACCTGAGCAGCCCGTAGTGCTCTGTGGCTGAAACACATCCCTTGGAATAATAAAACTGATCCCAACGGTAATTTGCTATTTCTTTTTTGGGAATTTTGTTGCTACTTTGAGATGAAAAGCTCAGCCTGCGTCCTGTGTATGGCTTACGGAGGTCATGGCATGCCTTCTGCTAGATGCTTTTTTTTTTTTTTTTTTTTTTTTTTTTTTAAAGAAGAAATCACCTGCTCTTTGGTTCTTGTGAAGTATGCAAATAACTTCCAGTGTCCCAGAAATGAGGAGCTGTGGTGGAACTGGAAAGGGTACCGGCACAGATGATAGCAAACAGGATCGATCCTCCTGAAGCTCTCCTCCTGCTGGGGGAGCCGCTCCCCGCAGAGCATCGGTGTGGGGCTGCCCTGTCCCCTGGTGATGGCCCGGCTCCGTTTCCTCCCACCACATCAGGGCTAATGCTGTGGCTCGGGTGCTCGTCCTGCGCCTGGCTCCAGCGCAGCAGCGGTCACTGTCCCCGCTGTCAGTCGCAGGCAGGGCAGTGCTGGGAGGAGGGGGCTGAAGCACCAGGGTACATTCAATTTGTGTGTCAGGTGCACCTTACAGGAGATGAACTGCTGCAGGGGAATTGCAGGGACTAGTTGATGAGCAGCCCTCAGAAAGTGGCTTTAACCAACTTTCAGCAAGGCAGGCTGTTGTGTGTGCTTAGGCTTGAAGTAGATCAGAGATCTACTCGCCCTCCTCATAGCCAGTGCTGCAGGGGGAAGCAGTGCTTGCAGCTGGGGCAGCACCTGGGAGAACAAGAAATCACTCAACGAATCCTCTGTGTTAGAGAAATGTGTTTAAGCATCAGGCTGGACGTGGGAAAGGTGTGCGGGGCGCGGAGAAGGAGTACACATTACTCCAGTTAGAGTCATCAGGTTGAAAATCCTTCAGCTTTTGCTGGCAAATTCTGTGCAGGAGGAAGAATGAAATGTTTGCTCTGGGTCAGGGAGTGCCGCAGGATCTACTGACATTGTTGGAAAATGTCATGTTTCTACGCAGGGTATCTTCACTCCAAGAATAGAACCGACCGTGCTTATTGTGAATGTTATTTTAATGATCACTGAGAGAAACCAGTGGGTTGGGTTTCTTTTTTTGGTGCTGCTTTTCTGCTGCTAAGCAAACCCTTTGTTGCCCAGACAATCAGCCGGCGGGTGGCTGCGTGCCTGCGCTCTGTGCTGTGGGGCCGGGAGCATGGGGACTCCGGGCTGCTCTGTACCACAGCTCAATCTAGTACATACACTGTGCTACAGTCATCGATATCCATTCTTGCAGGAGATGTGAGCGCAGTTTGGGCTCAGCCCCCGCACCCTTATGCAGCTCTGTGGCCCCAGCTGGCCTGACTGTGCGCACTGTACTCAGCAAGTGCTGCCCTCCGTGAGGCTATTTGTGCTGAACGGCAGCAAAGGGGTGGCAGTCCGACCCATGCAGTGTTTTTGGGAGTGTTCTATGTACTGCAGGTTTGCTTCTTTGTCAAACGCAGTAATGCTGTGCTGATGTAGCGCCCAGTTCAAGACAAAATACATAGGGGAAAAAAAACAAGCTGCAGTAATTAATTCCTTATGTAGTAATTCACCCTTTACAGTGAGATCTTTGCTAACCAGGAAGGTTTGATAACTATTCTGTCAGTGTTTCTGTTGTTTAATAAAAAAATCCCTGTTTTTGCTCACAACGTACACATTTTGATACATGTGTTCCCTGCAAATTAGATACTAAAACACAGAAAACTGCTGGTATGTTTCTCCCCATGAGCATAGTGTTCAAGTGAATTTTGGGTTGGAAGTTCACAAGGCAGAATGGGTTCATGTTCTTATGCTTGCTTGTGTAATACAAAGCTTCTCTCATCCAATGTGCTGCTACTTGGCTGCACGAATAACAGCATTGAACAAAGGAAATGTTAAAGAAATACACTCTAATTTTTGTTAAGATAAGTAACGAAAAAATGTTATGGCAGTTCCTGTCTTCATACATAATAGTATACAATTTTTTTTATCAATGAGAAGACCCGTAAGATGCTTACATTTGCATATAAATGTATTCTTATATATGAATAATATTCTTGCACATAAATTTTTAGAGATCTTGCTGGTGCATAATTTTGCATTTCTTAGTTAAAACATTAAAAAAGAGTGAGAGAATGGAATGTTTTCCAGGCTGCTGCTGGTAAAAATAATTCTCTTGGGTATGCAGGAAGAGGCTGCAGGAAGGACCTTTGTCGTACATAGGTTGTGCTGTACTTGAGTGAGTGAAAGGGATGGACATTGTTCCTTGCTAACGTGGTGAGCCTTTATCCCGATCTCTTTCAGGCTGAAGCATGGCAAGGTGCTCAAGTGGTCTGTGATGCTGTTTGGTGAAAGATAGCTAGTGTCCTTTTTTGCCTTAGTTCTCTATTAGGTGTTGGGTTTGCTCTCTGGGGCTTTACAAAGATACACTGCCCTCAGCAGTCAGTTTCCCTCTCCGTGACACCCAACTCACTGCTCGTAACGGCTGTGTGTTTCCTGTGTGATGACCCCAAACTCCTGAAGTTACTCTGCAATCTCATGTAAACAAAATGTCGTTAAGGATCTGGCTTGAAGTTTTATCAGTATAATGATAGTAATTGACTTTGGTTTGTTAGATAGCAGAAACATCAGTGCTGTCAGTAAACTTGAATGAATGCTGAAACTCTAGATAAGCTAAAATAGTTATTAGGGACCCTTTGGCTACAGAGTGGATGTCTGGCCTCGGTGGCTGAAGTTCAGACTATTATGATCAATTACCCTGAACCTGAAGTTTCTTCTCACCTTTCTGTTCTGTCTGTAAGATGGGTCTAAGCCACCCTCAAGCTGGGCCTCTAGGACACGTGTATTTCTGGTTCTGGGTCATCCTGTTGGCTCCACGGGTGACAGACAAAACACTGGACTTCCTTGCTGCAAGTAAGCTTAATCCCTGGATGGACCGCTAGAGTCATGCTGAGGGAAGTAGCGAAATGGCACCAATTTTAATACACGCCAAGTCTGGTCAGGATGGAAGAGGCATGTTTTAGGTGCCTGTTGTCTACAGTTGCCCAGCTGCCTTTGGTCCAGCCTCCCTGTTCATTTTTTATCTCAGCTCACATCCTAGCTGGGCATGCAGCGCACAGAGCCAGCAGCAGTGCAGAGCCCTGCTTGCACAGAGCTGCTGCTCTGCAGTGCACCACCCCATCTGCTGCCTTCCCTGCTTGCTTTCCGGTCCACGCTTTGTCATCGGCAGAGCAGTTTCTTATTGTGTTAGCTAATGCCCATTTAGCTGACCTAGACTTTTGATTGTTAGAAACTGCAAATAAGCCTGTAGGTGGCTAACAGATACTTTTGCAAACAGAAGAAAAGAGGGTTTTTAGCAGAGGGGGATCGCACTCAGCTTTAGAGGAGCTGGAGGAACGTGATTTCGCAAATGTATCGCACAACAGTACACTAATTCTTTGTCTGTCTCCAGAGGCTTCAGCCCAAAGGTAGCTGAAATTCTACACCATAATTGCATTCTTTCAAAATTGCAGCTATAAGAGACCATAGTTGTTTCCAGAAAAATGTAAAAAATGGGATGTGCATTTTTCTGAACATACGTAGCATATGTTAGCATTCAGTCATAGATTACTTCATTAACCTTTGCTCTTCAGAAGCCTCAGAAAGGAGAAGTATTGGAAGGCAAACTGGTCGTGGGGGCAAGCTGAGGGGTTTCAGGAAAGGTCAGAATCTGTGGAGTTATGTCCCCAACCCCTGCTCGAACAAACAACTCCTGCTCTGTCTCTCCATGAAGAAACAATTGGGCTGTGCAGGTGCTGCAGAAGCTGCTTGTCCCTCGTATTTGTTTTCCTGTATGTTACAGTGCTCATGATTTGCTCATTCACATTGTTTTCTTGATCTTGAATGGAAGCTATAGTAACAACTGAAAAAAAAAAACAAACCAACAACAGATAAAATGTATTATACTTTTTAAATGTCTTTGTTTTAAAGGCAGTGGAAGGGAAGATACTTGAGTGACTTGAGCCTGAGATGCTGATAGAGTAGCTTATCAATGCACCTAGGTTTGATTTAGCTGTAGCTGTTTGATTTTTTGTGCTGTGTTATTTTTATGACATATTTTGGTATCCACCTAGTGACAATAATAAACAGAATGCAGCTAAATGCAGTCTATAGTCTGGATTCAATTTTAAAAGTGACTTCTCATGGCCAGGTTATAAGCCTTTGAAATATGGGATCATAATAGAAACGCTGACAGTACCTTAACAGTCTCTGTGATAGTGTTTCTCTAATGTAAATAAATGGTGCTATAGGGCTTTTTATTTCCACTCTCCTCATTTTATTCCAAAGATGGTTTTATCATTCACTGGCTATGAAACAATCATCTTTTGTGCCTAACCTGCCAGATTGTAGTGTTTTTTTTCTTTCCCTCCTCATCTTTGGATGTGAAGTAGAATGGGACAGATAGAAAAGATTTATGCTGTACCTGTTCCATCCTTTAGTGTAGCTTATCCAGAAGACTTCACTGCTGTCTGATGCTATTATGTGCTTAAGTTCAGTAAGTGTGTAAATAAAGACCTTCAGTCTGAGCCTTGAAATAGATGATCTTTAAAGAAAATGGCATGAGAGCATAATTAAAAGGATGGTCTTTAAAGTTCCTGTATATCTTGTATGTTACATTGACAGAAATTAAACCTTTTCTCCATAAAACACTAGCATTAAATAAAAGTGAAAAAAGCCAAAGCCAAAAAATCCATCCAACCTAAACCAAGTGAAAAACAAACAAACAAAAACCCCCAAAGTAAAAACCCTGATTTAAGCGATACCCAGGGAAACGCTCATCTGCTACGTTCATTTAAAACTCCCTCTTCTAAAGCCCGTGTTCTGAGTAGCAATTGCATGGAGAGAGGGAGCAGATGGGGCACGTTGTCCTCTGTAAGGGAGGTTATGCTGGAGATAGATGCCTGTAAGCTGAGGGCAAAGCCCTTTTGCTGGGGAAGGGCTGGAGCACAGAGGCAAGAGAGCAGAAGCAAGCCTGTTCTGCAGACAGTCAGGTGCGGTGCCTGCGATTTCTGCTCCCTTCTGATTCTGGAAGCACCCGGCAGAGTGGAAGCACCCTTACTCACTGCAGCATGCTGCAGAGCTTCCTGTAATTACAGGTCTAATTGAAGCGTGTCTGGTATTCCTGTGTTTTACCTGGAATTTTGTCTTAGAAGGTCTACAACACGCTGTCATTATCTGGCGCTAGTTGCGGCTTTCTCTTCAGCTATTTCCTTGAGCTAAAAATGCAAAATTGTACTGCCCTGAAGGGTTATTTAGCGGAGCTTTTAATGAAATAATAGAAGCATTGCACTCCAGCGATTTCCCCATGTGGGGAAATGTCACAGTCCATCGGCCTTTCCTGAGAACGCTACATGAAATTACACCTATTTTCATTACTGTGCTCAAGTACAATATTGTTAAGTAAATATTTGCACCAGAATGTGACTATCCTGAGGTGTGAGCTGTCCCACAAGGTAAATAATTAAAGGATGTGCTTTCTCTAGCAGAGAAACTGGTGCTTGATATAGGTTTGATCATTTCACGTGTCTCTTTGGTAATCCATAACTGTCTTCTGCAATTATTTTCATTGTCCAGCCAAGCAAAGATAAAAGGTAGAACATGCCTCTCTCGCCTGCTCCCAGGGAAACTCCATTACCCTTCAAAGGCCACGTGGCAGCGGCAAGCCAATCTGAGGGGGAAGAGGCAGCCCACAAGGACGAGCTCAGGATGAGCAGAAAATGAAGTTGTTACCAGACAGCAAACAGCAGCCCTCGGTTCTTATGAATATTTGAATGAGTAACTAAAAACAGCTCAGTGGACTCTAAGCAAGTGTGACAGCTGAAACTGCCTGGGAAACTAGCGGTCTGCAAGGACTGCGATGAAAAGATCAGCTTTGCATTTCTACCTACACCTCCATCGGTGTATTCTAAAACTTTAGCAGAATCGTAGTCCCCAAATATTTGTTAGAAAAAAATCTCTGTATGAATTTTCGTAAGCGAGGTACCTGCAGAATGTCTAGAAATTGAGAATTCATTAAAATACAATGATTTCTAACAATTTACTCGAGGCAAGAGAATAGCCACATTTTCTAGACATTGAAATATTGATGTTGCTGTTGCTTATACTCATAGAAAATTGGCCCTAGTGAATCTTTCATGAATATCTTTCAGCTGGTTCCACGTGGAAAGAAAGATGATGAGGACAGTTTCCCTGAAGCTGAAACATTCTGAATAATCTGCAAAAAACGGGGGGGGGGCAGGAACTGTAACAAGCAAACTATTGCAAGGTTAGTCGTTATTTTATAGCAGTTGAAAAGATATTACAGCAGTTCTGAAAGCATAAAGCAACTACCTCTTTTTCATGTCAGACTTTTTTTTTTTTTTTTAACACAGTCTTCTGATGCTGTTTTTTTTAATGTATATTACAAAGCTGCATTTAAAAATGCATTTGTTGTGACCTTCCTGGTTATGCAGACCAGAGTCAATGTGTCCTCTTTGAGTTCCCAGCACGGTTTACTTACTAACGTGATCGCTATTTACCAGGTTCTTTTCACTGGGGCTGCTTGTATGAGGGCTGGTTGCAGAATTGATTTGCTACCATGCTTAAAATGCTGGCAATGGAATCAACTTGAGTGACATCTTCCGCATATTTTTTATTACAATTTCAAGTTTATACTATAAATCTGACTTGAGAACCAGATGAATTGTTCAGATAAAATGTAACTGGCATGCCATATATGAATAACGAAGAAAGAGGTATGCATTTAAACAGAAAGATGAAGAGCCTTTTTAACAAGAACTGAAATTACATTTTTCAAATGGCACTTCGTTCTGACACACGTACCATTTTGAAGCAATGATGTTGGCATCAGCACAACATCTGCAGAGCTGAAAAAGAGTGCTTGGAGAAACTGATGTTGCCACCGAAGCAGCTGTATCTAACCTGTTCCTAAGTGTTCATCAACAATGATGTCGGAATAATTGCTCCTATTATAAAGGACAAAGATTGGCTGGCACACCTCTTGAACTCCTGCCCAGACCTCTTTTCTATGAGCTCAGGAATTAGAGTGCCACAGTTGAGTCATGTTTCTTAGTTCGCTCTGCCACTGCTCCCCTAGAAGGAGTAGGTCTGGTTCTACCTATTCTGTCAGTACTACCAAGGAAACGATGTGTAGGATAAATCAGAATTTGGGCTACAAGTCAGCGACTGAACTGAATGAAGAATTCTGAACACATTTCTCTTCTAAATTTTGCATCAGTTGTGATATTTGTAACACTGTTTTGTTATTTATTTTGGTTACATCACTAAAACTTTACCTGTTTGTGGTTAACTGATGAGATTTAGGTTGCTTTTTGGCATAATTACTTTTGTTCATCTTTGTGCTCTATATTGTTTTTAGTAATTTGCAGTTTTGTTCCTGCAAATCTGATGAAAGCTTTTGTGGACAAGAGAAGGCTTTACAAGGAAGAAAAAAAGAGGGGTGGGAGAAGAGAGGAAAAAAAGAAAAGAAAAAAAAAATAAAGAATTTCTCAAACCACTGGAATTATAGGGCCCATAGCAGAACAAATGTGTAAAGGATGCTTTCTTGGTTCCCAGCACTCTTGGGTATGTACAGAAAGACCCTGTGCTTTGCAGGTTGTGGTGGTCTGCTCCTCTCTGCTCTGTTAGTTTGAGACTGGTCTTTTGGATTATTTCAAGTGTTTCTGAGCTTGGCTATACCTTTATAAACCAAAGTTATTAAATGCCACAGGCAATGGGCTCAAGTAGATCTAGAACAGAACAGGGCTTGTCTGGAAAGACCTGTTTGCAATAAAACAATACTCCAAAAAGGAGTGAGCTGAACTGCTGCTGGAAGGGATGGCTGTAGTTCCTGCCCGTGTTTGCAGAGGTGTCAACAGGGCATCCCAGTAACCTGTCATCCTGCTGAAGGACACAGTGCAGATGGAAGGCTGATACCCATCTACAAGGGCCCACCTTGCCCTTTGCTTCCCAGCACATGTGAGCAGTTCTCAGGTTGGTGCAGTTGCTGCTGAATGTAGCCCTCTCCCAGGAGCAGCACCCGGCTCTGCTGGAAGATGCAGGAGGTGTCACAGCTGCCTCTTGCTCTCTTGGTACCTTAGAGCTGCAAGCAGAGCCCCCAGCCAGCACCACTGTGATCCCACTTATGCTCCTTTCTATTGTTACTGCTTGTTGCTGACTACTGGCCTGTTGCTGGTGAGCCCTTTTCTCTTGATGAAGGCTCTCTGGGACTGGGGGTAGCTCGGTCTCTAAGTTTAAGTGTGTGCCGTGGTGCAAGAAATAGGCCCAGCAAAAGTCCCCATCATCTGCTGTGGGTGGGTACAAAGATGATTCCTGTGAGAGACATGTGAATGAGAAACCGTGCCCTGGCACTTGGGTGCAGGAGCCTCAGGACTTAAGACGCTTTGTGGCTGCGTGTTGGCACATATGCACACAAGTATGTTTGTGTACAAGTCCAGATTAGTGCAGATACAACCTGAAGGCAGGGTGATATCTAGCATCGCTGTTCTATGTGGGTCTGTCAGCAGCCCGCCTGCTCATCCATCTTCCTGCTTCAGAAACGTGCTGTGAAGGCTGATGGCCAGTCCTGGCAGCTCTGAGTTCCTGCCTGCATCACCTCTGTAGCTGTATGGATTTTCCTGAATTCATTCTCTTCCAGACCTACAAAAATCGCACTGTTTTTAAAACAAACAAAAAAAGCCCCAAAGCAGCCACCAAAACCACCTCAGACAAATTCCTTCCTCCCAAAAACAAACAAGCAAAAAGACCCCTACCAAACAAATGAATACAGAGATTAAAAAAACAAAAAAGCCCACAAGAATCACTTGCTAATCTGATGACATAACTCTTCAAAGCCACCAGGCATCACTGTTGCACCTCTGCCTGGGGATCCTTCATTCTGTTAAAAGCTGCAGATTATCCTGTTAATTAGTTGGGGATTGTTTTTTTTAATCAGTATTCATGTCATTGTGGGTCACTGCCTGCATACAGGACTGCACCCCCAAAGGGACTATTTTGTCAGTTCACAGCCATCCTATTATAATACTCTGACCATGTTACAGGGTCTTGCAGAACACAGAGGATGCATATTGTTGGCTTTTCTTTTATTTATTCAGCAATCTTTCGGCTATCTTTTTCTTCACCTGTGTCAGCCTACACACGGCAGGTACAGGTATGCCTAGCTACACTGCACTTCAGTAGGTGAGGATGGAAAGGACACATGAGCAAAGGCTAGATCACTTGCAGGTACTTCTGTGAGATGAGCTGTATGGTGAGTTTGTGGTGATGGGTGGTGCACAGAAGCTCTGTAGGGGAGCTGAGGGGTACCTGGTGCTTTCCTACCTCCTTGCTTGGGCATCTGCTGAAGGCATCTTTCCTTCAGCATTGCTCATAGTGGGTGAAACCCCTGAAGCATTCTTGAATTTGTTAGGCAGACGTGTACAAAATAACTGTCGTAAATAAGAAAGTATTTGAAACAATTTGTATTTTATTTTCTAGCATTTTAAGCAGCAAAGGAGGTTTAGCTTTATTCTGGGTGCTTTCCCCCTCTCACCTCTCCATTCCCGGTTGTGAGTTTCCCAATGAGATATTGAAGGTAGTGATGATGAGAGGCTGAGACTTCACAAGCTGTAGCAGCAATAAGAAATAGGTCCTTAAAAATAGCTTTTCTTTGTGTTTTTCTGAGCAAAAAGAACTCTTTGCTTTTTTTCTCCTTCTAGTAAATGAATGCACCAGGCTGACAGTAGCTGTTATGCACAGTTACCTGAACCTATGCCTACCAGGAGGCTCACTGCCACCAGCGGCTTTCATTTAACCGTGACAGGAAAGCAGCGCTCCTGAGATCTGTGTCTCGGGGTTCTGCTGGAGTAGGGTCTCTTTGGGTGTGCATTAGTGACCTAAAAGAATAAGGATTTGTATCTGCTCTCCCCTGGTGAAGCATTTCAGCACTTACCAGTGATTCTGGAAGTAATTTCCTCTGAGGTTTTCTTGGTTTTGTACACAGAAAACAAGACCTGAGAGTTGTTTCGTTGCTGCTACATTATATTTTTCCTATAGGAGATAACAGCCTGTCTTACTAAATTCTGCAAATACTTTTATTTTAATAGCCAACAATGGAGATTTTTCCACTCTCTCTCTGTGGTTCTTCGCACACAGTGGGGATTTTGTTATTAAGATTCAGTGACATAGTTGCTGCTTTACAATACTTGATTATTCTTTGAGTACAGAATAGATTGGGGGGATGGAGTTCCTAGTCACTTGCTTCTAATTTCCATTCAAAGTAGTCCTTTACAAAAATCAAAATTAAAAAGGATTCTTTGAATGAGTGGGAAGATGGAGTTACTGACTTTTTTCCTTAGAAGTCCATCTCTCACTGCTCACATCTGTAGCAGTAGGGCTCAGAATGAGATGATGTAACAGGATTGTTGTATCAAATCTAAACGATTACTCTGAAACTGGAATTGCTGTAAAATAGGGAAGACTTAGCTCTATTTAAGAGGCGATGAAGTGGGTAGATACTTGTGTTGTTATCTGATAACTGGGGATTTACTTTCTGTAGATCTTTTTTCTAAAACAAACAAAATAGACCCCAAAAGGGCTTTTATTTTTCTCTTGGATCTTAATTAAACAATGTTTGTAGAAATTAAAAATAAAGCATGCAAGATTATTGTATATATATGTAAGTCCCATCAGAAATCCCTTTATGATTAAGATGGGCAAGGAAAGTTTGGATCCATACTTTCTTCTGAGGATAAAAGGGAATCTGATTTGTCATTTGAAAAGGACATTAGGTCATAACCTTGCATGGCAGCTTTCTAGAATACCAAAATATCATATTCTTTATTATTTGGCACGTCAGTGTATAGCACTGAGGGCACTTCTGTCTTCTACTCCTCTATTGATGTCACTGCATGGCAGTGTTACTGAAGATGGTTGAGAGGGGAAACTATTCCATGTGAAGCTGTGCAGCGATAGAAAGCGAATAACTTGAAGGAAAATAAGAAAGAAATGGGAACAAGTTCAGGTTGGGGATTATTACCTTGGAAATTAACAGCCGAAAGCAAAGCAGCAGTGAGGTGAAAGCAGGCTAAATACTTGAGAGCTACGGTCAGACCATACGAGAAGGCTTGTCGAGACATGACAGGCCTGACACATTCATCAGCTTTTTGCCAGGAGTCATGGAAGTGCTTGGAAGGGAATGATATAGAAATGTATGTTCTATGCTATGTATGCAAAACAAAAAATAAAAACAAATAACAACAAAAAAATCTGGTTTAACAAGTGGCTTGGAGGCTGATCCAGCTAAGCTGGTGGGGATCCTTAACATCAATGCTTTTAAGTAATTGCGCTTGTTCTGGCAAACAAATCCAAGCTTGTTTCAGCTCTACTGAGATGCAGCTGTCTTTATCCAACTTAACTAGGTTGTTTTAAACCACAGAGCTGCTGAATGCAGCCCTGATGGTTGAGCCCATGTTATAAACACAACTGCTTAAACACAACTGCTCTGCCAACTTCAGGTGGAGAAAGTACCCTCGATGGCTTGAACTGCTTTCTTATTGCCACTTAAAGGTGCCTTTGGTCACACGTGGTGCTTCTCAGGATGTGATGTTGCAAGGTACTGCCGCTTTTCTGCTCTCAGTGCTGAGCAGATACATCTAGTGCTCTGGGCTCTGCTCTCAGGCTCTGCTCTCAGGTGGTGCCCTGCTGCCCGTGGGCTGAGCTCTCAGTGGCAGCAGGCTGGGTGCTGCAGCTCTCACAGCGAACGGAGCTGCAGCAGGGCTGCATGGCCATGCCGCTCCCTCTGTCGCTCCTTACATCTCTGTGCTGGGAGAGACTGGTTTCACTTGGAGCTTGCTCCTGTCAGGTTCCCTTCTTTGCCCCACTGTTGTGTTAGAGGTGAAGATGGTGAATGGTTTCTATCAGATAACCTTTGTGCCATGCTGAATGCTCCTTAGAGCTGCAGTCACACGGGGAGATGTTTGCATCTGCAGTGTAAGGGACATGCTGTGTTCAGTGAACAAGGGGAGGAAATGTGTCTGTACTGCCTCTGCCCATCTGTAAGGGCTGCTGGTCATGATTAGAGGCTGAGTTTTCTCACTTCAGAGACATTCTAGTGTCACAGATGGCACACTTTAGTTTATGTGGGGTGAGAAGGCACACTGAAACAGGATAACGCAGTTAATGTATTAGAACAGTATCAATAATAAGAAGATAAGAGCTAACCAAGCTAGCTTGTGACTGAAGAGTGATCCAACACTATGTGCATGATTCAGTATAATTTATCCAGTGTTTGAATCTAATCTTCAAAGTCTTCTTTTTAAGTGTGGATTCCCTAAGTGTGCCTATGGAACTGCAATTTATCGTATTTTTACTCCTTCATCCCTGCTGCCCCATGAATACAAACTGCAGCTTTCGAAATCATTCTCCTTTGTCACTTACTGTACACTGATTTATCTCTTGCCAAGACTGCAAATCAGATGCTCTGTCTTTTCAAACGTTACTTTTCCACGGGAGGAGTGATGAAGCTGGGCAAATGACACTATATCTCATGCAGAGTATCCTCACAGTGACACCCTTGCACCGACATTGCCAATAGCTCCTGGAGCACTGCAAAGCTCTGTACCTGTATCAGGAAGCCATCTGACACCTTGCTGCAAGATGTTTGTTTGCATTCTGCTCTAAGCAGCTGTAAATAAACATCTTGCAACAAGACAGTGCTTCTGCCTTTAATTCAGGAAGGAGGGGAGGATTCAAGCTGTTTTCTTCAGGCTGCTTTTATGGTGCAGTCTGTGCTAAGTGGTTGCTGCTGCATCTGTCTAGGAACAGACCAGGGACTGCTCCTGGACTAGGTGATCTTAGTGGTCTTTTACAGCCTTAATGATTCTATGGTTCTTGCTAGTCCAGTTTCTTCCAGAAACCCCTGGAACTCCTCACCTTAATCTGGGGATGAGTAAGATGCTTCATCCCTCTCTTTTTTTAGGTCAAGATTCTCTTTGATGTAACCTGTTAAGAGCTGAATTGATATGAAGGGAGAAGTCAACCTCCAGGCCCTCCCATTAAGTCCTTACCAAACCTGGTCTGTGCCCACCTGTAGGGAAAAGCGTGCGGCTCCAGCCCCACCAGCTCTCTCGTTCCTCATGCTGCTGGTCCAAAAGCCAAACACAAAAGGAAAGGATCACATTTCTCTTATCTTTTTTAAAATTGCTTTTAACTTGCATTGGAATTTCTGCATTGCCAGCATCACTCTAAGAATTTAAGAGCTGGTAATTCATCCATAGGTAGCATTAGGTATAACTTATACCCCGATGTTCATTCCTTTTACTTTTCACTCACCTCACGTCCCCTGGGTAAAGAGAGTGACATTCACGGAGAAAGAGAAGTTAGGTCAAAACTACTCAATTTTCCACCAGTGCTAAACTTAGCTGCGCGAGTCCTGAAGGACAGGTGTCTACTTTCTCGAAAACAAATGATATATTGATTTCCTGTTAAAAGCAAGCACTGACAGGAGCATTCAAAACAAAAGCCTCCTTTCAGCGGAGCATTTAAATATGGGGCTGCATAAACCGAAGCACTGTGCTGCTGCCGCAGCCCATCGGCGCCTGGCTCCGAACCCTGCCGTGGAGGTGCGCGGGGCACCTGTCACAGCGGGCGTTCCTTGTGTGTCCCTGGGCAGGCTGCTGTGAGCTGAAATTGCACAGCAGCTCCTGAGCCGCACGGGGTTTTTTTCCTTTCTGTCTTTTCCCTTCTTCTCTCCCCGCCCCCTGCAGATGCTTAAGTGCAAACATCAGGATTCCTATCGAGTCTTCCTCCATTTAGCAATGATAGGGATGAGGTGAAGGCAGTAAGATTATTTTTTTTATAACCAATTTTATTTCCCTTTTTTCCACTACTAACTGCTTGTGTGTGTAGCAATACTCACTTCCCAAATCCCCATCCAAGCAGTTCCTCAGACAAAGACAAACAGAAGTAACGCCTTTCTGTTTTCATTCCTCTCTCCGATGAGTAGCAGCGCTCTGGCATGCTTTCCCATTTGGGTGCATGTTTGGCTTGGTTAATCCACTCGTGTCTTTGCTCATGTGCAGGCATGCTGAATACTGCCAGTCTGACTGATAGTTATTTAGTGGCTGCTCATCCTGTAGCACATAACAGGAGGCCCTCCTTCGTTACTCTTGTCGTTCCAGTTGCTGTGCAGGTGCTGGGACTGACTGCCCCCATCGATGCTCCTGAGGCCTGTCCTGCTGCACTGCAGCCTCAGGGGTAGTGCCCAAAGCACCCTGCAGTGCCACAAACGAGACCCCGCATCAGCCTTCCCTGCTGTGATTGCTGAGAGCTGCACGAGAAGGAGGGAGATGATGAACTTTCAGGTATTTCTAATTTGGAAATACCCATAGGACTTGCTCCAAGCAGATAGATATTTTACTTAAAATCGCAGGAAGCCATAAAACACTGCAAAATAATGGCAATAGGATCACAACCGTTTCATAAATAGATGAAAGGGTGCTTCAAAGTCTATTTGTTTAGTCAGTCTCTCTTTTCATCTTTGCTAATTGTTAAGAAGGGTGAAATAGCATCAGTATGCACAGCTTCTGAATGACAGTCTTTTTTAAAAGGAGCCTTCTTTAAGCATAGGCATTTCCTGCAATCCCACTGTCTCAGGAGTGTAACAGAGCTGCACGTGTGCATACTGACTGACTTTAAAAGTATTGCCATTATCATTTAAAAAGACAACATAAATGAATAGTTTCAGAAATTGTTTTATTAATTGAGGGGTCTCATTTTCAGACATCCATGCCCCTATTTTTTTTGAGCCCACTGTAATGCAATATGTAATTTTGTCAAATGGGAACGCTATTAGTGTTCATTTAATAGTTCATTTGGAAACAATTTTATTAAGTTGTAAAATTTCTCTGTTCTACTTTGTGTTGTACAATAATGCAGTAATACTTGAAAATGTGTTTTTAGTCATACAATTGAACTTTTGTATTTTATGTGGAATCTCAGATCTTGTCTTTGATCCTCCAAGTGCTCTCATGATCGTTCCCATTTTTACATTGAGAGTGCTGGGAGAACTTTCTGGTTTGGATGTCTTTTTCTTCTTGGGGGATGTTGGTCATCTTTAGAAGTTAGAATACCATGTGCCAGGTAGTGAATTCATCATTGTGATGTCTTTAGATTCACTAAATATCAGGTGTTCCAGTTTAAAAAAAAAACAAAAGTAAACAGTGTAAAGTTTACATTTGGAAATGTTTCAGAGCTGGTTTCTTAGAAGGTGCATCTGACATGTATGCTGCCAATCTGTAGAGCATATCCAGCCAAGTTAGAGCTTATAATGAGCTTGGTGGTGGCTGGTGTGTTGGAGCATGTTCTTCCCCCGGTAGCACTTTGGAAGCAGTCAGGGTGGCATTATATAAGCAGAGACGAAATTAAATTACAAAAAAAAAAAGGGGGGGGGAATTAACTCAGTTGTTGTTGCACGTGCAGCCATGCAATTTGCTCAACCCCACTTCACCCAGCGCTGCCCGGAGCTGCAACGTTCTGCACGTGCCAAGGGCACATCGGTTTGGCTGCCCTGCAAATAACAACTAACCTCGCGATGAAGGCAAGGCTGTGTTCTCTGCTGAGCTGTTTTTTGCAGCAAAGATTTGTGTGCCAATTTTTTATGAAGTGCCGTGTAACCCTGGGTAGGTAGATTAGGAGGCATGGGGGATCATTTTTGAATAAATTCTTGTAGCTGCTTTTCCCTCTGTATGTAAAGAATCATATTACTGGGCCCAGATCTTTTCCTTTCATCTGGTGGCCCCCTCAGACACCGTTAAAAGTGCCTGTTTCCACCTTGCTTTGTCTGACGTCTGCCATCCCAGGTTTTCTGCTGCATACAGAAGAGCCTAGTTTATAAAGATACAGTACTGAGAGACCATAAAAGAGCTCCCTCTGTCAGCTTGTCATGCTTTAAAGGATTGTGGGCACCCTGAAGAGAAGATTAGTGGAAGATTGTCCAAATTGTCAGGGGTTCTGAATTTTTTAGCAACCATTTTCTTGCTTAGGCTTAGAAAAGAGAAAGGAAAAGGACAGTCTCTTTCTGGGGTGAGGTGATAAAAGCGCAGGAGTGGTGAAATTTCCTCTGCATAGAACACCAATCTGGGCCCAAGTGGAGCCCAGTTTTTCCAGTTCCAGACCCAAGTATCTGACATAGTGTTTCAGGACCTAAATCTTGAGCTTTAAATATTTCGTATTTGGTTTCAGGTTCTGGGTAAGTACTAAGGAGCCCAAATATGGAATGGGATCTACTTTCACGCTGCTGTTTGCTAGCATTAAATCATGAGATATCTCTTCATCTTCTGTTGATTATGTGGGTGCTTTCTGGAGACACTTTATTTTCACAGGATCTCAGAATGGTTGAGACTGGAGGCCACCTGGCCCAACCCCAGCAGAGTGGGCAGCCCAGGGCCACTTCTGGGGATCCGCAAGGAGGGAGACTTCACTGCTCTGCTGGGCGGCCTGTGCCAATGCTGTGAATTCCACTTGTGAATTCTTCTCTTTTCTCCTGCTCTAATCCAAAGTAATATCTGGACAATTGCTCTTATATCACTTTTCCAGTTCCCTTGTCCCCCGTGGTGACATTTTGGCATGCTGAGAAGTAAATGTATCCCTGTTTGCTCCCCTGTCCCTTGCTTCATCAGGGGGTACATGTTCCCTCTTGGTCCGAGGCCCTGCTGTTGGCTCATCAAGCTGTCAGGAGCTTGGAGGGGACCTTGCAGGTCTGGGCCTGTTGTAAGTGCCACGCTGGGGCTGTGACAGCTGCAGGTAGCAGCAAGGCTTGTTTTTGGAGGGAAGGATGTCCAGCTTTGCTGTCTAGCAACTTGACCCAGTGACTCATGGGACAGGTGGCTGCAGCTTGCTGCTTCTCGTCTGGGCTAGATGGCTTTCTGTCTCACTAGTATGCATCTGTGACTGCATCACAGCTGGGTAGGCGGGGAAGAGGGGCAGGGCTGAGCCCAGGCATCGCTGCATGCTGTCTTGAGCATGTGCTGCGTGCTGAGTCTGTAGCATGCTGACCTTTAGGGAATGATAGCTTCACTTCCACCTCGCACACATGGTTTCCATGTGCACTGTGCAGTACTTCTGGGATGTGCCAGCTCTCTGTGTTCACATCAATCCTTTGGATGACACACACAGTAAATCCATTGCTTCTGGGAAGGATCAGGTATGCTGGGTGCAGCTGGTCTGTCCGTGTGCTGGTAGAGGTTGCCAGCTCCTGGCAGCCCTCTGTATGGCCCAGAGGTCCTCACCACATGTCAAATCCTCAGATCTTACTGGGACAACATTTCTCAAAACATTCCCTTAGGAAAGATGCCATTATGACAGAGGGGGAGGTAAGTTATCACTGGTGGCTATGCTGAGAAAGGGCTTCTTTTGCATACCTGAAGAATAGGTGAAGAGGAGCAAAGCAGCAAAAGGTTGGAAAAAGGTTGGAGCTTCACAGGAATGTGACTCCAAAAGAGCTGATCCTAGAAAAGTATTGTAGGGCTGAACTGCAGAGATTACTACAGGCTGTCTCTGAGATCACACTAAAGAGCTGCTGTTCCACTGATAGTTCTCTGAGCAAACAGCTTCTGAGCTCCCACCCAGCGCAGCTACTGCATGTCCCATTTAACCAGCTGACTTGTGGGAAGCATTACTGCTTGTTCTGCTGGGCACAGAAGTGTAACCCAATTTGCTACTCACTGCTGATGTAAGACAGTGGGAAGTCAGTGACACAGATCTGATCTGGCCGCCATACACAGCTGTAGATCCCCATCCCTTCTACATGCTTAGCAGGGAGAGCTTTGCTGTTCTGTGTGCTTTCAGAGCAGTTGTTCTCCCTGCCAGTGAGTTGGTGGGCACCTAGAAAGAGTTTAGGTGAAATACACTGCATCAGTGTGCTGTCTGGAAGAAATGCAGAAGTATTTGTGCTTGAAGAAGCTCGGACCGTTAGCCAACAGCCACAGCAACGAGCCCTGCATTTGCAGCCAAGTGTAAACTTGATGAGTCTTTTATGTAGTGCCAGCAGTTTAGCTATTATCTCAGGTGCATTAACCGTACAGCAGTTGCTAATATTTCGAGTGGCTAGGAAATTCCACTGAACAACCTGTTTTGCGGCTAATCTGTTCAGACTTCGTACCTGCGGGCCATTATCTGATGTTACTTTAAGGAGCTGCTGCCTATGGGAGATGGTACTTCTGGGAATATATTTCTGGGTCAATAGATATTGCTAGGCAGTACAGGACTAGAGATATAACCAGCTACACATCTACAGTATCATTTGTTCCCAGTCTCAGTGGGTAATAAATAGTTTCACAAAGCACAGCAATAGTCGATATACCTACTAAACCATCTGTTCAGGACTGCTCAAATGGAGTTGCTTAAATAATTATCCCCTAGGGGCTGTTTATATTTTAGAGTATCTGCTTGTCCTTTAGATCCTTAACCTTTAGACAGGTCCACATAGCGATGCTGTGATTTATTTTCTTTGTGTGGTCTTGACCTTCTTGTGGCAGATTTAACATTACCTTCTGCAAGAATGTAGCTGATGTTAGAAAGGAATGACTAGGCATGAATTTCCTTACTTTTCAACTGGTGGTGATTTTATATATGAGTTTTTATATTCTGTGCTATTAAGCTATCAAATTCAGGCCAGATAATCCAAGGAAGCTGGAAGGGAGTCATACAGTACTGTAATGTAAGAACTGTGTTTTGGGATCGTGCTATTCCAAGTATGCTTACTTAGTGCGCCTTATTTTCCTCTCTATCTTCTTTGCTCATGGCTTCTTTTCTCAAAGTGGCAGTAGTCAAGTTCTTAGCAAATCTGTTTTCTCCTTAAGCTTCTAAACCTGCTCTGTCTGAGATTGAGGGAAGAAATCTTATGGGCTGGAAGAAGACGCAGCAAAAATAAAGTGATTTGGGGAGTTTGTTTCCTGTTGATTTAACAGCGCAGCTGCCGGTGGGTAGATTCAGCTTGCCTCACAGTGTCTAAATACTCTACGCTTCTAATAGAAATGCACTGCACATGTTGCCTTTGGGATGTATTTTTAATGATCTTTGTCCCAGTTTTCTGCTTGTAGTTTTCAACTCATAAAATGCAAGATAAAGATATTCTAGCCCCTGCTCTTTTATCTGCATGGTAGGAGGCACAGCTCTTGTGTTATCTGCCAGAAGCTTCCATCGTTGCAGAAAAGAATACTCAACTTCTTCTGTAAAATTCAGTTTTAAAATGCAATCATTTGCTAACTATGTAAATAGATAAAATGACTTGTTAGTTGCTGTTCACTTTCAGGCTCATCTGGGGAAATGAAACCAGTTCAGCACTGGTGATGATGGTCACGTCCCTTGCCGTTGCTTGGTTCTCAGATCCTGCTGTTGTTTAACGAAGATTACCTGAATTCTGTACTAGGATGTCTTCCTTCCTCAATTACTTGCCTTGTTGTCAAGAACAGCCTCTATGCTGGGAGAGAAAAAGATTATATTCCAATTGCTCTCTTGCATAGAAACTTCATGGGATTCTAGTCTGAGATGGAAATATTAGTTATGTAGTCTTTGGTAGATGTCACAGGAATACACGAAGAAGGTCAACACCATTATCTGTTTTGCAGATGGAGAAACTGTCTCTGTAGTTATTGCACGCGAGGAAGCTGTCTCGCCTTACTGACGTGGCCTGAACTGTGCTGCAGCCCATAACTGAATTTGAACTTGCCTCAGAATTTATTCCTTTCCATTGCACCTTCAGAGCCCAGTTAACCTTTCTAAGTGATTGTTTCTCCAACAGTAAATATGAAATATTATTGCAGAGATTGCCACATCTTTTTTATTAATTACATTTGAGCTTTATTATGTGAAATGGAAATGGCTTAATTGAGCTGCTCAAATCTTTAAAATTGGCAGTATTTTTCTGCCAGTTTTGTAGCAGCCAATGATCAGAAATACTGAGGGCTTAGGTTCTGCGGTAAGGGCTACATATGCCCACGTTTTCTGAGTAATTTTCTCTGTCTCAACACAGAAATGTACCTGGCAGAAATGTAGGAGTTATTTTTTCATGTTTATCTGAGCTCTGAATGTCCAGCAGACTCAATGGAGGAGCTCTGCGTGGGTAGGGAAATTGTGGCAGATCCCACACCAAGCTGCTCTCTGCCCATGAGGCCCTGCTGAAACATGAGGTTGATGTGCTCTGAGCACCTGGAGCTTTTCTGCTTTCCACTGGTGATTTTTACACAGCTTATTCAGAAAATTGATGGTTTGTTGGGGGTTGGCTTGAGACAGAGCACTTCAAATAAAGAAAAGGAGAGGAAGAGGATTAAAAGTGCAATTGAATGTAGATCTTACACAGCCAGTGTTTTAAGAATAAGCTTTTGAAAGAAAGATTACTTTCCTGCTTCAGGATCGTATCCAATCTTTGCCCCCAAAGGTAAGACTCTCCTACATAGCTACATGCCCGTGTTGTCAGATTTAGACTTTCTCATCTTGGAAACTACCTTTGACTTTGGGAGATGAAAATACAAATTAGAGAACCACCACCTTGTCTGGTCCCATGTGCAGGGATGTGCGGAGGGAAGGGAAGGAAAAATGCTTATAGAAGACAGACTGCCAGTTAGTGACGCTAGACTCGCTCTTTGTGGCTTAGTTCACTGTCTATAAAATGCTTTATTTTTTGTTGTTGTTGTTTCCAGTGATAGTAAGCATACTGGTATGTTGCTGCATCTCCTCTGTATCCAAGGCTGTGAAAGCGTGATTCCATTTGGTATTGTTGGGGAAGATGTGTGCCCCTGCCTGTAGTGGAAGCTGGAGTACAGCAGCCTCAGGGATGGGCTCGTTTTGCCCTCAGGCTGTGGCAGACAGGAGTGGGGAGTAAGTTCAGGAACTGACTCAGGTTTTCTGTGTTCTCGTAAGGGATTCAAGCTATCAATGATTTAAACTCATTGTTTGCATCCTATCCCAAATCTCAGGAAATTTTATGCTGTGCTTCTCTCTTGCACATTTAAGATAAGCAATTAGTTTCTACAGCAAGATCTCTTCTGGCTGCTGTGAGGTGACCAAAGGATCCTTCGCAGAGCTTGTCCTCAGCAAGGCATCTCTGTTACCACCAGTGCTGTTTATGTATCATGTTCCTGCTGCCTGCCTGTCTGCTGCCCCTCCGCCCCAGAAGTGACCCAAGAGCAACTTTGATTTTAATAGGAAACACAAAGCAGTCTGTTAAGGAGAGCTGAGGACTTTTGTGAGGAAAGTGCTGTGTATGTGTAAGAGATCATTGCATCTCTAAGGCTGACAGCCGTTTCCAAAGGTTAGGAAGCATCTCCCCCTCATGCAATCAGGGAGTCTGCCAGGTCCTGGCATATCTCTAAAATCATAATGACTTTTATTTAGCATTAATGTGGATGCCTTGAACATTTCTGTGGGACTTCCACTGTCAATTCAGCATTAAAGTACTATTAAAGTAAAGTGTTACTGTAAGAAGCAGTATCTGCCAAACATTTCTCAGAAGAGTACCGTGCTTTACAAGATGGGTAAGCATTCCCTCTTTTCCATTTTCATGTAAAAGTCAGAGATAAGTCTTATTATTGATTAGACAAAACAATAGAGGAGAGATGTGTGAGAACTGCTGGCAAGACTTTTTATGACAAGTGGCATATCAGTATATATTAATCTGCTCTTCATTGCACTACAGTGTCCAAGATGAATTTTCATTGGTATTCAGGAGAACACAGTGTGAAACTGCATGGGAAGATAGGACGCTTCCTATACAAAATTGCCAAAGTGTTCAGACTGAAATAGTGACTCTTGGCTATAAAACTACATTGCAAAACTGTTCTAACAACTTCTAAGTGAATTGTACTTGATATCTTTATGTAGCATCATATATATCTGGACTATATATCCTATTTTCAAAAGCAACATCAGCAATAGGCACGGGTTCCACTGCAGGGCAAAGAGGTTAGGCTCCTATGTCACTTAATGTAACTTAAGAAAGTTTTATCTGAAAAGATCAAAATGACCAAAGAGGGCTCATGTTTCCACAGGAATCTTCTGTATTCTGCATCACAGAACCTTGTCCTGCGAAAGTAGTGTAATAAATCGTAAGATCATTTTACAGCCCTCCTCCACTCTGTTTAGCAGATTTACAGCAGAAGTGGACAACTGATAAAGATGGGAAAAAGTAAGCAATAACACAAGTGAGATCGTGAAATTGACTGAATAAATAAATCCAGTTCGCTTTGTTTGCAGTTCCAGTTTTGCAAGCTTTGAGGTGAAGTGGGACAACGCTTTCCAGCCTCTCTCTGCATTGTTTTAAACTGAAAGATGAAATGTCTTTCTCCACAGCACTCATATGAAATACGTAACAAAAGCATAGGCTGACCACAAGCATGATGTGGAATTGTCATAGGAGGCGTGTAGGTGAAAGAATTGGAATTTGTTTTTTTTGTGTATTTGCTGCTTCATAGGAAATTAAAAGATTTCTTAATGTGAGAATGGAAATCTGAGAAGATAGCTGCACAGAGACCTCTGGATGACCCAAGTGCGATGCGTGCCTGAATTGCAGCACTGAGACCTGCTCTGCCTGGTTCAGGCTGCGAGTTTGAACTCCAGATCTCCCTTAGTTTGGCTTCTGACTAATTTGCTAAACTGGTTTTTCTCTTCTTCTAGGGAAAAGGTTTGAAAGGTCTCAGAATCCAGTTGTGGATAGAGAGTTTTTTGAAATCTCAGTTTTGCGAGACAGGAAATCCCTTTCCTCCCTACCTGTAAGTGCCTGATGGGCCTGCCCTCTGCCAAGCTGATGCATTGCGAGGATCGGAATGGGAATATCAGACAAAAGAGCCTCTCATGTTTTTGATAGCCCTGGAAATTTCATGTTTTCTACCCTAGAAAGAGTACTAAATGGGGTTCTTTTCTCATGCCACTACGGCATTCCCAAGAAAGATTCATGATTCGATTGTGTTCCTAGGCGTTATAAATCAGAGCTAATGGCAGAGATAGGTTGATGGCTTGAGGTACGTGGAAAAATAAATTGGGAAATGAGAAGGCCTAGGGCTGAGAAGACATAAATATAAAATTTAAACCCCCAAAGAAGAAGACAGACCTTCAATTCTTAAAACATCACTTAAACAGGAAAAAAGTCTGTTATACATGATCTTTGCTCAAGTGATGGGAAAGTTGAAATCTGGGACAATACAAAACCTGTGGGAAGCTTTTGAAGAAGAAAAATTTCTGTGTTTCCTGAAAAATATAGAGATATGAAACATGAAACTTTAATTTAAAAAGACCATTAGTCTTTTTCAGGGGAAAGAGATCAGAGGACATAAAAATCTTTGTCAATATCAGATTAGAATGACGCATTAAAAAAAAAAAGTTATATTCAGTCTCATGGGGTTGGACTGTTAGAGCTGACTGCCTTTATTTGGCCTTGATAATTGTTCTTTTATCCTTTGTGCGGTGTTGGTATGTTTTTGCCCAGAGCCGACTGCTGATGTCCCAGTCCTCTCAACTGTCAGCTCCCCTGGTTCAGTTCTCAGCTTTATTCTCCTTTATGACTCAATCATGGACTGCAAAATCTCAGCTAAGGCAGTGATTCATCACCTGAATGTACTTGCTTTAAAATAAAGGGTTTTTTTTGTGATACAGGAAAGATAAAAAAAATATTTTTCAAAGTAATTCCTGAGGTATCTTCAGTCTAGATATCCTTCCTACTTTTTTTTCTTGGCTATAAAGCTGTATAAGAACTTTTAAAAAGATAAAGAAGATATAAAACACTATTTAATGATTATGTATAATGCAAAATTATACTCCCAGAAGGAAACCAGAAAAAATAATTCCAACTGGGTGTTTTGTTGTTCAATGCCATGCCGCTTCTGATCTCATTTACCTTGACATGCATTATAGCAACTTCTCTGAAGGGAATCAAGTTATTTATGGGAAGTGCCTCTCCGAGGTAGGATGTTGCTGCTGCCATGTGTGTTTGTTTGTCTTTTCAGTAGCGTTGCTCTGTTCCTCTGCTCCTTTGGGTGCCTTGGGAAGATCCTACTCTTTTGGTAGTACTTGTGACTTAGACTCTTCTGTTGAATTTACTGGGAGAAACGGGATACCTCTGCTAATGAATAAGGACAGCAGGAGGCAACGTTAGCTACAGAGAAGTTTTCTTTTGAAGAAAGATTGCTGATTACTGATGAATGAGTATGGTTTGAATGCGTATGTGGAAAAACTGGCAACAGTCCTGTATTTAGTGAACCTTCTTGTTTCTTTTTTGCTGTCATTCACTGTATGGTTTTCTTCCAGGCAAAGGAGAAAAGAAAACTCTTTACAAACTCCTGAAAAAATATTATTTTAAAGAGTGTTTGCCTCCATGAGATACTTTGTGGTTTCTGTAACTAATGCCTGGAGGTGCAGGTGCATCCCTGAGCTGACCTGAGACGAGGGATGTGCACACCTTGCTGTGCACTTCTGTTCCTTGTCTAAGTTCTGTTTTTTGATAAAAGTAATTTAAGGACAGTGACCTGAGGTTTCTCTTCAAAAACAGAGTCTGTGGCACCACTGTGGTAAATAATTCACGTAACACAAGGAGAATCCCCAGCTCTTTCAAATTGTTCACACCCTGTGAAGTCAGAATGCAGTTACTTAAGCTGAAAGAAATTTCTGTATTAAGCATATGTGTTTCACCTCCTGCGGCTGGTCTAGGACTGTTATCACCCATGGGAAGGCTCTAAAGGATGTGAGAAGGTGTGGAATTAGGATAGCCTTACACAGTTCTAATGGTATTCTGCAGGATTTTTTCTTTCTTAATGAAATCTGAGAGAACTGTGTGCTTTGGAAAACATTTAGCTAGGCTTGGGAAATGGGGTTCTATTCCCAGCTCTCCTTCAGGTTTGTGTTGGATCTTGATAAGGCCATTACACCTCTGTGTACTCACCTGTAAAACGAGGAACAGTGATTTTTCTTTTTATTAGGTACTTCGGGATATAGGATTGAAAAGCCTTCGAGGGTATTTCCTACCACCTGCATGAGGAACAAATGCTTCTTGCATTTGGCATGTGTTGTTATGTTACCCTAGAAGAGCGTCACAAATGTTTTTAAGTAATCATGTTTGCATGTTCTGCGTATTCTTGCACATTCACCATAGTGTTGTTGGAAGGAGCAAGGTTTTCTTGCTTTGTAGTGATTGTGTGACAGTGAGTTGTGCTTGCTTCTCCAAGAGCTTGCTCTGGCAGACCATCTGACATGTCAGTGAGGCACGTCGTGACGAAGCTCTGAAGTCAGGCAGACCTAGGGCTGTGAATGGAGAGTGGCCCAAAAGCCAGTGGAGCCGCCATTCTGCAAGCTTTTAATCTGGCATGGGGCATTGCTTCCTTCCCCCCTTCCTCCATTTGTGGCCACCGGAGCATCCTGTGATCAGCACCACGGTAGGAGTGTGGCTGCCCTCCATTGCACAGCCTGGTGTGGGGTGTGGTTCTACTTTTCCATCATTATTAATGCTGTCGTATTGTCATTTTATTCCGATCATCCCTCAGGTCTCTATGGAACAAGAGCGGCTGTAAATACCTGATAACTGTGATGGGGCCGCTGACCGGCTGTCACGGTGGCACAAGTATCCCATTATCACTAACGGCGTTATTCTGATGGCCCTGAAAAGTACTAAGCCATCAATGGCATCTTGTAGTCTTTCCAGGTGCAGTATTTTAGCCATCAATCTGCCAGGGATTGCAGTAGTATAATTTTGTTGGGGGGAGATCTAATTAGAACATTGATGATACATGTGTATTTATACACTGCACAAATCCAAATGCAGCTGCAAGAGAAGCTGCAGTTGCCAGCTCTGCTCCCGGCCTACCCGGCTGCTGGGGCGCTGCCGCAGCTCACTGCCCTCACGGCGTGCTGCTCTGCGCAGCAAGTGCTGCGTGTGGAGAAACGGCCGTTCCCTGAGGGAGGTCAGCGCTCACAGTACTAACAGCAAATCAGCTTTTTGTATTAAGGGCTCCAGCAATTTTTATCAGTAGCTTCTTTAATGAATTCGCTGTCCTTTGAACCCGAACAATTTAAGCACAAGACCAAGAAAAGCTATTTTCTAATCTTAGAGAGTTTTCTAGGTTTAATAGACTTAAAACTTGACTTTTGGTGCTTATTTAATCTCTATTGGACTAAAAAGCTTTCTTTTTAAAAAAAAAAAAAACATCAAAAAAAAAGAGAAACAAGCCTTTAAAGTGAAAGTTCTTTTATTTTTGAGCTATTTATTGACTTGAAAACATACAAAGGGTTTATTTTTTTTACTGCTGGAAAATTGCCAGGGAGAGAATGAACTGCCAATGATATAGATTATATATCACGCTGTATAATTAAGACAGCAAACAGTCTGCTGGAAAATACTTTATAGACTACTTTATATAATGGAAAGTTCACAGCAGTCTAACAGGGACCACCTAATATGTCTTTTAATATGAATTCTACCAGAGATTTAAATTAAGGTTCGAACGCTGGTGCTTTACAGTCTATCAGTCTTGGTAATGATTACACCTGCCTGCGCAGCCTAATTTTGAGACTTTATTATCACCCAGAATTAACCTACTAGAAAAACTCAGTAGAAATTTGCTGTGGTTTTTTTTCAGTATCTTTGCTGTGTGAGCAGATCTTGTAGAAGCTGCCTTGGACTTGCTTTTTTTGTTTCTTTTATGTAATTTATTGTGTACTTTGACGCTCATTTTTCTGTTTTGTGATGAGGAAACTGTTGTAAGTTTCTGATTAATTAAGCTACTTTTGAAAGCTGACAGACAAAAACGAGCTCTTCAAATATATGTGTATTTTCATTTTTAGCACATGTGAAATATTTAGAGTTTGGATGGAGTTCCCCATGGGTACAAACCTGTTGCCACTAAAATAATTAGGAATATTGGTACTGGCTTGATTGAGACCAGCACCAATGGCTCTTAATGATGCTTTATTTCAGTGTCCCCATGCAGCACATCGGTTTTCACTTAAACGTGCATGCCACAGCTTTCTCTGGAGTTTCTGATCTTTGCCATACTGTACCTTTATTTTTGTTCCAGGCCTTACCAAGGAAATGTCGTTCTTGTTATGAGGTTGTACTCGCTGTTTTGTTGAAGATCCATTTGCACAGTATTTCAATAACATCATTACTGGAATGAATTTTGGTTTTGCCTTGTTCTCTATAAGCTGTTGTTAGTTTTTGTGTTCACAAAAATTTGACTTTGTGCGAAACTGTAGTCCAGAAAGGGAACCCACAAGAGAAATGTCATTTGTTTTCACTTTTTTCCATTTTATGGTCATATTTGGTGGCAGTATTCTGCTTACTTTACTGGAAAATGCAGTATGGAAAGAATTCGGGTCTTAATAAAAAGGGTTAAAGAAACCCTTGTGGCTAGACTTCCTGATTCTTGATAGTCACGAGACCTCATTGACTGCTCTAAATCCATATAGACGCACTAATGCATCTTGTGTCTGTCGTAACACTGAGATCTCTGGACTTGTTGGCTCCAAAGGGCTAATAAAAGTCTTCATATTAGCTTTCATTGTCAGAAAGGGAAAAATGGCCCTAACAGATTGAAATGTGAGTTCTGGCTTGGTACAGCTGGCTCCAGAGAAGAGCGCTGAGCAGAGACGTGGTATTCTTTGGTTGTCCTCCAAACAAGAGCTGCCATTGCCTGTCCTCCCAGGGCAAGTGGGGTGCAGTTTGCTCAGGGAGCAGGATGGTTGCAACAGGAGGCTGCTTCTCACTGCTGCTCTACAGAGTTTGTGTACCCTGTGGCAGGGTGCTGTGTGCTTCTTAGGAGCAAGTGATGGGCACTTCCTTGGTATGTCCTGATGGATAGATCCATGATGCTAAAAGTTTTCTTTGTTCCTAGCAAGTCCTCAGAACCAAGGATTTCAGGCAAGTTAAAAGTAGAGCTCCCTCACACACTGTCTGAATTGACCCACATGCTTTCAAACTGACTGCTGAGAGATCTGGAGCACTTTGGTACAGTGGGCTGAGAAATCCTGGCATTCATCCTGACCTGACAGCCACGGGTCGGGTGCCATCTCTGGGTTGTCCTTCTAACAAGTGTTCTGACCAGCTAGTAATGTTGGGAGCTCTGGATGTGATGTGTGGAGTCCATTAAATGCCATGTGTCTTTGGGAAATACTCAGAGATTAAATTCCCTTAAATAACAGGGAAGTTTTGGTTGTGCTATTTATAAGAACTTATGAGAACTTGAAAAGACAGGGATTAAAAAGAATTATTTGTCTATTGTCTGTTCCCAAGGCTGATTTACTTCATGAGATGAAAATGTATATGCTCAGGAGGACTTTAATATGCATCTATATTGATAAAGTTATTAAAAAATCAGACTACTAAATCCTCTGGCATGGATAAATGATGTGTATTGAGGTTAAGCCCCTCTTGCAAGACTGCTTGTAATACTGTAAGTAATAAAAAGGTAGGAGGCTTCCCGAGCTTGCAGGCAGCGGAAGGGCCCCACTGGGCACACAGTTCTGTGGCTCCTCTGCTGGCTCCTGGCTCGGGTTTCTGGCAGCTTGGTGGTGCAGACAGGCAGCATCCCTGATGGGAAAGAGCTCCTTGGCACAGGGATCAGTGGGATCTCAGAAGGAGGAGACCTGGAAGGGAAGGGGCGAGACTGAGAAGGTGCGACACGTGGTCCTTTGCTATGGACTGAACTTGCTAGCAGCTCTATCCTCATAATAAACATGCAATTGCATGTGCTTAAACTTCAGGGTGACACTTAGGAAGGGACAGGGATCTTATGAATAGAACTAAATGCTAGTTACTGGTTATGTGTCATCCTGGCTAGCTGCGTGAAAACTCTTCAGGCAGGGGAAAAGCATATTAAAGCGGCAGAGAAAGAAAAGAAGACCAGCATGGTTTAAGAATTGAAAGTGAAGGAAGATGAATTGAAGATTATAATTAGAGAGCAAAGGAGCAGGTAGGTTTTCCATTCTCAATGGAAAAAGATGATTGACCTGAGCAGCAGGAGAAAAGAGAGAGAAATATTGCTGACAGCTAAAATTCAGAAGCTATTACTTGAGAGGCTGACCTCTAAAGGGGAAAAAAAAAATATCCCAAGCAGTGAATCCTGCAGTGTTCATGCTGGAGTCAGCCTTCTTGGACAAGCCAGGGAACCAACATTTGAAAGTTAGAGCACGTTAAATAAAATTGCTGGGGTTATTATGTACATGTTGTTTCATGTGCTGTGCGGACATATTTGTAATGCTTGTGTTCCATTCCTTGTGTTTATCAGAGCTGTCAAAACACACTTTGTGGTTTTTGGTAAAGATGCTGTATGTACACAATTAGAATAGTAAGGCAAGGCAGAGGGCAGTAAAGAAGATGGTACCAGATTTCTAGGGCCTCCACCTTCCATGCTTTCTTTCCCCATTTTTCCCTGAGCTAATCAGTGCATGAGAACTGATTATTCAATAAAAACTGACTTGTAGTCATTTAACTCCTCCAAAATACTTATCTGTGACAAATAATGCAGTGATTTGTTTTCTTGAAAATAGCAAGCATTGGGTCAGCTCTTCAGTCACGCTAGACTGGAATCATGCTGTAAGCTCACACTGGGCAGGTGTGTTTCTTTACCAATGCCTGCAGTACTCCTGGGAATTGTGAATTGGTTGAATTTTCTGGAGGAGGAGGCTGATTGCTTTAACCCACTTGGTTCCAGCCCTTCTATAGGAGAGCAAAGGCTGAGTGCACACAGCTGGATGTGAGCTGGTTTGCCTGTCCAGGGGTTTGGGTAGACACAACCTTTCCTTGCCTCCCTCCATCCCTCAATTGCTGCTGTTCATATTAATCTGGACTGGTTTTAGGCTCTTTTCCTTTTTCTTTGTGGTGCTTTTCTTTTTCCTTTTTTTTTTTCCTGGTAACAAAACAGCATTGATAGCATTAGGTCCTCTCACAAATTACATATCATAATATGTATGTAACAAGACCATTCTGATTACTACTCACTTCAAACTTTCCACTTGTTTCACATCCCTTGTAGCTCTATTTCCTTTGTCCCATCCTTCCTTAGTCAAGATTTCTCTTTTCTAAAAAGGTGTGGGGCAGAAATAGAACTGTGCATTGAAGTCCCTAGTGAGACACTTAAACAAATCCTGATTGAGTAACATTTTTGAATATTGCTAATTATTGTCTTTTGCTATGAAAAATTGGCCTCTTGAAAGAGCATGTGAATATGCAAGTATGTAAAATAATTACTTGTCATACTAGATTCTATTTTTCAGATAACCAATTAGGTTCTGGTAATTAGGTCTTGATCACTGACATCTGGGTAATCGTGTCACCCTCCCACTCTGGATCTGCCAGAAAAACACGTAATGGAGATTTACCCCAGGCGTATGCTCATCTAGGTGACAGTCTGGTCACTGGGACATGCCAGAGCAGAGTGTGGACAACATCCAATATGACAGTCGGTGTGTTTGCTTCTTCAGGACATGTTGCATTACAGACCCCCCAGAAACCAAGTCCTACTAGCTGCTTGTTAGGCTCTAGTGTTCCTTCAGAAATCAGCCTGCAGTTATTCCAGGCCCGAGATTATTTTTTAGCATGTCTCCTTCCCAAGTTAACTCTGCATGTTTTGCACGTCACAAAATCATTTGGTGTCTTATGTAGCTGCCCATGCCCCCCTGCTCTCCTACAGTAACCAATGGTTGAGAATCTTCACCTCCAGGACAGTTGTTCTTTTTGCAAATTACTGGCCTTTGTCCCCATTCAAGGTTACTTATCATGCCCTGTAACTCACTGTCATGAGTAATGCAGCCTGCCTTTAATGTGAGGGGAGAATATGAGTAAGGATCAGGGCCTTCAGCCTCTGCGCAAGTATCCTAGGGGCGCTCGGCCAAAGGGTGCTGTGGAAGTGTCACACCTTTGTGATTCCAACCTGAAAAATTATTCAGACACAAAGCAACAAAAATGTAAAACCTGAAAATGATGACTTATTTTTCACGCTGCAATGAGAGAGATTTGCAGGTAACAGGATGTAATGCTTAAATCCTCACAGCCCTCTTATCTGTCTGTGTGGAATGTATAGCGCAGTCTCCCTGGCATTCCCCATGGCTTCAGTTCAGCAAAGTAGCTAAGCGTGTCCTGAATTTAAAGCATAGCTCCAGAAGGGCTGCTCATATGCTTAATGTTACACAACGCATGTGATTATCTTGTTAGGAGATGGAGAGAAATATTAATCTTGCAGGATTCCAGGCACAAATGTGTTTTCTTCACGTGCAACCTGCGTGTGATAATGCACGTTGTGGGGACTACCGGCTCTGTGCTGACCTGGTAGTTTCAAAGATGCAGGATGATTTATTTATTTTTCTGGATAAAAATGTTTGAGTTCTGAAGTGAAACTACAAAGTGAGCAGTGATTATTTGTTCTTTGTCAAGGACCTGTTTTCTTCTATTTGTCATTAACATTTGTCAGCTGGTAAATTATGCAGTTTTTTCTTTTCTCTCCTATTTTTTAGCCTACCATAATTATGCTAGCTGATTCCTGTGTAGACTTGTTTTCAGCTGCATTGCTTACATGCCTTTTTAATAGACTGTAATTTTTTAAGTAAGTTATGTCAGATTAACTACTTCCGATAAGATGGGGTATTATACTGGGGTTTTCTTTTCCTCCCAGCTGGATGCACAGAATATGTCACTGCTGACTTGCTTTCCTGCCTCCCTCTAGCTAAATGGCAATGTGCCACTGCAGCAAAACTTCTGTTTGAGGATTCATTGCCTTTTTTTGTTGGCTAGTAATGAGGCTTTGAGGTAGCTCGCTGCTCCTGATTAGTGACAGCACGCAAGAAAAGGAGCTGTGCAAACCCTTCATTAACTTGTAGTGAAAGCCTCAGCATTTAAGTTCATAAAGATGAGCAAAGACTGTTAAATCCCTTCCATTCAAATTTGGCTGTTTTTTTCTTTTTCTTTTTTTCTTTTTTTTTTTTTTTTGACACTTTCCTTGTTTTGTAGAGATAATCATAGAATCACAGAATCATAGCATGGCTGGGGTTGGAAGGGATCTTAAAGATCATGCAGTCCCAAACCCCTGCCATGGGCTGGCTGCCCAGGGCCCCATGCAGGCTGGCCTCGAGCACCTCCAGGGATGGGGCACCCACAGCTCTCTGGCAGCGGTGCCAGGGCCTCGCTGCCCTCTCAGTGAAAAAATTTCCCCTGATATCTAATCCAAATCTCCCATACTTCAGTTTAAAACTATTCCCCCTTGTCCTATCAATCAGTGGTGGAAGCATGGATGACATCCCTGCTCTTCCAGAGCTCGGTGCCTTCCTGCTGCCAGTCTGATCCCTCTAGTACCTGCTGCAGCCAGGAAGCCTGGTGGCACCAGAAGGGCTGGCGCTGGCTGCAGTGTGTGCTGGGCACTGTCCCCAGGCATGGGAGCTGGTGGAGGGCTGCCCTCGGGGCTCTGTGTGAGGGCGTAGGCTGTGGGCCCTTCTCTGGACCCTGCTGAGCAGGAGAGAGGAGGCCACGCTGGTTCAGCAGGCTGCCGTCTCACCATGCCAGGCTGCAGCATCTTGGGAGCTTCTGGCCTTGTAGCTGTCTCAAGCAGCAAAAGTACGTCTGGGTAAAGAAATCCCAGCTTTCACCTTTCCTTCATTTTATTGCTTGAAAAGAAAATGTGAGGTTGTTTCACAGCACTGGGTGTAAGAGCCTTGGCGCAGTTCTCCAGCCTTACTGCAGGGCTCCTGCAACGCACGGATTTCGGTTTCAGTCACGGTGTTAATAGCTTTACCAGGCTTTGCTGTTCTAATGCAGTACAGTGAATTATATTTCTGAGTGCTCATATGAAAGCGGATTAGCTGCTGGGAACTCTTTGTTTGTCTTAGTTTCTTTAAAGAAGTAAATAAAATGTGAGAAGAATGGTACTGTAAATTGCAAGTAATAGGCTATTTTCTGCCCTGGTTTTCATGCTGGAATGGATGTCATTTGTCAAGTGTGAGGATGATAGGATGAATCACATAAGTCGTCTTGAATGTGGTTTGCCACCTGCCTGATTGTTCAGAAGTGTATGCATGCTTAATTAATCTAATTAGTCAATGCATACATAAGAAGCAAATTTACAGGCTCTCTGTCATCTTAAATAAAGTATTTTTGTTTTTCTAGGATAAATAATTCATTATAGAGCTGAGTACTAAACTGTAATCCTGGAGAGCTGGCTCCTTCCATAATAAAAAAGTAGAATTATGATGTTTCTTTCTTTTTCCCTTTAGATTTTATTTGGCTTATCTTTAGACAGGGATTTCACAGAAGGAAAGGGATACATCTGCACTTGGAGGAGCATAAAATTCCTTTCTAGAAGGGAAGTACCATAGGCATTTTCATATGAGAGACAGTGTCCATTTTGGCACAGTTGCAGACTGCAGCACGTACAGAGTTACCCATCAAAGTAAAATGATTAATGTGCTGGAAACTGTCATGCTTGGATTTATCTGCTCCAGAGGTTGGTCCACTGCTGAAGACAGTATTTCGTAAAAAATCCAATGGACAAAGGACCAATACTGTGCATGCCAAACAACACAGTGCGGTTGTAAACATTTAGATAGGTGGACAATCTTCAGTTTACAAAATCACTTCCTTGTTATCTGTCTAAAATTACTATGGGAAATAATGTCTGAGTAAAGGGTGATCCCGAAGGTCAAAGGTAGATCATTTTGAAATGCTGATTTTAATTAGCTGTTGGTTGTTGGCATGTACTAACCTACAGAGCAACAACTTGCACAAGCCTTGGTATGAGAAGGGCGTCCATTTCCATGAGCAGGTGTGTTGCCACTTCTACAAATGGTGGCTATCCTCATGTAATGATTTCTGCAGGGACATGGTGTGACAATGAAACCCTCTCTGAGAGTCTGCTATTGGGACAAATAAAAATTGGTGTGAGGATGGAATTTATCAGCTGATCATGCTTTAAAACAGTCTGCACTTTTCAGAGTGGAAAGAAATTCATTATTTTGGTTTAGATTTTGAATTTCTTTTTTCTGACTCTGTAAGTAATAATACAAAATGAATACCTATTCTTTAATAACTGCTAAGATTTTCTTTCTGTGAAGATAATTCCTTTGCTGATTGTTAGGTGTACTGCTTCCTGGCCTCCAGAAACACAGGAAGACTCCTTCAACCCAACTGTTCATTGAATTATATAACTTGATGTTGCCAAGGCCAGTGAAGTTACTGTAAGGCTGTAGCTGAAGGAGAATTGAGGCTGTTGCCTGGATGAATTTGTGCTGCTGTGGTATTTGTTTATGCCCTCCTTTTTTTTCTCTTAAGGATTGCCTCACCAAAGCAGAGCCTGTGGTGAGGATATTTGAACATACTCATTTTGCTCAGTTTCCACATAGAGATAAGTGTAGAAATCTAGCAAAAACAGAAACCAACCGAACAAAACCCATGAAACTGCATAGTGGATACATTAGAAGTGCAGTGGTTACTATGACTATGGCTAGAAACGAAAAGCCGTCTGTATCAAAATGCTGTGGCCCTGTCCTAGCAATCTTCTCTGTTTTGTGACCTTGCAAGTGGGACCTTATGGGAGGGGATCTGTCCCCAGGGATTAGGGAGCCCTGGCAGCCAGGTCAGCCCAGAGGATTCCCTCATCTGTCTCATTGGCGTTGCAGGGTGAAGGATACTCTTCTGTCCTCACTGTGCAGTTGGAATCTCAGCCTTTCCACAGCAATTTCAGTCTATGTTGAAACAGCCCTTTGCAGAGCTTCCTATATGTTTGAAGCTGAAGTCTTTCTGCATTTCAAAACAGGAACATGGTCATTCTCATGTGTCTCTTTTTGGCAACAGGGTAGGGCAGGCAGGTCTCAGCCCTGCCAACTGTAGGACATGCTTTGCAGTGGGGCTGTTGATGGATGTGCAGCTGCGAGCCAACCCTGGGAAGTGAGAGATAGTGTGCTTTGTGGGGCCAGAGCAAGTGGCAACCCCAAACTAGCACCTGGGCAAGGGAAAGGGTGCATCTTGGGCTCTTGGGAGAGAGGACGTGCAGGTGCTTTTCTCAGTGCTACCAGGAGGTGCCTCTCTCTACTTGGGATTTATGGCCCACAAAGGAAATCTCAGCCTTTCCTTGCAGAAAATGCTAGGCTTTACTTCTCATTTCTTTCTGTGAAAGAGTTGTGCTGGTGCGCTGGGCATTTGACACAGTAGTGCAGTGGCTAGAAACTTTTTGAGGATGAGGAAGATGAACACTTCTTTCTTTGGGGGGGACCTCAGAACTTCATATTTCACTTTCAGGAATGTGTTTGGGTTTTGCTGGGCCGGCACAGTGTCCGGCTGTGTCTGGGAATGGCTCAGGGCTGTGCCCAGCAGTGCTGTCATCACAGGAATGGGGCTGACATCCAGGCTGCTGTGCCAGCTGCTTGCTGGCCTCTTCATTCTCCACCAGAATCTCTTGAGGCAGCCCAGAGACAGGCTAATGCCTCAAGGCATTACATTATTGTATCCACTGTTGTATTTTAGGCAGTATTTGGGACTTACATGGTTTGGCAATGTTACTCTCCTGAAATGGGACCTCTTCTACTATTTCTGTATCCCCAGTGCTGAGTGCTTCCTGTGTGTCTGATTCCATCAGTGCATTTAACCTATCGCAAATGCAAATAATGATAATTAGTTGGTGAAAAAAGCTATTACAGATGCAGTTCAGTGCATGTTTCACTGATTGGGCCAAATCAGGAAGCTCTGCAATGCATATTGGCAGCTCTGTGAATAAAAGTGCTTATTAGTTATCTCAGATTGTACTGCGCTATCAATTAATCGCTCACAAATCTCTGGTGCCAGTTTGTGTGGTTTGTGAGGGGTTGTAAACTATTAACTTTCTGTGGCAGAGAGTTTTAATCACAACACCAGCCCTGCAAGATAGGAAATCAGCAGGTTTAACGTGGGGGGAAGGCAGCCCTGTACTGTTAGCATCCTGTTGGCGGGGCCAAGAGCTGGCACCCTGCTTCTGCACAGCCTGGGTGCTGTGTGCCCAGGGGTGTCAGCCCCTGTGCCCAGGGGGTATCAGCAGTGGCCCCACCAACTGGGCCCCAGGAGAGGGGCTGCCCACCATGTGTTTCTCCTGACCCCTGTGGAGCAGCAGATGCTGAAATCAAGCACTGCCCGCAGACAGCAAGCTGGGGTGTGATCAGTGAGCACCGTGCTGCAGCAAAGCCAAAAAAGCAACCATGACAAGAAAGCAGGATAGAAAAATTAAAAGTGCCTATGATTTGACAGACAGCAAAAATGCCATGCAGCAATCATGCTGCCATGAGAATGGGAACAAATCTAATTCTCAGGGTGCTGATAAACTTTAACGGTGCATTTGCCTCTAGAAGGCAATGGGGGCAATGGCCATGATTAACTTGCCTAAAAACTGCCTTAAAGCAATAAGATTTTTAAATTTTTGTATCTAATGCTAATTGTGTTTAGGATTCCCAGGGTTGATTTATGTTTTACCAGAATTGGAGGCACAAAGAGAAATAAGCAGCCTTTCTTTCCCAGAGCCTAAAAGGAATCTTCTCACAGAACTGAAAAAAAAAAAAAAAAAAAAAAAAAAAAGCAAGTCTCTTGAGTGTCAACTTCTTGCATTGACTATAAATGACTTTTTTCTCATCTAATGTTTTGAGACTAAGTGCTGGAAATTAAATCACTAGCTTTCTTCTTTCCCAATATCGGTGTTATTTTTAGGACAGGAGCCTTGCTTACTTTTATTTTGCTGTGGGATTGCCAGCATGCATCGGCAGTCTTCCTGCTAAAACCCAAGTGAAAGCAAAGCGCTGTCACTTTAGCATGAATGGGAGGGTGCAGAAAAGGCTCTGTAATAACACCACCAAATTGCTTTGTTGGAGAAGTGGTAGGGATTTGTCTCTACAAAAGCAGCTTGCTGTACATTCCTGTTTGAAGTTAATCATCTCATGCTAAAAATGTTCTGTCATTGTAGTAAAGGCATTGGTGTTCATCTGATGTAAAGCATACCTGGAACAGCAGTAGATTGGTGCAATGATGGGGGCCTAAAAGAACCAATTGTTAGTAAATCTATGTAACAGCTGGCATTTTTTGGTACACTTTTTGGCCAATGAATTCCCTACGGGTAAGCAACATCAGATACCCTGCAGCTAGAAGCAGCCTGTCAGTGGACTTGTGGAGACAGCACTCAGCACCACGCAGCTCGGCCCTGTAACCCCAAGGCTCTTTTCCTAACCAAGTCAGCTCAGTGCAAATTTCCCTTTCCTTCCTCTATAGCGATTACCCTTTCTTTGTTATCCAAACACTGAGTCACTGGTCTCTCTGAAACAGTGCCTCAGTGTTCTTTTCCTTTTGCTCTTCTCCCAGTATTTCTGAGGAAACATTATAACCTCTGACAGAATTTCAGGGTGTCTAATGTAAGTTTTCCTTGATATATCCCATGGTGGGTATGGGTCTGGCAACACTTCTGCTGTGCCTCCGATGGCTTCCACGCTCAGGAAAAGTCCAGAATCAGCATGTGGCCTTTCAGGAGATGAAAGATGCTCCACCTCTGAGCCACCAGCTGAAGCCTTTTTGCTCGCAGCTCAGGTCTAGGCAGGATGCGCTGGTCTTTCCCACAGGTCTGACCTGGGTGCTGGACTTGTGGGTGCAACCGCGCCAGTGCCTTTTGTTGCATTTTAACCTCACTTTTCCCATGTTCCTTGCAATCAGGGACCTAGAAAGAGGGGTCCCTGCAGCTTGAAAGAAAAAGAGAATGAAATAGAAGCCAGGCACAGCAGGTATGTAGCTGCAGAATCACTCTGTTGTTTGCAGCTCACCAAGCCCAGTGCATGCAGACCTTCCACTGAGGAGACCCTGTGCTCACTGCTCGGTGTTTACCTTTGTCCAGGCTGCTGTAGAATGATTTATTTTGCTGAGTTTGTCTGGCCAGGTGATACATTTGTGCCCTGTGGCACTTGCCTGTTGACAAGAATGCACTGTTGCAAATTATGCACCATGGGTTGAGGACTTAAGACCTGGCACACTTTGACCTGAAGTAAATTCCTGTAGAAATGAGGTGGGAATATACAAGAGCTGTGCATTTCTACTTGTTCTGAAACACACTGTTGAAAGAGGAAGAGATGCATTGAGCCTCCAAATGAAGTGCTGTGTTGCAATTTTTACCTTTGGAGGAAGATGAACTAGACCTTCAAATGTCTTTTCAGTGTGGTGCAGATATTTTCAATGTTATCTGATCTCTGAAGAGAGAGAGAAAAAAAAAAAAAAGACTAATGAGGATGAGGACTATTTAGCATATATTAAAGCCTTTCAGACTTGCCAGTCAAAAGGGAGTATTTACTAAAGAGCAGCAGTGATTATTACAAAATTCGTGCATGTAAAGAGTTTCTTTATGTGTGTAACTACAAGGGAGTTGTAAATACCTGCAAGGGGAAAAGTGTGCTTGCTGGAGGGATTTTCATCTTTTTCTCTGCTTTTTTAGCTGTTGTGTCCTAGCACATGGATGTCCAACCTTTTGTCTTGCCTGGGCTGCATTAAATGAAAAGCAATTGTCTTGGGCCAAGTGAATGTAGGTCACTCCAAAAGTAACGCCTCCTATTTATTTCCATGGAAACTATAACAGATACAAAGAGCACAATAACACTGTGTGATAGAGCAAATTCTCAGCTACAAAGCTTTATTTTTCCCCATAGCCACTACTATGAGTTATGCATTTTTGCCAGCAATGAACAAGAGCCTGCATGCTGTGATTGTATAAATCCACACCAGTGGAGGTGACCCACTGTCACTTTCACCACTGCTGAAATGCACCACCCACTGCCTCACTGTACTCACATCCACTGTTGGGTCTCCATCAACGTTCAGCAAGTGTCCATGAATGTCAGTGGGTGCCATTTTTCTGCATGGAGGAATTCAATGACACGCCTTTGTTCCATACGCACTTCCATGTCAGACGCCATTCTGTCAGGCTTCCCCTCTGCTGTCATCTATCACACGGCAACAAAATGTAATGGGATATTGTTGGGAAGCTTCAGCTTCTACTGCTGTACCACCAACATCCATCTCTGATGTCATGGACTGGCATCACAAAATAGGAGGTGTTACTTTCGTAGAATAAATAATATAGTTATGTATATAAAGTAACAAAAGATACTTTAATTTTTTTACTTAAAACATAAAAAAGAGAGCAACAAAAACATAAAATGAGTGGGGCATTTGGGCCCATCTTTGTGAAACTAACGCATTGGTCTGGTTCGATGGCAGTGGCTGCAATTCTTAGCGAGTTCTCAAGGTATTCCTCAGAAACGTTTTATGAAATTTGACTCTTCCTTTGCTTCGTCCTTCAAAACAGTTGTTTGCAAGTGTATGCACTGCCAAAAAGCAATGACACGAATAAGGCATGACTGTGAAGCGAGGGATATTTCTATCTGGTTAGAGATGCGATCAGATTTTTGATTGTAACTCTATGTACTCCATTTGACAGTTCACAAGTAATGTATTTATATTGACTGAAAATGGAGTCACGAGTAAAAAAATTGATTTTTTCATCAATCTTGAAACCTGTTCTCAAATTCCTTTGTCACAACAGAAAAAAATGGCTGCACATGTTTTGCTGCTCACAGAACTGTGTTTAGCCCATGTATTAAAATCCATGAAGTTATTTCCCATCACTGGAGCTGGCACTGCAGTGCACGCCATGCCCTGGTTCCACTGCTGACACGGCTCATAGTGTGCTGCGTTGGGGAGCTGCTGAGGGGTGGCCGCAGTGCCAGCTGGGCCGGGCTGTGTATGGCCTGTAGGCTGTGGGTTGGGCAGGCCTGTCCTAGAGCAAGCACATTTCTTGTTGCTCCCTGGGTGAATTCTGTGGGTGCTGTATGGCCTGGACCTGGCACAGTTTTTTCCCTTTGCTCAAACAGCGTTTGTACCACGTGCCAGTGAGGTCGGCTGCCTCCATGCAGAGGAATAGTGGCGGCAGTTCTCATCTCCAGTTGTGGGGCTCGTGCTCCCAGCTGACACAAACCAGGACCCGGTGCTGCAGACAGGCTGTGGTCGAGTCCCACACTTTGAGAAGCCCTGCAGTATGCCTCAGCAGCTCTTGTGTTTGCTTTTGACTTGTTTCTGGCCCTCTTTGGGCTGAGTGTGCTTAGGTGAGATCAAATGCTCTATCTGCAGAAAGGAAAGGTGGGCCACTCAAAGCAAGTCCGATCCTGATTCAAATAATAGAGACTTTTATTAAAATGTAACTCTAGCCACTCTAGTGCTATTAACTACAATAAAAATGTTTTATTTATTCTATCTGCAGTATTTCCACTTTATGACACATCCTAGGAACTCTGCTAGGTTCATTTATTTGTCATTTGAGCAGTGAATATGAAGGAAGGGTTGGAATCTATAGCGTTATTATGTGGGAGTTATTTGTGCCTTGTGTTTCAATACTGCAGATCATAATGACTCCCCTTGGGTTCCAGTCTTTCATCTGGCATGAAGGAAGCTGAGCTTCGCACTCATTTTCTGAATGAAAGAGGAAGTGAGAGGAGTGTCACTTTTTATATGACCATGCAATAATACCTTTGCTAAGCAAGTGTTAAAAATTAACTTAAATGGTTAAATTCCGGTGTGTAAGAACTCCTGCTTTATTTTCACGTGCCCTGTGGTGTAAGCTGGGCTTCTTGCTCAGACCCAAACATTCTAACCAGCTGACTACTGCGGCTCAGACCGCGGAGTTAAGGCAGTTTGCAAAACTGTTAGCTGAATTCTCTCCCAGCAGGGGAAAAAAAAACACAATTGAATTTGCTTGCTAAATTATTCATTGTGAATCATTCACTTAATTCTCATAATAAATGGTTTCTTACCCTCGGTTCTATTGACTAATTACTATGCTTAATGATTTTACTTGCTTTTGTTTTCTGTACAATTTAATTTTGCTGGGATGATATCGTCTGGAAAAGTCCAAATGAGGGGAATGAGAGCTGTGCTGTGCTGGTGTAGCTGCCACTGAGCACGAGGATTTCAGCTGCAGCCATTTCCAGCTAAATTATACTCAGGGCTGTTACAGGAAGAACTGCTTGCCATGGGGAAGGCCATGCAACCACATGTTGGGCACTCCAGCTGGTACCATTTTCTGATGTCTTTGGTCACCCATAGGTTGTGGCAAGGCATTTCTCAGAAGCAGCCCTCAGGTGTTTTAAGGAGAGATGGAAGCCTGAACTGGTGCCTACTCTGCAGCTGATAATCTTGGCAAATGAGCTGAAAAAGCTTGGAGGAAACTTCTCAAGTGTGAACTCAGACACTTGAACAGCTGAAGGCGATGCTGTGGCTATAGCAGAATTACAGCTCTCTCCCTCAGGAAGCCATAAGGAGGATGGGTGGGAGAGGAGGGTACTACAATTGCTTTCAGTGTTGCTTTTGTGCCTATAGATACTGTACAGATGGATCTATTCAAATGAACACATGATGTGACTGATAATTGTCCAGTAATGAATATTAAAAATATTCCTGCTTCTCTCTAAATGCTGATAGTGCTGCTTTCCTTTCCATCACACAAAGCAGTGAAGCTCTAATAGTCATTACTGAAAGAATACTGGATTGGAAGAAATTAAAGAGATGTGAAGATGGAAGTGAAGCTTGAATAAGTCTTATCAAGGGCTCTTCTCACAGAAGTGCCTTTAACTTCTGCTGCACACAGCGTATTTGCACTACCTGAGGAAAAGTCTGGAGATTTACTATCTAGGTCATGGAGCTTTGTTTAAGTTTCCAGCAAAATGTGCCAAAACAAGGCAGATAGGAAGCAAAATAGTAATAGATTTCCTTTTTTTTTTCACTGAGTATGAGATGCCATTATAGCTTATTACAATCCAAGGTACATAACTCCACCTCACCACCAGGAATATGATTATTTGTTGTAGTCTTTTATCATATTTTGGTTTGTTTAACTCTTATTATGCTAACCTTACAATTAGACGTTGATAGCTTCATTTCTGAAGTGTGGTGCCTCCTTTCTCCCTCTCCCTTTGTGTCCCCCTCTACATTGTAACACAATCCATGTTAAACTTAAATACCATTTTGCATGTTTTATGGCCTTACCTTCTGGAAGAGGAATGGTCAGAGGTTGAGGATGGGCACGAGGGGAGCCCAGCCCTGCTCCTGTGACAGGAAGGTTCCTTGGGGTGGCTGAGTGCCCACGGAGGGATGAGAGTGGGAGCTGGCAGCGCTGGACTGTGCCAGTGAATCTGAGTCATGGCAGCAGAGGCAGTTTCTTGGTGCATTCCAGGGCTGACAGACAGTCTCAGTCCTTTTATTTTAGACCCCAGGAGCTCTTTGGAAAACCTGGAGAGATGTCCTTGCTCCGTGGGGAGTGGAGTTCTCCATTGCTTGTGGGGCCTCATTCTTGGCATCGCTTTCTGTTCTCTGACCCCAAAAGCTGAATCCCAACAGTTGTGCTGATTTGCTTCATTTTTATGTTGATTTTAATAGCTCTGTTTCCTGGGTGAACTGCTTCTTAACGTCAGAATGGCAGTGAGACTGAGTGTTTCTGGGTTTTGGTGTGTGTGGAGGTGAAATGAAGCCAGAAATAGTTACTCCGTGCATTGGGAAGCTCTTCGGGTAGCCACTTCCCACTGTTATTGACCACCTATAGGGAAATATCCCAGGAGTTATCTCCCAGGATTGGAATGCTGAGGCAGATTCCAGGATGTTACTTCTAACACTCAGCAGAGCCCTGCTGCAAATGGTGCACCAAGTAAGACTATTTTAAAACCATGCTCTGCTATGTCTATAAAATCATGAAAAGAGAGAAAAGCAGTGCAAAGCCCGTGAGAATTTTCCTAACATCTCTTTGCTGTCTTCCCCTTCTTGTCTCAGGCTTTATTTGCAGTGATTCATGAAAAAAGCCCTGAAGAGCTGACATTTGGGCTTTGGTCCTTGACACTTAAGTAGAACACTTTAAAGTGTAGTTTGGGAGCTTTAGACTCCTTCCTTCCACTCACTCTCTCAACCACTTTTGAAATAATAAAGAGAGCACTGACGGATGTTGGTTTTCAGCTTTCCTTTCTTCTGACTTCATCTGCTCTCCCGGGTGCTGGCGGGAAGCGATGGCTGCAAGGCAGATCTGCTCGAGGGGTGCAACCCGAGGGGCTCTGCGCTGCGCACACTGCTGCTTTGTTTGGCTCCGAGGGCAGCCTGCGAGCACCAGGGCAGTGCGGATGGTGCTGCTACCGCAGGGGAAAGGCAGGAGCAAAGAATTAACCTGCTCCTGCACAGTGATGCTATTGGGACTTTTCCACTGCAGACCTGCCTGTGAAACTAATAAAGATAGCTCTTAGTGCCTCTGTAGGGCTTTGTTTTCAAAGCGCTGTACCAATTCCTCCTAAGTGACTTCTGAAATGGCTGTGGGAGTGGTTGAAAATAAGTCAAATTCTTTGTGCTTTATATATGAAGAAGAAAAGCTTTTGAATGCATAAGCAGTGCCTGTTCTGCTGTTTCCCCGTGCCTCTGTTGTGAGCGGGCAGGGGAGCCAGATGCTCCCAAGCTCACGTTCAGCCTTTCTGTTTGGAGCTGCTTCTCTGCCAGAGCTGTGTGCACTGCTCACGCTGCAAGGAGCTGCACTCGGTAAAGTATTCCTATGCACAAACCAATCTTACTGGAAATAATTAATAATAATGGACCAGACCATGATCTTAGTAATACTGATGTAAGACTATCCTAACTCTACTGACTGCACGATATGCATTTCACAATTAGCCTATTTTTTTGTTTCGCCATAAAATAGTGTGATATGTTGTAGAGGTCAATAATGTCTCGTGCTGACAAGGTACTTTTTCAGTCTGCTTTATTAGTAAGGTTGTAGGTACCACATTTCAACATTTGGGAGGCTGCATCTCAATAGGAGCTCCAGAGAATAACCCTTGATCCTAAGAGCATTAAACAAGGAATACACAAGGGTTTATTAGGTAGCAGCAGCTCGCGTTTATACAAATTGTCCTGCAGCTGTATCAACCATATTGCCTTGTCAGAGTTGGCTCCTGAAGCTGCCTTATCTATTCACAGGAGACGGGAAAGCCTCCGTGTGAGGTGTGCCCAGCTCTGTCCTCTGCAGCCCAGGGGGACTCCTCCTCCCAGGAAGGAAAGGAGTTTTTGCTCGTGGTGATTACTGGATTTCAGCATGGAACAGTTGTAGGCAGGAGGAGGTGTATTGTCTGGTACTGTTATCAGTGTTTCACTAGCACTGGATGTATTGTTTTCTGGGGAGAACCTTATGCCTATGGATCTGTTTCTCTGCAGCATGTAATTTTCTGTTGTAGTCAAAGACTTAGTAAGTAAATCTGAAGTGTCCTCAAAGGACCATGAAGCTGTTAGAGGTAAAATGACTACTCCTAGGCGAGGCAGGAGATGAAATCTGCTTTGTCAACATATACAAAATGACATTTTGGAACAATATTGCTGAAAATAAGCTTAAGAGAATACATCAAAGTAAAGTGATCTGCTTGGAATCACATCTGCTTGCTTGCTTGTTTGCAGTCATTACCTTTCCATCAAAGATGCCAGTCATGTAAACCTCAAAAGAAAAATGAGAACAGTATATTCCAAGTATTTTTAACCAAATTCTGCTTCCCTGTTTCTAGTATGACTTTCCTTTTGATACTCAGATGTTTGGCTCCTTTCAGTGCAGGGAATATAAAGACAGATGAGATGAATGTACACGGATTTTCTATGTGTAAAGGGGCACTACAAAGGAGAGGATATGACATAAAATAACAGTGCTACAGTAAACAGAACAAGCTACTATACAAGGGAGAGAATGTCAGGAGCATGCTGTATGTGTCAAAACGAAGTAGGACATCCATGTAATAAGAAGTGCTGCCAAGAAAGCCTTTCACATGTTTATTGACAGAAAAGAGACTGTTAAAGTATGACTTTGATTTTGGGAGGAACAATGCTTGCTGCTTTTGACAATGTCTTGTGAGCAGTTTGTAATCTGTGTATCATCATGCAGTTCTTTCAGACCCAACCTGCAGTGTGCCAGGATGTCAGTGCCTGGTTTGGGAAGGAGCCAAGCTGATTTACCCACTAACTGTAGTGCAATTACTGGAATGGGATGAGAGATGGGGTCCTGCTGGAACACAGGGTCCTGCATGTGCCTTTGTGCTGCTGTGAGTGGGAGGGCATCTGCAGCCTCTGGTTAGAGCAGTGATGGGACAGGTACTTGATTCTGTGTGTGTGTACTTGAATGAGCAAGGGCTGAACAGATGTTTGAATTAAATTTGGAGAGGATGCTGCCTCTCTGACTCCACTGCTCATGTGCAAAGTCACAGGGCTGTTGCAGCAGGCCAGTGATGTAGCTGGGAGGCAATACAGGCAGGTGAAGCTCACCCGGCTCTCCATACTGGGCAGTGGAGGATCCGGGCTTCTCCCCACTGGGCAGCCCTTGGCTCTGTGCTGAACCACACAGTGCCCAGCTGGCCATCAGCCTCCTAACCTGCTCTGCTCCCAGGACTGCTACTTGCAGATGGGAGCGGCCATTCCACCACTTTGAAAGTTCTTTTACATTTTCAAAATAATTGTTTCATGCCTTTTGCTTGGTTTTTGCGACATGCAACAAGTATCTAATACCCCTCTTTATGGATTTGGTTTCCCAGTGGCTTAGTAATCTAATACGACTCCAGGGATAAACCCTTGCCTAAATGTATAACATTCTATGGGATCCGGAGATTAGCAGAACTAAATCCTAGGTCCTCTGAGACAAGGGAGCAGCAGTGAGGCTGATGGGGAACTGCCATCATGTGGCTGGAACCACTGCAAACAGAGAACTGCGGTGTGTCCGCTCCTGGGGGAACGCACCGTTCATCCTCCACCCCAACCTCCTCCATTCCCAAGTACTGTTTGTTGTTATAGGGTCATACGACTTTGGAACAAACTCACATGTGACAATATGGAGCTGGAATCCTCTGGTGCTACCACCAGGAAAGCTGTTTTGGAGGACAAAACCAAGCAGGTTAGAGTATCACCACAGGTCACCTGTAGCAGCTGAAAAGGGACTTCTGTCATCATGCACAAAGAATTAGTACTGGGAGTGAGAGAGGGGAAGGGAAAAGCTCTTCTCTCCAGTGCTCTGACTGCTGAAACACACTCATTGTCACAGAAAGTTACTGCTATTTGTCTGATGCAGAGCAGTGAATTGCATCCCACTCAGAGGGAGTGTCCCAGGCTTTGATTGAATCCCAAACCAGACAGGTCCTATTATCCTTTTTGTCTCTTATTCAAATGTGCCTCAATCATGATAGATTTTAACATAAGGTACTATAAAATATGCTAATTTTGGTGAGATTTCAGGCTTCTGAGATTTAAACTTTGCAAAACCAGCTTATAGATTTCTGTATCCTACCTTAATGTAACCCTGTATGTGTAACTCTGGTCACTAAAATGTGGTCTTTTCTTTCTTTTTTTTTTTTTTTTCCTTAGATCAGTTGCAATTATAATTTTATTATTCGGGGTCTGCTAAGCCTTTAATTTATCTGTACATGTGCAGTTGTTTTTTTTGGCTTCCATCCCACTCGATAGTCTGGGAAATAATTGTTTATGGAGCTCAGAATTTTCACCGCGGTCGTGCTGAGGTTAGAGCTCTATCACCCTGCTTGCTTGCGGAGCAGTCTCAGATGTGTACTGTGGTTGCAGACATGCTGTCGAATCCACGATGGCCGTCGCCATTAATGGTGATGTTGTAATGTAACTGTGCTGGCTGCTGCTGCTCTGTGCCACCTGCTGCTGGGTTCAGTGGTCTCCCGGGTCCCTCCAGCTCCCGGTAACTTGGAGTCATCGTTGTGTTGGCAGTATGTATGGAGCTTTGTCCTATGCAGGCTGCTTTGCATTGGTATTGTTAACATAGCAACACTAATATTTATAGGAGTAGAATATGCTGCAAATGAATAGAAAAATAGACTCCCTCCCACATTTGTTATTTGAGTAACTTTTCACAGCTCATTCTAGCGAACTTTGCGGCTGCCTTAAGGTTTGCTCTACAGCAAAGAGCGAATAAAGCATTAGGCACATCAAACAGTGTGAGAGCTACTGAAGTGTTACCCTTTGCTCTTGCGCTAAAGCCTTGTTGTTACTACCTGCTTTGAGAAAATACGAGTGTTCGGTTCTTCAAACCTAATGAGCCCCAGCTGGGACACGTTTCCGTTTGTATAAATGAAAGTAGATTTAACCTTTGTACAGTGGTGCTCACCCAAATTATTCAGCCTTGGGGATATTCTGCTGAGTGGCAGGATCTTGCCAAGCTGTGCGTTGCTTATTTCTGCCCCATTTGTCATTGCAGCACAAGGATCTCTCAATAAACAACATCTGGAAAGTGACTTGAGAAGCTCTTTGTTAATCATTGGTTATAGGCTGAAGAGCATTTGGTAAACACGGGCTGATGTCAATTAACCTGGCAAGAGGTTTGGTTTGTTCAGAAGATCTAAAGGACTCTGTGATCCTTAAATTCTTCCAGTCTCTGCTCTGGGAAAATATTAACTTGAGAGAGGCCGAGCTGTTAAGTGAGAAATTTTAACAATCGACAGATGTATGTGGCAGCCTCTTCACAGACTTGTCTGCTGAATAAAATGTTTGCACTTTTTATCACTGGTATTGAAAGTCTGCTCTGTGGAATTGTTTGCTCAGTCTCTGGAGAACAATAAGTTTAGATCAGTTACTTTCGATCCTTATACTGTTTGCTGAGCACCACCTCAGAACTGTTACTGATGTCTAACCTGCAGCATGGAGAAGGATCAGAGACTTGGATTACTTTGTGCGCAGGTTTTGTTCACACTGCGGCAGGAACGCTTCCCTTTGGTTTCCCATGGCAGAGCTATTACTGCACGCTGTTGTTCATTACGGTATGACACCACTCTCCAAATCTCAGCATTTCTCAGAAAAGCAGCAATGCAGGGAGCTTTGTGTTTTATCATTGCCCCTACCTGTTGCAGGCAGGGTGCTCACTGCCTGCCGGGAGCTTGGCAGAGAACACTGGAACTCACTGCAAACATTTTCTTATGTGGCAACTGGCAATGTTTTGAAAACAAAACGAAACAGAAACAGAAACAAAACAGAAAATGGCCAGCTTAGCATCGGCTTAGCCCAGGTAATTCCCAAGGAACACAATTAGGATTCTGTGCTGCCCAGGCTTAAGCTACGCGCATCTCTCCTTTTTTTTTCTATAATTAGCTGGAAATGCTTTGTGACTCTCTTGCCTGCATTATGCAAAGTCATTTTTCCCCCTCTTCTGTAACTACGGGCACAGCTTAAGGCACCGCCGAGTGCTGAGACCAGCTCTAGCTTATGTGGTACCACTTCTCAGGAAGAGCACATGGGCTTTGACTTCAATCTGAAAGTACGTTGTGGTGATGGGAAGGTGATTTGGAAGTCAAACATTATTTTGAGTCTTTAGTGAAAGCCAGAACTCTGAGAAATATGCATGCAGGGTTTTCTTATTTTCATGGATTTTTCAAACAGGGAAAAGATTTTAAGTAAAGCTGTTTTCTACCAGGTCCTGAATTTTACAGTGAGTCAGAAACTGTGCTGGTAAATCTGACTTCTCTGATGTTGTAGCACTCTTCTTGCTGCTTTTATTCTTGTGATTTGCTTTTGTGGTTTCCCAGATGAATCATTTTGATAAATCACCACACAACAGTTTGGCAGAATGCTGCATTACCCAGACATGCCAAATCTACCGCTGTGAGCATCGGAGTATGGCTCTACCAGCATCAGGCAGTGATCTGCCTTTTCCCTACACTTCCACAGGCCAGGAGTGCTCAGAGGATCAGCTCCTGCTGGGTTGCACGGGGCTTGTGTCAGCAGTGAATGGTGCCCTGCTTTGCCCTGGTAGTGTTGGTGCAGGGTGGAACAGCGAGGGCTGTGCTGTCTTAGCCTTTGCTGGAGTTCTGCTGCCATAAGAATTGACCAAATCACTTCTGTCAGAAAGCGCTTATGGTATTTCCTTTCAGGAACAACTTGTTTGCCTTTGGAAGGGCCCAAAGGGCACCAAAAGGCACTTATTTTCAAAGCATTCCTAGGGAAAGGTATGACAATCCCACTGTGTTTTCTTCCTTATTTGGATCAGTCCCCATCCCACACAAACAAACAGGTAGACCAGCTGACAAGTTGTGTGCATTCAGCATTTGGCAAAGCTTGAGCAGTGTGCCAGTTGGCGGTGGCTCTTCCCCTGTGTGGCCTTGCAGGAGAGAGGGGTTTGTGATTATTTCAGATAACCAGACCTTATTACCCCTCGTGGCACCAAGCATGTTTTGCAGTAAATCACAAGATTTTCTGTATGAAATGGAGATTAGAGATTGGCGGAGCTCTTGGCTGAAGTATTGGCTGCAATAATAATGTTCTCCTGTATTTGCCTGTGGTTTGAGACATGGAGCATGCCCTTGAAACGGAGGGGAGCTGGCCTGCTTGTGGGGTGCATGCTGCTTGGGAAGTGAGGGTGGGGAAGGGTAAGTAGGCTGGGAAAAAGCAGTGTGGAGGGAGATGCCTCCTCTTTCTGGCTGCAGCCCAAATAGATAAGTGGACTTCATTTGTCTTTGCTCCTAAGTTGTCACGGGGCAGTTACACAGTCTGTATGCCTTCAGGTGTATAACGGAAGAAGCAGGAATCAGAATTGCCTTCTTGCTATGTTTGCCTACACAAACTGTGTGTGCAGGCACACACAGCTTTCTCAGATCTCTGGTAGTGATGAAAAATATCCAGGTGAAGTGTAACTAAACAAGACATGTGTGCCCATGACAGTGAGCAAGCTGCCTACCATCCAGAACGAGCCTGCTGATTGAGATTTCACAGGTCTGTGCTGCTCAGCAGCTGCAAAACCTCTTTACATGGTCAGAGGACTCTGCCTGCCAGTGTTCATGCTGCTCCTCCTTGCTGCTTTACCCACTGAGGCAACCTGCACAGCTCCAGTGCTGGCTCTGGGTGCTGTGCTAGTGAGCTGGTGTCACAGAGGGACTCACTGCGCTGGAGTCACAGATGCTGGCAAACTTGCAGGGAAACAGCTGAGTGCAGAATCTCTCACAAGCAGATACCAGAAGTTAAATAAAGCTTCCCTCTACAGGAGAATGAAGAATTAGAGAAGTGACAGTTGTGTGTTTCTACATTATTCCCGGGCAGATGCACCAGGTGTGTCAGTGCTAGGGTGCTGAAAAGTAATACCCAGTAATGCCTTCCTATGGGGACAGTCAGTCAGTATGAACCCAAGGAGCTCATCTGGCTTGGGCTGAGGGCTCTGTTTAACCAATATAGGCAGGTGATGGAGGTGTGAAATTGAAAAAGTCAGGGCTGCTTCCTACCCTATTCTTTGCAGACAGGTTTCTTGTACTTACTTAAAGGCCAAGAGTCCCAAGAGACAGTGGTATCACCTTTAATACTTTCTTTCTAATGAGATTTTTCCAGATTTGTCCCAAAGCCACATCTTGTATCACAAATGAGGTTCCAGCCTCTGTTACATCCCTCAGCTTGCTTTACAGTGTAGGAGAAGCAGTAACTCTTACCATTTTCTCAACTTTCTTTGATGCACTTATAACACAAAGATTATGCCCTTTCTGAAGGGACAAAATTTGGACTCAACAAAGCTGTTACATCAGTCAGATCCTTAGTAAGAAGGAAGTTTGCTCAGAATCGTGTTTTAGAAGAGGCTTAGTACTAGACTGTAATCTTTGCTTGCAATCTAAAGCCTATTAAATTGGGCCAAATCACTCTCCTAAATCAGAACTTAAATTGCACATCCCTTAAAGGCTTTAATTCCTGGTTCCTTAACACCATGAGCATTTACATATTATACTGCTTCACTTACAGCTTCACACACCTGCAGCCCTTGGTGCCACTTATTGTTTTAAAGAAAATGCATTGTATCAAGTGAAGCCAGCTGAGGCTTCCTTCAGGCTCTTCAAAGTTACCTGAGCAGGAGACTGTGCCATATTCTTGGAAGTATTTAGTATAGGGTAGAATGGCAACCTGAAATTCTGGAGCCAGGAAAAATAGGAGCATGTTCAGTCCAATTGTTTTCTTTCCAGTGATCTAGGTCAGGGTAGGTCTTGCACTGACTTGGTGTGCTGTTGGTGTCACAGAGAGACAGTGGGATGACTTCTTAATTGGTGCTGTAAATGCATCAGTAAATCTTTTAGTGTCTGTGAAATCAACCAAAATGCCATGAGAAATTTTTTTAAAAAGCTGTTTACTGGGGAGATGTTCTATATTGATCCAGGGCTATTGGATTGCTAGACTTTTTTTCCAGTGTAGCGACAAGTAAGGAACTGATGATAAGAAATAGTTAAAATGGTTGAAAAAGCTGCAGATTTCTAATGATAACCTCAACAAAGGGAGAAAGAATGAATCCAGCACCCATAAATGCATGGTCATGTTGCTTGAGAAGCTGCTCTCAGCTGCTTCATCTCTGCTCCTCCTGAAAAGTTCCAGGACAGAAGTTTTGGTAGAAAGTGTCACACTATACTCCACTAAACTGAGGGGGCTGAAGCTTCCATAAGAAAGATGTAAACTTTAAAAAATCAGAGAATCATAGAATGGCTTGGGTTGGATGGGACCTTGAAGCTCAACCAGTTCCAGCCCCCTGCTGTGGGCAGGGTTGCCAACCACCAGATCAGGCTGTCTAGGACCCCATCCAACCTGGCCTTGAACGTCTCCAGGGATGGGGCATCCACAGATTCTCTGGGCAGCCTGTGCCAGGGCTTCACTGCCCTCTGAGTAAAGATTTTCCCCTAGTATCTAATCTAAATCTTCTCTCTCTTAATTTGAAGCCATTCCCCATAGTCCTATTGCCATCCGACCATGTAAAAAGTTGGTCTCCACCTTGTTTATAAGCTCCCTTTAAGTACTGGAATGCACTGGTTCTAATGCAGGCGGTTGATTTGTCCAACTTAATATGGTTGTCCCTTTCTGAGTCTTGACTGTTACCCAAGCCCCCTCCTTCTTCCAGTCCCAGAGCCTATCTGTTCCATAGGAGCCTGTTGAGGGCAAGGTGGAGAGTCCTGCTCCAAGCAGAGATGAGGCTCCGGTCTCCCTCATCTCATGTGTTATTGTGATCTGTCTCCTTGGGGTTGGAAGTTAGCTTAGCTTCTTCCCTTTGCATGGATTTAAGGCAGGGCTGTGGCTCAGCCCGCATCACTATGTGATACCCGACTTGAAAGACCAGGGGACGATAATAGTTATCCAGCTTTATCATACTGGATATTGTCTTCTTGATGTCCCTAATGTGTGCTCCTGGCAGGCAACAAACATGTCTATAGAGGTTATTCAGGTGCCAGATGGGTGCCTCAGTGCCCCTCAGCAAAGAATCTCCAATTGCTAAGACCCTTGGCCTTTTTTTAGTGGCACTCATTGTGATTTGGGTCCTCAATTGGGCTTTCTTAGTATCATCACTCCTTTCCAATTCCTAGCTGCTATCCATAACTACTTCTTTCTCGCACTACAGAGCCTGAAATCTATTAGCTGGTGGGACCTGAGGGGAAGGGGACAAGATATAATACCAGACATCAATTTCCCTGAGTGCTGAATGAATTTCAGCTTGGCGAACCTCTCTCAGCCTCATCAGTTGCTCAAGAAGATCATCTAGTTGGGCAGATGTGCACCCATGACATCCTTCACCTACCTCTGTCCCATGGGTGGCCTCTAGATTCTGGCGCCCCCCAGAGCCAAAGGTCTGGACAGCCCACTCGTTCCTCAGCAGGGGTGTCTGGGCACACGTCAGCCCAGAGAGGTTGTGGGCCTCCCATCTGTGTTTCTGCCTCTGTCTGCCTGCCACACTGGGTGGTGACCATGTTGGTACTAACAGACAGCATTCTCCTAATGACCTGGGCTCAGAAGAGCAGCGTGTGCTGCGCACCCCCTGCTCGCCTGCCCTGTGCGAACTGATGAGCCATGCCCTTCTGACGTGCAATGCCCTGATGTGCTGCGCACCCCCTGCTCGCCTGTCCTGTTTGCCACATTCCTGGGTCTCCGTGCTCCCTAGGGACAGTTTTTTTTATACACACATGGGGGAATCCACTGCTCCTGGCTCCACCCTCGCTGCGTCAGAGTGCTACTGCCATGAGGAAGGCAGTGGTGCCCAGAAGCTTCTCCCTGACAGAGGCTACTCTCAGCCCTCTGAGGTGATTCCCTGCTTTGGTGTGAAATGCATCCACACCAGAGCCAAGTGCCTTGCCAAAAAGACCATTAGTGGCAGGTTTTTCAGGTTTGAACCCCCACCGCTGCTCCTGGCTCTGCCCTTGCAGTGTCAGAATGCCACTGCCACAAGGAGGGCAATGGCACCCAGCAGCGGCTCCCTGACAGGGGCCACGATTCAGCCTACTGAGGCGATTCCCTGCTTCGGTGTGGAATGTGTCCACCCCAGTGATGAGTGCCTTGCTGAAGAGGATAGGATGCATCTCAATAAGAAAGAGCAACTTGTGATGTTGTCACAGGATCACTAAAGGCAGAAAAAGCTTTCCTAGACTGTAAGCCGGCCTCCCTCTTTCAAAATCCAAAAGGAGAAGAAAGAGTAAATAGAAACTCAGAACGTAATCAAATCTGGCCAGTTTTTTAATTTCTATTTCTGCTTGATGGTAAGGGACCTTGGTGTATCGATGGACCATTGGCTGAATATGAGCCAGCAGTGTGCCCAGGTGGCCAAGAAGGCCAGTGGCATCCTGGCTTGTATTGGGAATGGTGTGGTGCGCAGGAGTAGGGAAGTGATCCCGCCCCTGTACTTGGCACTGGTGAGTGAGGAGCAGTCCCAGCTCTCTCTTCGTAGGAGAGATGCTTCTGTCTTCCCAAGAGCTTGGCTGCTGTTCGCTGGGCTCTTTCCAGTGTGCCCAGGTCTCTGTTGTACTGGGGAGCCCAGACCTGGACGCTGGGTCCCACCGGGGCTGAGCAGAAGGGGATGGAGCGATGACCTCGAGCTGCTTCTAACGCTTCTCCTGACGCAGTCCCGGGAAGTGATGTCCATAGAGCTGAGGCAGAAGAGCTGTGCGGTGCCTCAGCCTTCTCCCCCGCCAGCGCTTTCCCATTCTCGTGCTGTCCCCGGGTGAGGTCGGGCCGCCCGCTCAGAGGCGGGGCCTGGCGCGGTGCCCCGCGTGGTCCCCAGAGCCCCACTGCCTCTCTTGGACCTCTCTCAGCCATTCGGCGTCCTCGGCGTCCCGTCTGCGGCCGTTCAGCTCCCGCTGCCAGGAGAGGCTGCGGACGAGCCGGCGGGGGCGCCTGGAGGGGCTGCGCCGTGTGCGTCGGGGCGAGACGCTGCGGGAGCGGAGCGGGGATCTTTCCCGCTGCTGTTGGCTCCCCTGGAGCCATCTCCGCGACCGGCGGGTGGTGGCGTTTGCTGGGGGCCATGGCGGGACGCTCACGAGCGTGCCGATGAGCTGGCGGCACAGTGGGCAGTTGGCCCTCTCGGCGGCCCAGTACTCAATGCAGCTCCTGCAGAAGATGTGCCTGCAGGGGATAACGCGGGTCGGGTTGTCCAGCGGGTCGAGGCAGATGGGGCATTCCTCCTCCTCGTGGGCCTCCTCTGGCCGCGCCTGTGCCTCCCGGCTCCCGCTGGCAGCTGCCTCCTGGCTCATGGCTGCAGCTGCCCTGGCACGGAGGTGCTCGGAGGAGTGAGTCGCTGGAGGCTGCCTCTGGCAGAGCAGTCGGCGGCCTCCGGCCCTCAGCACCTGTCGTGTGCTGTGTCCCACCAGTGACGGACACCTCGTGTGTCTCTGGCAGGACCTCTGACGTCTGGCGTTCCTTGAGCAGGATCCTCGGTGACTCGTAATCCGCTCGCAGGACTCTGACGTCTCACGTAGGGCTGGCAAGGTCTCGACGTCTCGTGTTCCAGTGGGAAGACGTTGACGCCTCGAAAGTCCCCAGCAGGACTGAAGGTGGGCTGGGTGCTCGGGGCATTTCTAGGCACCTGCCCTATTGTGAGGTCACGGGGTGACTGTGACTCTCTGGTGGCATCACAGGGCACGCAGGTGGATGGAGATTTGCTTTCTGGTAGTTGTTGCGTTAATAGTTTTGCTGTTTTCTTGCCAGAGTCCACCCACAGACTTTCACAGGGGCTGTTTCACAAATATTGAACATTAAATGATTTTTTGAAGCATCAGATATAACAGATTTTGGATTTCTGTTGACAAATGCACCAGCTGGAATAGCTCTGGTACAGGATATAAAGCAAACGCCATTCTGGGTATTCCTCACCGAGAGGTAATGGGACAGTGCTTACTTTCCCTTCTTCTAACCTTACTTGTTCCTCTCTCAGCTGTGACTGACTTTTAACATGACTTGGGTGGAGAGTCAGGTACTATCGTAAAACCATAGAATGGCTTGGGTTGGAAGGGGCCTCAAAGACAATCTAATTCCCACCCCTCTGCTGCGGGCAGGGTTGCCAACCGCTGAATCAGGCACCAAAAGATCAGGCTGCCCAGGGCCCCATCCAACCTGGCCTTGAACATCTTCAGGGATGGGGTATCCACAGACTCTCTGGGCAGCCTGTGCTGACACCTCATCCATCTCTCAGTGACTTCTCATACGTGAGTAACTCTCACCGTTCCATATTAGTGCTATGAAAACAAATGTTATCTTCTTTATTCTTCACCAAGAGGTCATGAGGCTGTACTTACTTTCTTTTGCATCCTGACCCTATCTCTTCCCACATCAGGAGTGATGCTTAGTATGACTTGGATGAAGAGCTGAGTACTATTGTCATATATGTTTAGCATGTTTTTAGAGTTCATTATCATACTCAGGGTTATTAACTTTATTATTATATCTAATAATAAAAAAAATACTGTAAGGAGAGTAGATAATTGCAGGTATTCTTTCTGGGCTTTTGTGAGCAGATATTGAATAGAAAATAGCTGGTATAATAGTATTTTCGGCAGTGTTGCTGCACTAAGGATTTATAGTTTTTTGGGTGGTTGGGTTTTTTTTTTTTTGCTTGCAAAAAATCTGCTCGTTTTCTATATTGAAAGAGGGACTATCACCAAGTGTCACCTTGAAGAATTGAACCCACTACAGTATTTTGTTATATATCAGAAAACAAAGTGTAGGGCTGGTACACTATTAAGAAACAGCAGTGGAGCTGCCACTCTCAACCTCATTATTCAAGCCTCTCTTTAGTTCAATTATACACCTCTACAGCTAAGGAAGATAGATGAAGGTCATTTGGGAGCTGTAAACCACAAGGCACTGAATGCAGAACTATGTTCTTAAGCTGATTTACACCTTGTTCTCAGCGTTGTACAGCATGGGGCTTCGATTGAAATGCAGAGGCAGTGATTGAAAAGCCTTTTCCCTCTTCTTAGCTCCAGATCCACTCCCTGTAATTATCATCTTGATTAGATGGTGAGAGACAATGACTTCTGCTTTAGGCATCCCGGCTGGGACAAAACCCCAAATCCGGAGACTATCAGCACTTGCATAGAGCGCACTGGGGATGCACACTGGTGTTTACATCTGCAATAAGTTCATTCTTGGCTGCGTTATTGGTCCAATGAGAAAGAAGAAGTCTAATTGAGAAAAGCAATTTGCCTTTCCAGGGGAGACAAAGAACTGCCATCTTGTACTGATTTACCTGCAGCATATCTCAAGGTGCGAGGAATGTTGTGTATATTGAAGAAAGTTAATTAAACAATGCAAATGCACAAAAGGGATTGTTGTGTGCATGCGCTATTGACAGGTGATTGTAGGCTTTACTCACGTGGAACAGAGACATTTGTAACATAACTTAGTTCAAAGTATGCTGTACAAAATATCTGAGACCAGATTCTTAGGACAGTGAATCTGCAAGTACGTAATGCTAATTCAAACATGTAGGTGCTCGATAGCGCTCAAGGGGACCAGCTTACATTTTCTGTATTTGTTTGTTTTCTTTAATGGTAAATCAACATCATAGTCTCTAAATACTGTTTCTGAGCTTTTGCAATGCAGGCACCTTGTTCTATGTGTTCAGGATAAATTGCGCATTAGGAAATGCTTTTATTGAAGTCAGTGGAAGCAGATACCATTTTCAGGGGAGCTGAGTAGCACTGATTATCACCTTGTATGCTGCTGTTGTCTTGGGAAATGCCTAAGCTGACCAGTAAAGGGAGAGGGGGGAAAAGGCAATAAAATCAGTGATTTAAATTCTTTTCTGTAAGGTGGTTTGCTGAGCATCCTGCATCTCTAGCAACTTGTCTTCATTTAGAAATAAGTTCTAAGAGTAATCACGTCTCTCCTTTATCAAAGAGAACAGGACTTAGCACAGAACCACATGCACTTTTGGTACAGAAATTAAGACTACTTTAACAAGGCTGTATTTTTTTCTGTACCCAGACCTGCTTCATTAGTTTTTCCTCTCTGGTAAGGTAGAACATTAATTAGAATGAATGCATTGTTACTTATGATATTTCAGAACTTGTTTCAGGTGAAGACGTTCTTCTGATATTTTTATTTATTGTAAATAATTACGTAAAAGTTCTTTAAACATCAGTATTCTATGAGATTGTTTTGCCTTGAAATATTCAGTTCTTTTATCGTAAACATATACATTTTTAGAATTAGTCCTTTCAAGTTAATAAAACAGAACTGCTTTCTCACTTGTTCTCATTTGACCTTCATTTTAGTTTCAGGGAGTTCCTTGATGAGTTCAGCATTGTGGCCCTGTAGAAAAACCTAATTCTGCCCACAGGTGCACCTGTGATCCCCACCAATTTCAGAGCCACCTCCACCTGTAGGCCAGCATTTTCGTTACTTGCAGCACCTGGCATACTTAAGAAAGGAGTTTTCTGCCTGTGTGCTTGTCATGATGTCCCTGCTGACTTTGGTCTAGGAACACACGCAGCTCCCATTGCTTTATTTTCTCTAATTATGTGTGAATCCGGTCCTGCTAGTGTTTGAGTCAGTGGGAGCACTGGGTGGGCTTGAGGCTGCCAAAAGTTGGAATCTCTTAAGAAAGAGTCCATCGGAGACAAAGGTAATGATAGATACATTCAAAGACAATAAAATTGTAATTATATATAATTTGCTACTAACTTAATTACAGACATTCTAAACGAACATCTGGAATGCCCTTTTCTCATGGGAGGAATCCCACTTTTGTCAGTAAGGCCATTGTTTAAAACCAAGCGGGTTTTGCTCTGATGCTGGCATTTTTCAACATCGGGCTCTGTCTGAGCTGCCCAAATGCCACAGCAGGTGCTGCCAGCACCAGGCTCCAACTGTGGGAGTGCTGCAGATGGATCAACACTGATTTTTCTTTCTCCCCCTCCACCAGTGATTTTTAATTGTACTTAAAGCAAAATTAATAACTTTGAATAGTACTGCCTTTTTCATTTGTTCCTTCCGGCAGTGAATTTCAAAGCTACCAGACATCCCATTCTGGCAGAAGTACTGCTGTGAGTCTGTACTGGCACCCTGTCACGCTCTCTTGGAAAGGGCAGGGTGTGGCTGTGCTCCAGAAAGCAGAGAGCAGCGAGGAGAAGTAGTTGCTGCAGGGCACATGCATGTTCTGTACCCTCTGTGCACAGATTCCCTGCAGAGAGCTTCTGGGAGAGGTGCTCCACCTCAACTGCATGAGCTGACCTGTGCTTCAGGTCCTTCCTTGGAGGAACTGAGGAAACCCAGAATGCTGCATGCTCTGGCTCAGATACCGCGATTTACATCGGTGCTCTTAGAAGTATTTGTCCTCTTATTTGACGGGCCTTAATCTCATCGATTGGGAATGCAAGATATTGAGATTCCTCACGTTGCTGAAGGTCATGGATGGATCAAGTTTTTACCATTTTATTTTCAGTATTTTCCCTGCTTTTTTTTTTTCACACTATAAATCCCAACAATGTCAGATGCAGAAATTATTGCAAGCAGGCTCAGAATCCTGGCAGAGAAGGCAGCGAGTATGACAAGCATTCCAGTCCTTGTATCGTCTTATGCAGACCACTGTTGTGCTCCTGCCTTTCTTCTGCATTTCCCTTACACGTGGCCTGTCTTTTCCTCTGTCTTTTCCTTCTGTTAAAAATCTTTTTTGTTTGTGTATTGAAAAGGACCTTCTTTAGAAGCAACATCTGATAGCTTTATGCAAAATTGCAATAAAGTACTGAAGCAAATTATCCAGGTGGACTCTCAGTTAGCTAAGACATCTTGGTCTGTGAGTCTGAATCAAAGGTGCTGAGCTTATTGGCGTGACCTTTCCAATAAGCATGAAACTGCCACAAGTAGAGGAGTTACAGCTATCACCAGAATGCAGGGCAGTGATTCTGAAAGAAGATTACACCGACTCACTTCTTCATTTGCTCCCTGTATGCTGCAAGAGGTTTTCTGAGCTCTGTTTAACAATCCCAGCAGTTCCTGAGGAGTTCAGAGACTCAGACACAGGCTGGGTGTAAGGCACCTATCACTAACAAGCCTGTGTATCTGTACTGGTTTTTGTCCAGCATATGTGTGCATGCTGCACCCATCACAAATGCAGTGGCTTGTAGGCAGGAAATTTAAAAAAAAAAAAAAAAAAAACAAACTGTGGGTGGGTCCCACTAGTGAGTGTGGATGAGGGTGGATATATTTTTAAGCAAGGACGTAAACGTAAAGCTTTTGTCTAACAACAAGTGCTACAAGAGGTTAATCTGAAAGAGCCTTTCTAAGCCTTTTCAGGTCTTATCCTAGAGATTCATGTGTGCAGTACTGTTCAGTACTCCATGTGTTTTTCTTGGAGGGTGTTGTGCTGATCCTGCAAAGGCCTCAGTCTGTTCTCAAGCAGATATTCTTTACTAATGAAGAGCTTGCACGTGCCTCCATCTGAAGCAGAGCCTGCCCTGATCAATAACACCTGGTGCTACCCAGTGGTTTTAGTGTAAGGTAGACTTAGACTTTTGCTTTTAGTGTTATTTTTTTGGACTCCTGCTGTCCAGCCTAGAGCAAGTTATCTTCAGAAACGACAGACTTCTGTTGCACAGATTTATTAATGTCCCTGCCGCAGAGCTGTAACAACCAGGGTTGTTTTTCCAAGTGTCCTGGCCCCGGTTTCTGTTTCCATTTTGTGCCAACCATTCAAGGCCAAGTGTCAGAACTTGGGATTCTGCCCTAAGTAATTGAGGATCCTGATAACGGGGCCCTGCTCCATCCTGCATGTCTTCTGACACCCTGCGCAATGCTGCAGCCTCTAGGGTGGGAATGAAGCTTTCCCAGCCTGTCACTTGGTGACCACAGTGCTCTCCGAGGAGATGGGAAGTCTTAGCTTCGATGTTAGACTAGGCAGGGCTTAACATCAAAGTCCTGCTGGTCCTCCCAGTACTCATCTGCTGCATAAACTGCAGATGGCAATGATACTGCCTCATGTTTGTTTTTAGAACAGAGCCGTTATAGATACGTTTTGTGCAGCCTTCATTCCTTAGACATACTCCAAATGTGGTTAATGGATGAGGTACTTCCCAGAGGACTGACATGCTGTTCTGTTTGTCTTTGGATCTTGACCAGGCTTTATCTGGGGAGAGGCATGTTCAGGTTGGGTTAGTTTTGAGTAAATGCAGAAATAAAACCGTGGAGAGGAATTTTACTTTCAGATGAAATAGAGAAGTATATACTTCTCTTACCTGCTCCTGTGTTGCAGCGTTGGTCAAAATATTTAGAAAAATGCAGGTTGGAAGGGAGCCCTGAAGCTCAGCCAGTCCGTTTCTAACATCAGAGGGTCCTGAGGTCAAGTGCTTACAGCCCACACATCCCAGAATCAGGTTCCATAGTCGTTGCTGGACTTTCGCGTTAAGCAGCTGGGATACCCCTGCTCAGCTGTTGGGACCCTCGTGTGACCTCTGTACCAACAAATAGATGGAGTGGAATATTAAGAGCTACCTAGGATTAGCTTTATGTAACACAGAAAAAGAAGAATCCTTACCAAACTGGGAACATAAAATTGCAGTGGTGTATAGGCTGCATAGTTTTAATAGTCATAGATTTCAAGGCCAGAAGGGACCATTATGGTTGTCTGTTCTGACCCTCTTCATGACGATGCAAAGCCATTGAATAGACCTAATGCTGGAATAAGAGAGTCTGCTTAGCTCTACTTTTCTAAAATGATTTCTAACTATTATAACATTTTTCCGAGTTATTCTCTAACCCCTAAATTACTCTTCTTCATATAAGGCTGTCTGTCAATCTGTTCCCTGCTTCTTCTCTGACAGCCTCATCCCCACCTTTCCAATGTCTTAGGTGCCTTTTTATGCTGCTGTCAAACTCGGGCTAATTCATTTTCAGTTCCCTTAAGAGACTTGTCTGAGCACTGAATGATCTGGACTCTCACTATTTCATTAGCCCTCATTATTTTTCAGTTAATGGTTAGCTGGCAGCATTGCTTTTGATTTTTATTTTTTTTTTATAATAGAAATGAAGCAGATTTTTATTTTGTAGTCATTTCTCATCAGTCATGGGGAGAAAAAAGTCTAAAAAGTCTATCTAAAAGTCTGCAATGATACTACCGTCTCCCCGAACCCAAGCTTTATTGCATCGCATTCAGTTATGCACAGTTTTAGTGGGAAAAGTAAATGAAGTTACAATGCACACAGCTGTTGATGAGCCCTAGCAAATCCTGCTGCAGATGCTCCCTTACCTTCTTTGTTACCAGACTGTAATTTCCCCAAGACACCAAGGAGAGGTACAGGCAGAGACAGAGCAATAACACTTCATTTTCTCACAATACTGTATATTTTCTGATACTTTAAAGATACAAAAGAGCTTTTTCGAGCAACATTATTAATTTTTACTACTCTCCTGGAATAAAGCATAGAGGGTTACAGACTTCAAAGTGCCATTGTTCAGCCCGGCTCTGCAGTCAGCCACACCGAGCTGCAATTTTCAAACAGAGGAGGGGGAGTAGCATACTTCCCTGATTGCCCTTTGCTGGGCTTATTAATTAATCAAGCACAAGCTTGTTACAATGACTGACTCGAGAGTAATCATAACAGAAGATTGCTGTGGAAAAAGAGAGAGAAATGTAAAAAAATATCACAGCAGCATGTGCAGCTATTTTCCTGAAGACAGCAGACCCACGAGGAAGAAAATATTTGAAATACACAGGTCATTAGCCTGAAGTTTTTAAAATGAATAGGTGTATTGGGTCCCTGCATTTTCTCAGCAGCTTTGGTAATCCCAGCTCACACAAAATCCATCAGAAAATCAGCTAAGCATATCTTCATTCAGAGCAGAGTGATAGCCTCCTTGAATTTACCTGCGTAAAACTGAGTATGCAGAGTGACTTGCAGTCACTGCTCTGGTGAGACACAGAGCAATAGCCTGAGCTTTGATGGGTACTAGCAATTGCCTATGGCCAGCTCCACTCAGATCAAGGGAATTATCATTTGTAGTCATTTTGTCAATAGGCTGAGTGACTATCAGTAAAAAAAAGTGCATTTTTCTTTCTTTCATCCAGACCCATCCAGAACATATACGAGCTTGTATTTTTCATTCATTTGCTTTTTACATATTGGCTGTCAACTTAGCATCAACAAACTATCTTCTCCATAACTGAGTTTCCACGGAACTTAAAATATATGCAATTAACATTTATTATAATTATGCTTCAGTGCTGATGGGGGAAATGTCAAGAAATTTATACTTAATGTAGAACGGAGGAGATGGAAAAATGATTACAAGAAGTAGTGTTTGGTAATGGAGTTAGTGACTTAAAAGGATTAGCCAGAATTAGCAGCTGGATCAGCAGTCGCTTTCCTGTTTTCTCCCAGAAACGGTTCTGCTAATAAAACAAACACAGATGTGGAATGGTTTTCTAGCTCATCCTTAACTATCCTCGTGCAGTGTCTGAAACCTAATCATCTCAATGTTTTGCATGAAAGCCAGAAAGTGAGCAGGTCATTATGCTGCTACGTGTTGACATGGTTCCTCAGTATCTTCTCCTGAAATAAATACAGTCTCTCCGTAGATTTGCTATAATTGGATTCTACTGCACTGTAATATGTAAATCATAAACTCCAATTACCAATGCCTAAAAATAGAAGATCATGTAAGTATCTTATGGAAAAGTATACAAGCAACTAAGGAGGTTTAGGATAGCCAAAAATGCGTATTATTTACTTACAGTCATGGTCATGGCCCTGGATCTTTGTTTTTTTTTTCTTTTCCAAGCAATTTTACAGTCTTCTCTTGGGTTGCAGCATTGTCAACAATGGCAGCTTGCTGTATATCACTCACATTGCACCAGAATGCTGACTAGGGGTACACTGGCCAATTAGTCTGTGGTATTTTGATTATGAAATACCTACCTTAAAACAAATGAGCATGAACGTGGTGTGGTATAGTTTGCTGTGTTTTAAATTGCACTTAGGGCACTGTTATAATTGAAAGAAGTGTGGCCAGCAGGTGAAGGGAGGTGATCCTGTCCTTCTACTCTGTGCAGGTGAGACCTCACCTGGAATACTGTGCCCAGATGTGGAGTTGTCAGTACAGGAGGGACATGGACCTGTTGGAGTACATCCAGAGGAGGGCCACAAAAATGATCCAAGGGATGGAACATCTCCCCTATGAGGACAGGCTGAGGGAGCTGGGGACAGACTTTTTTGCAGGGTCTGTTGTGATAGGGCAAGGGGAAATGGTTTCATACTAAAACAGGGTAGATTTAGATTGGATATAAGGAAGATGTTTTTTACAGTAAGGGTACTGAGGCACCAGCATGGGTTCCCTAGAGAGGTGGTGGCTGCTCCATCCCTGGAGATGTTCAAGGTCAGACTGCACCAGGCTCTGAGCACCTGATGGAGCTGTAGGTCCCTGTTCACTGCAGGGCAGTTGGAACAGATGGCCTTTGAAGGTCTCTTCCAACTCAGACAGTTATGTGATTCTTTCGTCTATGTGTCTAGCGTGCTTATTGCAGTTCCCATGCAGTCTGTGATAAGTGTGCCAGTTTGTAAGGTCAAAATGTCAATACGTAAATCTTGTTTTCAAAAGAGATGAAAGTGAGGAGGGCTAATGTAGCACCTCCTGAAAGGGATGTCAGTACAGCGACATTCCCTTTATTATTCCCTGCTCTGAGGTAATACTCCACATGTGCGTTCCTGCAGCAGAGCAGATGTGGTCACATGAAGAGAAACACGAAGGCTGGTTCACAAGTGATAGCTCAGTGTTGGGCTTCACTGGTGCTTTGTGTGGTGACACTTGGGGAATTCCTGTGCCAGATCACTGCCCACACCAGTAAGTGGGGTGGGGGCTGGGGAAGACCCTACTGGCTCAACAAGGAGCAGGTGGGAATAAAACCTGCAGCACGTGTAGTGGGTCAAATGATGGAGGCATGAGTTTTGACTACTGACGTAACCTGTTGAGTAGTGTTGTTTAAAAGGCAGCAAGCAGGAAAATGGGAGAGGGGTGAGTTTGTCCGCGCCAACTGATTTAACACAACAAAAGAACCAGTCTCTGCTTCTTTCATCTTCTTTCTTTTGCTACTGAAGCTCACTTGCTTTTGTCCCTTACATAAGGAAGACCAAACATAAATTCGGTTTTCATCTTTCACATGAGCTGAACTCTTTGTTTTCCTCGGGCCTGTCTGCTCCTGACTGTTCTGCTGCCTGAAGCTAGTTACGGGTAGGAACGTGTTCCACATTTACATTGCATTGATATTGTACCGACATGCAGGATCTGAACAAATGAGAATATGTCCTAAGGTGAGCTTTTCATCTGGCCTCCACCACAGTGATCCAGAGAGATTCTTCCATTACCATCACAACGTGTTTACTGATGTAAGTAACATCACCACTCATTAATAACATCACCAAGCCTCTTTGGAATAGATTGTTATACCTCAAAGTGTCTCAGAAAGCTGCAGCTTATTTTCTCACCTGCCTAAAGGATTTCAGTAATAAAGAGATCAAGGAGGAAATGCAAAGTTCTTCCACCTGCTATTTATTTCTAGTCTTTCTACATTTATCTTCATAAAGTTTAATGTTATGAAAAAAGTATTCGCTTGCCATAGAAGATGTATCGGTTCAACTATTGTCCTTTGTTCACGTTATATTTAGTGTATAGGTCCAAGAAAGCGTTAAGGCAGAAACTTTCAAAGAGACCTTGAAAGGGTCATTGTCTAATTTTTGTTGAATTCTAGTATGATATCATTGTCTAGTTCTTGAAGTCTCTATGAAGACTCCAACTTAAACAATCTTGCATTACATCCTGAGCAATGCAAGTTCAAATATATTTGGCAAACTGCTGCATTGATTTATTAATGTGAGATGATACTGAAACTTGCTCTATGAGATGATCAAGTCTAATCTCACTATTAGAAACTGTGTTCAGTAAGAAAGCATAGGCCAAGAAATCGTGCTCAAAAAACCAGTACTGATTTCAAGATATTTTTGTATTATAGTGAAAGAAGGAAAAGCCTGAAGCTAGCTTCAGCATGGCTTACATAAATGCTTAAAGAGGAACATTTTTATTGTGAAGAATTACATTTCCAGGAAAAGGCCTTTGATACTTGAAAAATATAATAATAATCTGTTTGTCCAATGGTGGAAAAATCCCATCATTGCTCTCCAGCCAGACCTGAACCTATAATACAATGGGATCCTATCGTGATCTTTCATTTGCTGAGCCCACTATATTTCTTCTTGACACAGCAATTACTACTTAATCTTGTTAGGATAGATGGTAATGGACCCTAGTTGTAAAATATCCCTTTGTATTTTTTCTTTTGTTTTGTTTTGAATATATTGCCTTGATTTTTATCACATTTATGTGCACATCAAAGCACAATTATTCATTGTTAAAGCCAATCTGCAATCAATGTCATTTTCTTTATTTTGTTTACCCAGATTAGTGGTTTGATCCTGCTCATTGACTTCACTAAGAGCCTGACTTACCCTCCCTTCCCTCTCCCCGGGGTCTCCATTTTACAAAGGAGCAGTTTGTCCTTGGCCCTGGCCTTGGTGCGCAATGAAAAGAGCCTGTGACAGGGGCTCCGGTGTGCTTCAGAGGGAGACCAGCAATATTTACTCATGCAGGTGGTGGGGCAGGGCAAGGTGTGAGCCCTTCAAGTCTCCCTGGCCTCTGATAGAGGGTAGCTGGAGGACGGTGAATGGGGAAGAGTGGAAGGAGAAGTGTAGGGAGAGGGAGGATGGCAGAAAATTGCTGCCAAAAGATTTGGAAATAGGGAGACCAAGGTATGGTATTCCATGGAAATGCTGGTGATGCAAAGAGCTGCAACTGGGCTCTGTGCACCTGGGAATGTGAAGAGCTGCATGGGTCCTCCAAGCTCCCTGCTCCCAACTGTGAGCCCCAGAGGCTGCATGTCTGCCCTTGAGCTCTCAGAACAGAGGGCTGTGTGTATGGGCAGTTCAGCTAATGAAGACAGCTAGGAGGAGGAAAATGAAATGTACTCTCCTTCAAGGGACAGTTCAGAAGAAAGGGCAAAAGCAGTCTTTTCTGACCTTCAGTTGTCTCTGATTCAGAGTGTTTCCAGTTTTGAGCATTGTGTCCAGGAGAAACTTTCCTCTCTTCCACTGATGGGATATTTGTGCTCTCCACCCTTTCCTGTGACTTTACCACTTATTACCTTCCTTGAGTTATGAATAAGTAGTTTTTTCCCCTGTGAGCTGCATTCCTGTTCTGATGAACAAGAAACTTAATGTGACATTAAGCAAAGAAAGAAACTCATTTTCCTATCTCTCCAACTTGACTCAGGCTATCAGTCACCCTGGAGTAAAGTGGAGATTAATCTACCCCATGTGTACTTGCTGTATTTAACAATAACAGCCCGTTCACCTTATCAGTCTCCCTGTGGAAGTTCTGATCACAGAGCTGGAGGAAGAAGGAGCCAATGTTGACTCTTCCTGAGGATCTTGACGCCTGGCAGAGTGTTTGCCTGCTGGGTCAGTGCCAAGTCCTGGCGGCCCTGGCTGGATGTGCGACGGGCACAGAGGGCAAGCAGGAGAAAGCTCCTATTAATGATCACTCGGAACAAAGCCCTGCAGAGGTTTCAGTGTAGTTCTGCTGCTCTCAATTATGGGGAGATGTTGCGTGGTCAAAGGAGGATTGTTCCTATGAGCAGCTCAACTTATTTGCAACAACCAGGCTGTGATTTTTTGTTGATGGAAATATTTCTCTTTTATTTCTTTTTCGTCTTTTTTTTCCTAAAACCAGACTGCTTTCTAGTGCTGCAGGAGAGGCCATATCCTTCCACCGTTTATTTCGAGGTGAGGAAGATCCAACCTGTCCATACCAGAAACAGTGCCCTTCCTTACGTTGTCTGAAAACACAGAATCCTCTCCATCTCTAGATCCTGCCTCAAGAAACCTCTGTAATGTGCTTTGTTCAAGAGGCCAGCTGGTTGACTTCGTGCAGATCAGTGGTGCTCAGGATAGAACATGGTTCCCAGAGAGTTTTTGCTTAATAAGTGAGAGTGTGATGTTGTCCAGGGTTTTATGACTGCTAACGTTGCACTTCCTCAACCACTGTTCTAGTTTAATTCCCTTAAAAAGTACGTTTTGAACATTTTTAAGTACCTGAAATTGGTTATGTGGACTTTGCAGTATTATGGGGACCTTATTTTGACCTAGACTTTGTAGTATCATTTCATATAAATAACAATTAACCTTTGGAGAAGAAGAGAACATTCATGTTCTCTTTTGGACTCAGCCTATCAGAGTTGTCACTGTGGAGCTGTGGGGATAAAAGGAAATTAGTTTTTTCCCCCCTCTTCTTCCATAGCAGTTCTGAGGTCAAGATCATCTCCTCTGCATGGATCACCTGCAGAGGGACGTGTAACTGCTCACGTTTTGTGGGATGCAAGCAGCACAGTGCAGACCTGTTGGGCTTCCAGGTGTCCCTGGAGGAGGACAGCGGGAAGGGGAACAGGGTGGCAGCAAGGATGCTACTGGCTGCTTTGGCATTGCTGTGGAGGAGCCCCTCTTTGATGAGTAAAGCTCAAAAAGCACCTGCACCACTTTGCAAAGCCTTTTTTGGGGGAAGAGGATAAGGATACTTAACAACAACTATATATATATATATATATATATATATAAAATTGTTGGTAATTATTTGGTGCCCAACAGTAGATTTCTAGTCCTTTTCTATTAATCCTTGCACTAAAATTCAACATTACCAATATGTCATTTTCATTTCAGTTATCCTGCCAATTTCTACTTTTTCCCCTTATTGATTTTATTCCTGTCTAAAACCTCTTTCTGTTGTTTTTCAATAGAATAAAAATGGGCTAAATCAAGCACTTTATCCAATCAATGACTCTTCATACTTGACCAAGGATCTCTATGCCAGAAATAACATTCCACAGTCTGGAAACGATAAGGATGAAAAGGTCCATTACAACATATTAATCATTGTTCTTTCATTTTTCTTTAGGCAGGACAAGTTCCATTGCTGTTTATTCTGTGACTTGTGATGGGAATCTTTGAAGCCTGCTTTACAATAGCAATGACCTTAGGCTCTACATGCTTTCTTTGACTTTTTAAGCTGCTGTGCCAAAATACATGCCCGTCAGTATGCATAATTCGCGTGTGCACTTGCTAGGACGGAACGCAGAACTCACTGTCAGCCTGCAGTGGGGAGGTCGGTGTTTTTCTGTGCCTGATCTGAAAGAACAGATGTGGTAAGCGTGTGGTGAAATCAGGGTCACAACAGTGTGTGGAAATATGCAGGTGGCAGATATTGCCCATGTGTTGAGAGAGTCAAGAGGAAAGCTCTAGGGCCAAAGAGACTCCTACAATCCATAACTGTGCTTGCTGCAGGAGATGGGAAATTGACAAAAAGGTTTTGAGATCTAGGGGTGGAGAGAGAGAGCTCACTGAACAACATAGCTCAGCTGCTTCTGTATCAGACAGGAAGAGTAAAATCTGTGTGCAGTTTGGAGTAGTGCTGTTGCTATAGAAGAAGATGACAAAGAAACAAGAATAGGAAATATTTTCATTCAAAGCTGAGTGTTCATCTTATGCCATGCTACTTAGAACTCCTCCTGCACGGTATATGCCAACAAGGACCCACAGAATCAATGTTTTTAATATATGGTCAGTTAGATTCACACAAGTACCAATGAGCTCTGCTCAGCTCAGGACTAGAACTGGTAAAACACTTCCGAGAGGCCTTGGGCTCCCTCAGGCAGTTCATGGGGAAAGAACAGTCTTGCTTCAGAATAGGCTGGGAACCACACAGTCTGCCAGGCTTAAAGCAGCCAGCAGGAGAATGGGAGAAGGATGAGTCCTCTGCCATTGTGTGCAGTGGTAGAAAGGCTCTGCACAGTGTGTTATCAGAGCTTGGAAACCTGTCTTGAAAGTAGGGCCTCTTCTCAGATGAACAAGCAGGGCTCTCTTGCTTTCCTTCTCCTACAGCAGCCACTAAAAAAAGCAATTAGAAGAAGGAAAGTGATGCTGCTCAGTTTTTAGTGGTTTAACAGACTAACCACGATCTGCTCCTCCCTCTGCCAGAATAAATTCAGCTGGACGTCTGGAAGGATGGTCTGTAGGCAGTCACAGAGAAAGGTACGATATCGTAAGGAAAAGAGTCTGAGGTTGCTGGGGTCAGTGAAGTGGGCTACACGGGGGACTGCAGCCCTGATCTGGTACGGATTGTGCAGAATGGGATCCCTGCTCTCTGGATTTTCCCAGTGATTCCAGTCCAGTGAAGCTCCTCTTTCTTTAACTTATTTTTAAGGGAAGGTTGAGCATTCCCACTTCTCTTGTCCCAGTTGGATGTTTTTAGGATACATCCAGAAGTATAATCCTGGGAGAGGACTTTTAGCTGAGGTTTGGACTTTCCCAGCACAAGGCGAGTATGGCTTGGAATCTCCTCTCAGCAAAAAAACCGCTGTGGCAAAAGCACTTCCTATCCACATCTGTCCACAAAGCAACTGCCACCAAGATCAAATTATATTTGAATGGAAACTCCCAGGATAGAAGCTTGGTTCAAGTTGAGTGCAGAATTCATGTGGTTTGCAACTGAACTGGGATCTTCAGAAACAACAGTTTCACTGTGCTTGCTAAATGGAGAATTTACCCCACCGTTTTTTTTGGGCATTCAGCACCTGACATTTAACTTCTGATGCATATTCTTCCCCTTCTTCCTTTTCCAAAAGGGCTAGGATTAAGCCAGCTTACATACCACTTCCTCTTTCTGAAGCAGCAGCACTCACAAAGTAGGTGAAATTGGAAATTACATGGTATATAACTGAGATCAGTAATTAGAACTACTTTACATAATCTCAGACTAAGTGTGTCAGTCGGGTGTTTCTCATTAGAAGTTTGAGGAATGTTCTTGCTCACTTTTGCTTCACGCTGCCTGTTTCTTGGTGTCTGTAATTCCCCGCATGGATTCACCAAAATAATTTGTTGTGTATTCCGCTGCTTCCCCACCGGCGAGAGCCTACATTTCTCATCCATTTAGTTAAACAGAAATTTTGCAGTGACTTATGCAGCTCTCAGAATTCAGGATGAAGGTATTTTTAAGGATTTGCCAGTTTAAAATGGTATGGATTTTTTTAAAAGCCAACATTCTTGATATTGAATCAGACGTTATGAAACGGAGATAGATAATGTGGTGGCACTTCTATTATTCATGACAGATCAATTTTGTATAGAAGGTTATGGCAAAAAATGCAAAACAGCCTGCCACAAGAGGTTATAGCTAAGATAGATCACAGGTGGCATTGGTTTGTGTAGAAACTACAGGCAGATAAAAACAAAGAAATTAGCAGAAAAGCAATTTTCTCTTTTGGTTTTGTTGGCACAAGGATCAGCTAGGTTATTTACTTGTTGTTTTACAAATAGATGTAAACACTGAACACACTGAAAATGCCATCAGATAACATTTTGGACTCTAGATCAGGTCACTTCAGTAGTCCTTAATTTAAGATCATGGCTAATTAAAATAAAACATTTGTGCCTGGGTTCTTGCAACCTTCTTCTGTCAGGCAGTCTTTTAAGGAGCCCTCTTTCCCTCCTCCTCGGTCTACTTGCAGAGTACAGTGCTGATCAAAAACAGGTCAGAGAACCTGGCCCTTTAAAGCTGGTCTGTCTGTCTGTCCATAGCAGTCTGATGCTTTCCCTGCAGATGTGAGTGCCGTGCCCGTGGGTTTGGTCAGACAACACAGAATCTGCTGCTGCTGTGTGTGGCAGCAACGGTTCCTCCTGCACATAGCTCCCAATTCTCAGTTCTTCTCTGACTAGAGGGTCCTGGTTTTGTGAAGGATGTTTCTTCACATATACAGAAACAGATACCAAATTGACCTAAAGGTTATTTTCTCTAAATTTCCTCTGAGTTCTGTTTTCTTCAGCTGGCTGGAACCAGGTTGCTTCAAATGAAATTAGCCTATCATAAATCTTCCCGAGCTTCCTTTCCTGCCACAGGCTCTTACTTCCGTGTCAGTGCTCTTCGATTTTTTGAAACATACTTATTGAAGTTAGACTCGGAGGACGTTTTGTAGATGAAGCTGATCACCAGAGTGTTAATTCAGCTGCACATTAACGCAGCGCCTTCCAGGGGGGTCCGACGCCCCGAACCCCTGAACTGTGTGTGCCACGTTGCTTCTGCGCTGGTATGAACAGCCATTTCTGGGTTGTCACTGTGAGGTACCTCCGCCACTATACAATTTTTATGATCTTTCTGAAGCGAGTCAAAAGGAAATAATGGAGTTTTGTAACGCGGTGTCTTTAAGTGAGCCAGCTCTCCATGAGTTAAGTGAAAATATTACAGCTGTTGCTTTATGAGTCATAAGCGCTTGATTTTCATCAAAGCCTTATATGCTAGCCTGTCCCAAGGGGTTGACCTCTGTATCAGGTATCATTTGTCAAGTATTAACACAAATTAAGTTTTAATTGTAAGGTATGATGGAAAGTTGGATTTGTTTAAAAGAGGCAATAAAAGGAAAGTTATGTGTTTAACTGTGCGCAGAGGGGGATTGGGTGGCTAGAAAACGCTTAATGCTTTTTGGGAAAAGTAAGGAGGTGAAGGATGGGAGGGGAGACAGCCCCAGCGTGCTGATAACCCCTGGGCGGTGGGCCTGGCGCTTCCCTGCTGCGGGATGGCCCGCCGCACATCTCTGCTGGAGCCAAACCTCCCAGAGATTAAAGCCACTTAGGGAAAGGGCAGCGTGCCGGCCCTGCTTGTGTTCTCGTTCAGGGAAAGGCTCACTCTTCACTTGCATCCTCGGCAATTTGGGGCTAGAGTGTGATCGAATTTGACAGTAAAAGAGATAAAACTTATCTTCTGGTGTCACAATTCAGTACATAGCCCCGAAGATAAATGACTCATTTCAGAGGTTGATAAAAATGTATTTGTTCGTTCGCCGTTGTATGATCTGTTATATTTTCAAGCAATCTTATAATAGAAGTAGCATCCATTTGCTCGGAACAGCTGTGTGCTGTCTGCAGAGTTAAAAGGAATTAAAGCACAGTTGTGTTTAAAAAAACAGGGATTATTTTTCAGATTTCAGCCACAGCTTGATGGAGCACCGCTCAATACTTGGGTGGCCAGAGCAGTCCCTGCTGACGCCCCGGCTGCGAGCAGGGTGCCCGGGGACGCTGCTCTGGGAGGTAGCTCTGCGTGTGCCGCTGTCCCAGGTGGAGGGAAGGTGATGTGAGAGCCCTGCCATGACCTGGGTACTGCTGGGGCTGGCTGCTGCCCTCCTGGGAAAGGCAGTAGGAAGGCCATGCCAACAGCGTGCAGGAGCGTGCATCTCCAGCAGTGGCAGCTAAGCCATGTTAATGGGGCTGTGTGGTACAGGTAGCAAGGCTTTGAAGCACAGTTCTAAACCAAGGAGAAAATATTTCTTCTAGCAGGGCTGGAGAAAATGGCATCTTTTTTATCAAAGAGCTCCACACCAGTTTCTTCCTCTTCTGTGCACTACCTTTTTATCTTTGCAGTTTCCCAGGCTGCCTTCCTTAATGGGCTTTTGCAAATCCTGCCTGTGCAGAAGGGAGCAGTCTGGTGCTCTGACTCCCATGTCAGTCTTCACAGCTGCTGAGCAGGGACAAGCTATTCTCTGCCCCTCCTGTTGATCGACTCTCCCCAGCATCATTCACACAGTTTCTGAACCAGGCCCCAGCATCGCTCTGCAGAAACCTGGTGGCCAGAGGTACTCTTGGCCTGAAGATCTGCTCAGTCCCCTTGGGGTTGGAGATGTTGTGCACTTACAGCATAGCTAACTTAAATCGCCAAGGGGTTTATCACCACTAAGATCTAGCATTTAGGTCTACAGAAGCAAAAGTTATCTTAAATCCAGAATGACACTGGGCATGCTTTACACAGTTCCCACCAACGCGCAATTCCATCAGCAGAAATGTTATACTTAAGGGCCTGGTGCAGAAACACCATTAAGGAAATGTGTAGATGTTTAAACTCTTTTCCAATGTGTGTCTCAGTTCAGCATTATCTTCCCCTTCCCAGTGTCTTTATACTGATAACTTGGTGGGAAAATGTTCAACAGGATGTATCTTTTAGCTGAAATGCACAGCTCCTGCTGTTTTCAAACGTGCTTAATAAATTCATTATTATAAATATAACTCCTTGAAACAAAGTGAAATGACAAATGAGTGGAAGTTTTATGGATTTTGTAATTTAATTTTTATCTTCTTCTCCCTCTGATTCTTCCATAACCAATCTCCCCCAGATATACACAATTAATTATTGATACCCGACCCCCTTGCACCTTGTTGCCACCTTTCTCTGCCGAACAGCCCAGCCACTGTTTCATTAATGATGCAGTGAACCACTTTATTGCAGGTAATCACGACAAAGAATGGTTTGTCTTTTCTCCTACATTAGTCCGAGTTACACAGTGATGTTTTCTCATGACTTAGACCCTGGCAAATGATGGTTGCAAGACACAGAGCTGGGGAAGGCACACTGTGCTGTGCCCAGGGCTGTCTGCAGCCCACAGAGCATCAAGCAGTGGTTCCCAGGGAGCAGCGTGGCTCTGCGCTGTGCCACCCCCAGCCCGGCCCTGCACTGCCAGCAGCTGGCTGCGGCTTTCTGCCAGGGTTTCTGGTGCCTTTGTGCTTTTCACACGTTTGCCACTTCTTTCTTTGTGATACTAAATAGGAGTGACAGAGCTGAGCTAGGACTGACCTTTTGTTCAGCTGTGCTTCTCCTGGATGATTTTAACCTATTTTTGGATGAAAAGGAATTCTTTTCTACTATGAAGGGGCTCTGTTTTGAATCTGGAGAAGAAATTTGAGCTATCACTGGATGTTCACATTAACTTTCCAATAGTGCCTAACTTTTCTGTATCTGGACAATTATCTAGGTGAAGCTCCGTACTCAATAAAAGCAGACTGTTGGTAGAGGAAGAGCGGCAAACCACGTACTGCACATTCATTTTTAGTCATTTTATTCATTCTGTGCTAATGTGCTGAATCCTGGTAGATATGCCGTAATGTTTAGCACACGGACACGTTCGCACCTTTCTACCCGTGCTAAACGTGCTTTCCTGCAGGCTCTGCCCTCCTGCTCCCAGCTGGGGGAATCTACCTTTGCTACAGGCTTGGTATGCCAAGAACAACCTGTCCTGGTTGCCGAGAAGTTACCACAGTTATACAACACTTAGCAGACTGCTGGCTGTTTAATTGTGAGTAGCTGATGTTTTCTTATCTAGATTATTTATAGAAGGTGAACACATGAAAGAGGATGTTAGTAAGATGAAGCTTTCATCAACAAAAAATATATTCATTTCAGGGAAAAACTGGGCACATTTTCTGTGATATGCTTACCCGATATGTCTTGCTTTCATATCATGCCTGATGAGATGTAATTCTACGTAATGCAGTTTACCTACAGCACCTTACCAGAAAATCCAAGCAAAACCTCTCAGGTGTAAAACATCCATTAACCCAGGAAAAATGTTCTTTCATTGATTGTGGCTTGCTTCCTAAGTTAAGGCACAGTGCAACTATCCTGGAGAAAGCACCGATAGGTCCGTGGAGAGGAGCTTTGTGCTGCCTTGAGGGACACTGCAGATGGAGGGTAAAGGCAGATGAAGATGAAATTGTCTGAGTGCAGCAGCCAATGCCTGTGGCTCTTCCTGGAAGGATGGCGGGGTGGTCGCTTGTTCAAAACAGAGCAGATACAGAGGTGTTTCTGCCCAGCAAGGGTACAGCTGTTGAGTGGAACTGGTGCAGCGAGTTGTGTCTGTCATCCAGCCTGGACCTAATTGCCTGCTTCATTCAAATCTGTGGTTGACCATCTTGGGTACTGCTCTTACCTTAGTCTCTTCCCCATTAAGTGAGTTAAAAAATAAAAGTAAAATAATTCTGCAACATTCATAGACTACTATTTAGTAGATTGTGATTTCCTCCAGTATGCGGCAGATTTCAGAAATACGTTTCAGTTCCAGCCTGCTGCCAGGTACCATTTCAATTAGGTGGTTATTTTGCTTTTTTTTTTTAGAATGTGGATTTGTGAAGAAAGGTTGAATTTATTGTGATAATGTAGAGACTGAAGAACTGTATTGTGATTCTGTTCCATGACATTATTTCTGAATAAGCAGCAGTATCTTTCCTCCACCTCAAACACAGCATGTAGGTTCCACACTTCAGTAAAAACATGCAGTCCCCCTTCTAATTTACTACTCAGCAATTGAAAAAGTGTCACTCAGGAACTGGTGACATTTCCCCCAGGTGTGTTTCTTGATGCAGCAGGGCTCTCAGGCCAGAGGCACCTCCTGCTGTGTGCAGTCACGGCAGAGTCACTGGCTAGAATGGATCGACGGTTGGCAGTCTGGATTTGGACATCTGCTGCAAGCTGTGGAGAAGTACATTCTGACATTCATCAGGCGAAACAAGTACTTTTCAGGAAAGCCCCACCTTCTCCTGATAAGACCTTGGTTTTCATGCGAGGTCCATCCCAGGCCATCTTCTTGGCTGTCAGCCTCCAGTTCCTGTTGAAGTCAATGGGTGCTGGAGACACAACTCAGAGGAGTGCAGACTTAAAAGAGATTGGCAGTGTCCCTGGGGATAAGTGCTTCCCCCCCTTCCCTGCCCCTCGCTACTTGTAAGTGATGTACAAAGAGGTCTTGAAGAGCTGGAGCAGGGAAAACTTCAAACTTAAGCCTTCTGGGTCAGCTTTTTATATCCTAAAATAAGCTCAACAGCAAAGAGACCTTTAAAGGCTTTTCTTTTTTTCGAATGCTTTAATGAGAAGTGTATAAACTGACATTGATCTCTTCCCGTTAGGGTTTATTACGCTGAGGCACTGGAGATGTTTTTAGATGATAAAGTTCTGTTCAAGTACTCCGTAAATAATGCGGTAATACAGTGATTTGGTTTATGTCAGAAAGAGCTGACCTGAACAGAACAGGACTACAACAGGGAACTCTTCATGAAAACATTGGAATATTACAAGAACAGTGGGGTTTGTCAGAGTCCTTAGAACTCAACAGAGCCTGCTGCACACGAGCTTTTCTCGAGGATAGGGGAAATGGATTGGATTTGAGGCTGCCTTTCTAAAGTCTCCTCTTGGCTCTGTTGTCATCCTTGGTAGCTGCTGCTCCCTCAGATCAATGTTTCTGTGATGTAAAGTATTCTTGCCACTGGAAGAAGCCTAATTTAGATGCAGCCTAATTTAATTTGCTCTGTTTGGACATGCTGTATAATCTGGTGTTGAAAACTGAATCTTAGAACGGCTTTTCTTGACTCTACTGACAATTACACAAGTTAAATGGTTTTGCCTTTTGGGACAGCGTGTTCACATCTTTGTGGCAGGTTTATATTTGTTTTATTTAGGTGCTATTTCAAGTCAGGGTTTATGTGATAACCACTTGGGCAGACAAATTAGCTGTTTCTCTTCTAATTAATATCTAATAACTTTTATTGGAGGCCTTCAGGAATATTACTAATGAACATATTCAAGATAGATTACTCATAAACAAATACTTATGTCTTTATTCCTAAAACATCATTTAAGTCTGAAAATATTATCACACAATTTCAGAAAGTTGTGGGTTGCATCCAGTGTAAATGTAATGATTACATTAGCATCACATTCACAAGCTGTCAGCTGTCAGATTTTACTGGTAAATATATTGAAGTAAATAGCAAAGCAACATTGCAATTTTCTATGTTAATGTGGCTCTGTAGCTATTAAAACAGGCTAAATACAAACAGAAAATAAAGCTTGGCACTATAAAATTCTGACATAGGAGTGACTCTCTCGCAGCCGCTTGTGGCACAAACGGAGGTGTGGGGCCATGGCCGCAGCTATGGATGGGCTGTGTCCAAGCATGGCATGCACTGCCCCAGGGTCTGCCTCGCTGACTCAGAGACGTGACATCATGTTTGAATGGGATTTGCCTTGTTGGAGAGTGTGGATTTCTCTCTTGCTGAGCTTTTGGGGCAGATGGCAGAGAAGAAAAGTTTGCATTGTGGGGATGGCAGAACTTTTAGGCAGTTGGAGATGTGAAATGCTATGGAGTATTTGGATGAACAAAAATCTAGGCTCCCTCTTTCAGTATGTAAGGAACATGACTCTAAGGAACATGACTCTTCCTCCCCACCAAAAGCAGACCCTTTCCCTGCTGCAGACTGAGCGTAACACTGAAGCAAGCAGTAAAATATAAAGTGCACCATCTTACAGCGTGACATATCATTTTTCCTTGACGTCTCATAACTTACCCTTTTCTACAGCTTTTTGTTCTGAGCCAAATGTCACAAGTTAATGCATGAATAAATGAGGACGGTTCTCACCACTTTCATGATATGTTGCAAAATATACACAGGTGGTGCTTTAAAGCTTGCCATTTGCCTCAATAACTAAATACCGTTTGCATTTTACTGGCTTCTATGTGTGTCAGATCCCGCACCTGTTCAAGACCAATTTCAGTAGACGTTATACCAGATCCTATATTTTACTTCTTTCCAGTGGTAAATAGGTCAGTATTTCATGACAGAAATCTATTAAAGAGAAAGAAAGTGTTCTGTCTGAAAGGAAATATGGCACATATGAAATTAAATTAAAAATAAATTGGGTAATAATCAGTCAAAAATAATAGAAGTGCTGAAGAAATCCATCCAAACAGAAGGAGTGAAAAAGAAACCAAAACACACAAAGAAACGCCTACCTCAGCATGCCTTAAATTCATGTTTCCATAAAGCTGTGAAGTATGTACTTAACTTAAAACTATGACTTGCCCAGCTGTAATCAGGGGTGAAGCGCGTATGCTTGAAGTTATACACATCCTTATGTACTTTGCTGATCGTTGGCTGAGGTGGTCAAGCTCACTGAGCATCTCTAGACAATGTCTGATTACATGTAGGCAATCAGTGCTGTTGTGTTTGCAGTTTTTATTACACTGAATATTCTTCAAAGCACGGCATATTTGACCATGCTCAGAGGCAGTGTGACACCAGATGTTATAACATGTAATGAATGCTACCAAGATTTATGCAAGGCTTATTCTGAAGGCATACATGATGCAAAGGATTAGTGGCTTTGGGAAGATGTGATTTTTACTATTTCTGTCAATGCAAATGTTGCATGTAAGAAAACCTCCTTGCTCTCTTGAGTTATAGCCTAACTGGAATAGCTGCTGATGCTTTTCAGCTTGTTGTTCTCTGGTAGGGTGCTCGGAGTGGTTCCAGTGCAAATTTGAGCAGTCCCTGCCTAAAACGATCCGTCATCGTTTGCAGACATTTCATCTTGTGCCTCTTGGCCCCAGCTAAGGACTTTGACTCGCTCTGAATGAGAGTGTTCATGATGTTTACAGTTTACATTAAGTGGCTTTTAGAAAGGAAGAAAAGCTTTTACTTCATGAATTAATCGTTCCGTATATATTATTATGATGGTACTAATAGGAGCTAGTATACACAATAAAAGCAGAATCAAAACACATCAGCTCTGGTTGTCAGGAAAATCGGAGTTTTTAAGAGTTGCATGTACGCAAATTAAATTGTGTTAAGAAATTTGTAATGCTATTAGACGGCCTTTAAAGGCTTTAGATTTATAAAACAGGCATTAGGTTTTCCCATTTCCCATTGTCAGTGAGCGTGAGCATGCACTGACAGCCAAACTGGAGAAAACCAGAGACCAAAATGTAGGCGAGCCCATGAACATCACTTGGCACACAGCTAGATAAATGAACAGTGATGGGCTCACATAGAAAGGTGCTTGTTGCTCACATTTCCAGAATTAATCCTTAGCACTTACCATAGTTGTTCAGACCCCTAGCTGTCCTGTTCCCAGGGAGGTTCTGCTCCCAGATCGAGCAGTTTGCTGTGAGGACAGGTTGGAGCTGCTCTCAGTGGAGGTGAGCAGGAGCTGGGTGGTAACAGCGGGGCTCTGTGCAGCACCACACCTGGGGAGCTGGGAGAGGGTACGGAGGGGGCTTCTTAACCTCATCCTCAATAGAATGCATGGCTGATGTGATGTGCTAGCATATGACTTATTTTGTATCTTCCTCTAGTTATTTTGGAGGAAGAAAAACAGGTTAGGCTACATCTCTGTTGGTGCAGCTGGAGGGGTCACAAATGCAAAGAACTTAGGCCCTCGCACAAACCCTAGTGCAGATGTGTGCATTTGCCCTAGCTGGGCTTTCCTGAAGTAGCTTGCTTTGTGTTTGCTGGGAGAGTCTGCCTTTGCTGCTCCAGCATAGACAGGTTTCCCCATAGTCTGCTCACGCTATGGATGTTGGGATGGCCAGAGGCCCCTTAAGGCAGTGTCAGAATACAAATGGCACAGAAAGGAATTGGTCATACTGTGACCATGGAAAAACAGCAATTAACCTTGAAACCAAGATGGACTGCTTTGAGACCACTCCTCACTGCCACCGATGGCTTCGCAGCAGATGTCGGGAGAGTCCGCAGGGACATTTCAGCCACAGCACTCTAGATTTCGTGCCTCTCCTCCAGGCACAGTAAACCAATGTATTTGTTCAGATAAAAAGAGAAATATGATTTTCACTCAAATGTTTCCTGTTTGTTCCTCGTCAGTTCCTAACTGTGGCATTTACCAGCCTGAGCCATGCGCTGCTCCATCTCATTGCAGTGCTGTGCTGCACTGTGTGTCTTCTCAGTGCTGGGCAGGAGCTTGGCTCTGGGCTCTGGTTGCTGGAGATGGAAACTGCATGACTGAAGTGCCAGACGCTCTGCCAAAGGTTTTCCTTGAGAACTGTCATAGTGTGAGCATGAAGTGCACATCAATCGTGGCTGCCCACCTGCAGCTGCGTTCAGAGAGCTGACAGCACACAGCTTTGCTCAAAGGTACCTGCTCTCATCAGGATAGGGGAGTGCAGGCTGCTTGTGCAACGCATGGAGCTGTGTATTCTGGGTCTGTGAAATGCTGGAGAAAGGAATGTTTGCTGGTTTCTAATTCAGCTAGCTTGTATTCCTGTGTGTGTCCCCTCGGGCCATCTCTGGGCATTCAGTGCCTGAAAGTCACTGCTCTGGTGTGAGCACTTCCAGTCTGTGTTTGGTACCTTTACAGATCAGCTTTTGGCAAGTAGGTACACCTGAAACTTCTGTCAGCTTCAAAACAGTGGGCTCTTGATTTTCCTTAGACTAGTGTTTGATTCCTGTGCTTTAGCCATCATTTTCAAAACTGGTGCTGCAAAGTGTTTCTCATGTCTGTTGACCATACAATAGGATATTGCCGTTTTTAGACACTGGTGAAAGCTGAAAGTTAGATTTCCCTTTGCAAAGTTTGAATTTTGATGACTCTCCATTTTTCAAATACAATCCTTTTTGACTCTTCCCCCCATGACACAGATTAAGGTGTTATTTTTCCTTGAGCATAACAACTGTTTGTGCCACTGTGTGTGTCTCCCTGTGTGCAGCGGTTGTTTGCACCATCGTGTGCCTAACCCTGCTGCTGAGAGGGCTGACAGGAGCACGTCTGTTTTCACAGAGACACACAAAATTTATAGATACCGAAATCACTCTGAGTATTTACCTACTCTTGTATTTATGAAAGTTTCCACTAATCTTGCAACATTTCTTATGCGTTTGTTTGCTTTAAACAGCAGCTATTGTTTTATAAACACTGACTGCCACATTGTAAAATATTGGCATGATTCTCATAGGAATTAGGTTGTATTATTCCAGCTGAGATTTATTATCTACATTTCTGCACCAGACTGGGAAACCATATAAAGATAAACCCTTTTAGATTGGCTGTTGCAGACGGAGCACGGTGGAATGTGGAATGAGCTTTCTACATGCCATCAGCTGAGGACTTCTGCAGAAACTTGGGCAGGCGTGCGGCTGGCGGCTCTGCTGCTCGCGCTCAGACGGTGCTCTCCTGCTCCAGCCGTGCGCTTGGCTTCCAGACCTGTGTTTGAGCTGTGTGCTGCAGGAACACACAGGGACATGGGCATTGTTCTGTTGGCACGGAAGTTACCTAGACTTACGGCTGTTTATTTTTCTGAAGCTATGGGATTAAGTACTTGATATGGTTAATTTATTATGAGGCATAAATTGAGCAACATGGTAAAGAACTTAACTGCAAAATGATGGACAACTTGTATTAGAATTCTTCTAACAATGCTGTACAACGTTCATTTATTATTATTATACATCCAAAAGTGCTTTTGGCACAGTTTTGACATATTCTACTAACAGACATCCAGACCAAATTTATTGCCCAAGATAGACCCCTGTAGGAATGGCAAACTATCCACGTGTTCCTGGACTGTCAGATACACGCTCTGCCAGCTATCCAAACAACTGCAGGCAGGCAGCCAGAGAAAACATATTATAACTTGTTATAAAACTCTATTTTGACTTGCACCTTTGTTAAGAAAATAAGGGTTTGAATTTTTAAGTAACAATAATAGAAGCGAGCCTTTTGAATTTGGGACCCAGTAATCTGAAGGCAATTCAGTGACCCATCAGACTAATCACATATAAAGTCTAGGCACAAGCATTCAGGAAGGTTCTGAAGCCAGTGTGGGGAAGTGAAAAGCTAACTCCTACATCTCCCCGTTCTTTTTTTTATCTTCTCCTTATGATTTAATATTGAACAACGATGAAATATGTCATCCATAATGGGAGAATTGGCTGAAGCAATTTTCCATTAATTAAAAAAATGTATGGAATCTGGGTCAGTCTCCCAGCAAAATACCCAATATAAATCGATTCAGAGAGAGCCTAATCCATGAAATATATGATTTCAGTTCATTATCTGATTTCTGAAACACTGCAGTACCTGAGGATCTTGTTTTCATTATCTGGACGGATGGAGAGTAATCCAGAGTTCCTATAAAATCAAAGGGTGCTTTGTAGCTTCCCCAAGATGGAAAGTGTACTGGACATGTCTGAAGTGCATTCAGTATGGAGAAAGCATGCCAGGTCTCCTTCCCTTCGTTTTGCAGTTGCTGTGCTATGCCTGAGGCTGCTCCAGCAGCGATGGGCCAAATCACGCTTGCTGGAACCCTACATTTAGTTTGCTTGAAACCAGAAGAATTACATTTCTGAGTAAGGAGAACAGTCTTCAGTTGCATATCTGAAAGTCTTCCCACTGACTTCAGGGAGCATAGAACTATATGAATCTATAGCTTTGTAGATTATTCCTGTTGCCATTTTTTCTTTATGGTAAACTTCTTTTGGCTTCTGAGATGCTTTTCTTTCAGCAAGTCTGCAAGAACATGCAGACTGCACAGGCAGTGGGATATTGCTACATTTCTCTGTGCGTGTGTGGCATCAAGAATGATAATCTTGTTTGAGGCCAGACTGTTCCATCTTCAATAACTTCAGTAAAGTAGATTTTGAGATTTTGTTGTTTTAAAATCAGAATCTCTTTATTCCTATTTAATTAGTAGTTCAACAGATTTGTAATAAAGGATTTGAAATCACTCTAATTTAATGGAAGCTCTTTCCTAATATGAATGATAGAACTGGTACATGACTAATCAAATATATTAGTGCACAGAATGGAGATTGCATAGACTCATTTGTCTTTTTGGTCATGTTTTATATTGTCCACATTTTTACTTTTTTTTTTCCATTTTCCCTTCACTTTTTCTCTGAGTTTCAACTGGACAAATTCACTTACAGTTGATTGCAAGATGGTCCTGGAGTAGATTACATAGTGCTTAATGGATTGTATTTCTGCAAGACCATTCGAATTATATTTATTAGGGAGTTTAGGTTTATAGAAAATTAATACAAATATCAAAAGATTTGTAATATTAAAAACGTTTCTGTGCACCATAATTTTAACTGTTCCATACGTTTGTATGGAGTTGTATCATCTTTGTAGACCTAGCAGGTGATATCTCAAAGAAACACATTTGCAGCTTTCAATAGAGTTTTGGTATTACACTCCATTCACTTAAGATATTTTAAAAATCAAGAAGTCTTATAAAAGTTAATTAGGTCTTTAAAAATGTGAAGAGTAATCAAAGAGTTTTGCTTCATGTCTGGATTTTGGTGCTAGACTATTGGCATCATATTGCATGATTAAGAGTCACTCTCCTAATTTAGCTATTAGACAATCATTAGCCTGATTACTACATATTGACTGCTGTACTTAGCTCACAGATCATACTACAGGAGGGAAAAAAATACACTGGCAGAAAGGAATAATTTCCCGATGACAGCTTTGCCTAACAGTGCTCGGAGCTGTTTTGGTTTTTAAAATGTTTCCCCTTTCAAAGTAAATTCTCACCTTGGCATTTAGAGATGTAAAGGCCTGTCAGGTTGGTTTAGCAGGCTGTGGCTGGGGCCGGGTTTGCGCTGTGTGTGAGGCCAAGTGCTCCCTGTGTGCCTGAAGATCACTCCAAAGCCAGACAGGATTTTCATAGTCAGAGACAGAATTTAATTCTGATTCTGAGACCTAGGAAGCTTGAACGCAGTAATTCAGAAATATTTAGGTTCCCAGCTCTTGTTGAAATCCTTCCATCACAGCTCCCTACTTGAAAAGCTGCTCCGCTCCTGCCCTGCTCTTTGGGATATCTCCAAAGTCAGGCCCTATGTGTTGAGAGCGGAGGGAAAGCTTTGCCGAGGAGAGCAGTGAGCAGACTTTTTTCTCCCCTTTTCCCTTGGCCCCAAACACCCTCCTCCAGGCTGCTCCGACCTTGTCGCTGCCTCTCTGATGTGGGACACCTCACCTGGCCCTAAGGCCGTTCTGGGTGTGCATAGCTCTGCCGTTCTTCACCCCTTCAAACACTCATGGAAATGGGCCATAGCTGAGCCTAGGGATGGATGACCAGCCCAGGACCATCATTAAAGCAAACGTGCATTCCAGAGCAGTCTAATCAATGCCTTTTCTTCCTTCTGAGCTCGTTTTGGCATAATCAGGCTTTTGGAAGATGAAGTCCTTGGACGTTGCTCTGTATCACCTGCACTCTGCAGTGGGATGAATGCCATCCACAGCAAGTAGATAACTTAGCACCTGTCTCAAAATGCAGTAGTGGATAATCAGTGAACACTTAAATGATCAGGAACTTAGCTACTTTTTGAGAGACTATAAGATGAAACTCAGATCTGCTGTTGCGATGTTCTGTGTGCACTATATAGCACTAAGTACCCGTACAGACACGTTAAAAGATAACACTAAGGTTGTTGGGGCTTTAACTCATGTAATGCATTTTTATGCTCTCACCAAGTAATCTTAAATTGTTTCCCTTGTCAGTATGATTGACTGATCCTGACTGAAGAATCTTTCATTGTCAGAGAATACCTTTTTGTTTCATAATGTCCCTAGTTAGCTGTAAACCCTGCTACTGCTGGCTGCAAGGAGCTGAGTCTGCCAGCAGTGACTGCCCACAGAAATGCAGGCTCTTTGAATGTCGCCTCACAAAAGTTTATTTTCCATATCAAAAGACGTATGTGCCACACAATAAGGCTAGATTGCTTCAGCTGGAAAAATGAAGTTAAGCACAGAAATAGAGACCCAGAGGAAATACCAGACCCAGAGCTGCTGAGGAGCCCTGAAGTGCCACAGTCAGCCTGCTGCCTGCAGGTGGGCGTTGAGATGCAGCACCTGGCAGATGCCAGCCCTGCTTGGCTCTCAGGGCTGTGGAAGAGATGAGGAGCCTTCCTCCCACATCTCTGCAGCTTTCTGCAGGGCTCCTGTGGGCCTTTTCCTTTCAGGAGCACGGTTCAGGCTTAGCAGAAGGTGCATGCAGCCTCCAGAGGCCATGGCCCCAATGGGCAACTGCACAGTCTGTGTGCCCCAGCTCCCCCAGCACGGCATGGTGCAGCCTCTGGGTTGTGTCCCCAATTAGGGCCGCTCTCCTGACGGGAGGTGACCGGCCTGGAAAACAGGACCAGGCTTGGTTCTCTGAGGCTTTCAGCTGTATAAAGGGTTTAGATCAGCTTTGGACAAGTTTCTGAGCTGAAGCTTTTGTGGGGCATGAATCTTTTTTCTACTCACGTCAATGTGTTTTGAATCAGGCCCCTTGTTGGGACAGGCTGACTCTTTTGATATATTAGCCTGTTGCTGATTAAATGTATATTTTGCTTTTTAATTTTCGCTTTTTGGGGGTAGCCATTGCTCTAATGGAGACCCATTTAGCCACTGCTATAGATCAAAAAAGCCAAGCTTCCTCTGTGCCACTATGGATTTTCCATGGAGCTGCCCATAAGAGCCTTGAAGTTATTAAATCCTTTTGTTTTGCTGTCAATTAAAGACGGGTAAACATCAGTCAAGGAAGATTTCTTTTTTTTTTTTGCTTAGTAATTAATCAGCAAGCCCCCTCTCTCACTCTTCTCTGCTCTCCCTTTTCTTTCTGTGCTTCGTTTTATGTTTGTCCTCGTTTCTAATAGTAGCAGGCAGCTGTACAGCATGGACCTGAGTGCTTTGGTAGCAAAACTCTGCCTGGATCAGCCATAGCCTTATAAATGGTAACAAACACTGCTACACATGTCAAAATATGAAAGAGAATGGTCCCTATTTTATTTTATTTTACAGGACTGTTTTGCACACAGCACACACAATGTTCTTTTACATTAAGAAATTAGTTACATTTCCGTGATGGCTCACTTTCTTATTAGGTCACATTTGGCATAACTGTTCAGGACTACTTCTAATTATTCATATAATATCATCTTACGCATGAAGATGGCCCATTTTCCACTAATTTCTCAACCCTGTTTTTCTTTCTGTAATGGCATATGACCAGCTCCTAACATAAAATAAAAGAAAGGAGGGTGAATAAAAGGATAGGAAAAGAAAAAGAGCTCTGCTGTACAACCGAAACGGGTAATTATGGTCCTCTAAGCACATCGCTAGAGCCCAGCTGGCACAATTAAAGAAATAGCTGATCAGTTCCAGTTATTGATTCTGCTAACATGTTTGTTCATGGTTGCTTCTTGTCTAATTAGTTTTTTCTGCTTTCTTAGTCTGGAAGCATACCTTTTCAGTCAAATCTGTTTTCAGGCATCAGATAGCAATGCTTTATTTAGAACACTCACTAGCCAGTTACTTCAATGCAACAGTACTTCTGTTCACTTTTTTTTTTTTTTTAACCCAACGTGGGGCTGATCTTTTGGAATTGTACTGAACTTTGCAGTGCATCTGGACACCATTTGAAATGTGAGATAGTGCATCCCAGCAGTGAGATAACTGCTCCGAACGTCAGGGTGAGGGATCTCCTGCCTGAAAACACAGAGCCACCTCTCAAGTCTTGCAAGAAGTTACAGGCTGTGCACGCCAGGTCGGGAAGAGAGAGTGCTGAGGCCCTGTGCTTGCACGTTCATTGGGTGGGCAGGCAGTTGTAACTGCTCAGAGGTTCTTGTGCATGTGAATCTGCTCAGATGTTTTCCCCCCTTTTGACAAAACAGCTCCTGTGTAGAAAACTGCGCTTTAGCAAAACGGAGACTGGGCAAAGAAAAGAGAATCATGACTTTAATGGGAATCCAAGAGTACTCTTTTTTGACATTTTTGAAGTGCAAATGTGTAGCTCTGTCCGTTTTACATAAAAATGAAGAGCGCTGATGTATCAAACAAGAAATAATTTCCCTCCCCTAGAATCACAGCCTGTGAAAACATTCAGAAATACAGCTTTTCACACTTATTCAGAACAGCAGCAACAAAAGAGAAGAACTCCCAAACTGTTCTGCACAACAGAAAATCTCTTTCCCAGCCAGCACTGGTGCTGGTGCTCCTTTGTGCTGATAAGCAGCTCTTGCACTGCACCTCAAACATGACTGCATTTCAGTAGCAGGTAAAGCTTTATATATTTCAATAAAGAATAAACACACCATTGCACTCTAAATAACTTTTATCTCATATTTAGAAACACCAAAGAGGAAAGAATGTGCTGCTGCCTTCATGACACAATGCGTGCGTCTGCACACACGAATGAGCACAATAAGTCTAAAATGGATAGTAGTAGTCTGACAGATTTAAAGGTGCAGAACATTGAAAAGACATCATAATTCTGCAACTTAAATACGTTGTTCAGGCGATGATTTCTTCAGAAAAGAGAATTGCTTATTGCTTTGTGCAAAGAGATTTGAGAAGTGCATTATCTGGACTGAGAGAGTAAAAAAGACTTTTATGTCTGCTTGAATCATGCTGTTTTTAAGATTTCTTTTTGGGTTATTAGATCTGTATAAGTAAAGGTTGCTATTAGCTGCTTTCAGTGCTCAAAGATGTATACACCTCTGAGATACTGCAATGTTTTTGTTTGCAGTAGTCACCTTGTCTTTGCGGCTGACACCGCTGTTTGCTGGTTGTCCGTTTTCCACTGAGGACGGCTGTTAGCAGAGGAAAGATCCACCTGCCACTGGCTATCGTTCCAGGAGCATCCAGCACAAACATCCAGAAGGTTCTGGTGCACTGGGCTCTGTCACCTCTGCCCAGCTCAATCCTGGCCCTCGTCCCACTCTCCCTCCCTCCGCTCCCTGGCACTATGTACCCAGGCTTCTTTCTGTGGTCCTTCCCCACAGCCCCATGGCCCTCCACATGCAGAGGAGCTGTGGGGGGAGAGAAAGAGGCAGCCGTATAAGTGCCTCCCCTACCAAAGGCCATTGGAGAGGCCATGGGGACATGGCAGCTGTGGGCTGGGGAGGCGAGGAGGGAGCAGCGCTCAGCTGGGCTCGGTGCCGTGCAGCTGGGCACAGCCAGACACAGGGCTGGCTGCACGGCCCTCAATGAGACTGCTCGTTGTGGGAAGCTTTTCCATCTTCCTGCCATAAAAAAGATGTAAATTGGAAGAGCACAGCACTCCTCATAAAAACGCCGTGCATTTATATTTAAACACTGAAGTCACACCACTCCCTATTGAAAACCGCTCGGCTCTGTTGTTGCACATGACTGGAGCAGAAAGAGACCATTATACTCGGCAAAAATGTATTTTCCTTGCTCATTTTCCTGGAAACAAAACCTTCAAGCCCGGGTGGCACAAACCTCACCAAATGGTATTGATGAAGAGGGAGAAATTGCACATGGCACCAAGTCACCAGCCCCGTCCGAGGGGATGGAATAAAGCTCCAAACTGGGGCAGCAGATGCCTGCGTGACGCGGTGAGCCCGCCTTTGTGGGGCACGGAGCAGTGTACCAATAAAGCTCTCTCTGGCTGTTATAGTTGTGTTCAATAGCAATGACAGCTGTCAAGGAGCTCAGGGACTCGCTGTGATGCCTTCGACATTTTAATCACTCCAGGAAAGGCACGAGAAAACTGTTTGTGTTTTGAGCATCGTTATTGCCATATGATATTAAAAAGGAGTCAGTAATTGTTATTTACCTCAAAATTAGAAGGAGCTTTTGCTTGTTGTGGTACAGCTCTCATTTCTGTAAGCACAAAGAACAGGTCCTCTTGCATTCTAATTCCATGCGGTTAATTGGTGATTTACACAGCCCCTTCACCACCATGCGCTCAGTCCTCAGACGAGGAACTATTTTTCCCTGAGAAGCTCAACTGACAGATTTTAATATTCCATTAACTTTGCAGTTTTGCTATAACATTGCATCCTGAGACACCGGGGCACTTTGATTCAAACTACAGGAAATTAATTTTCTCTCTTTTATTATACCACCAGTAACTACCTTAAAAAAAAAAGAAACTTTAAAACTACTGGAGACATGAGTATAATGTGTAAAACTGACAGGAAGAATTATGAATTTTATTTCCAGAAGAGAAGGAAGAGGGGGGTAATTATAGTGCTGAACCATTGTATTCAATCTGAAATTAAGATACTTTTCTAAGACGTGAAATTCTCAGAGTGAAGAAATGATGGGAAGTAAATCTTCATCGTTGAAAGGCATTAACAGTTGTTAACCCCTTTCGCTGCAGCCAAAATGTTTTGACTGAATATTCCTGCAAGAATCACAAAATTTGGTACTGAGGAGATGGAACTCCTTCATCCTGTCTGAAATGACCACAGCTCTTCCTGAGGAGACAAAAAATATCGCCCCTTCCCTTTAATTGTCTCCTTCATTTGGATGGGTTCTGCTTCTTGGTCACAGTCTGTTATGCCAAAGGTTGAGTTACTTGCAAGTTATGAGAGTGTTCTGCACATGGATATAACATATACAGAAGGTAGATGATAGATTCCTCTATGGTATACAGGCAGATGTTTTGATTTTTAAGAGTAATCTGAGTATTCCCTGAGCAGAAACAGTGGTTAAAAGTTAAAATATGTTCAAATTGAAGAACATGTTGTTCCTCACACACACACACATAAATATATATTTTATATATATTATATATATATATATATAAAATATATATATAATGTGTGTTTTCTATAGGTGTCCCAAATGGAGCTGAGAGGTGCTTTGCCCCATCTGGCTGGGAGAGATGTGGGATGGGGGATGGATGTGGGAAGTCAAGCCCACCACATGGGCAGGGAAGAGGGAACAGCAGTGATATCTGCGTAGCGCCATGCTGCACAGATGCACAGCTCCCTAAGCTTAGCAGATGTCCTTCAGGAGCAGAGTCCTGCCTTGGGACAGGGGTCTCAGTTTAAACCTCTTGAGTTTCTCTTTTTCCGGTTTATACTTTAACGATTTAGTGATTAAAGGGGGACAAGAGGATGGAGTTGGGGAAGCCTCTCTGATCAAGCAGTGAGTGAGAATATGCAGTAGTTTCTGAAAGGTGATAGTGTTAACTGTATTACTGGCATCATGGAAACACATTTGGGAGGATTTAAATTTCTTTGTTCTATTTGATTTGTAATTTTAAATCAAACAAAGATTTACAAGCTCCTATGCATGGATTATCTTATAAATGGCATTACTCACACAGAGGCTTCTTTTCATTTATCTTGAATTTTAAAAGAAGGGATTTTCCCACTGAGAACGGTGTTGGGCTACAAAAGACCTGAGATGTCTGTGCATCTTTGAAATAGTGGGTGATATAATTGCTGCACAACTTGCAGCTTAGGATAAGGAGGCATGGCAGTAGCAAGGGGAGGAACAGAAGTTTGGTGGTTGCAAAGTGCTCACAGGTTCTGCTTCAAACAAAATGAGAGTAGCCTGGAAGTGCTCATCCTCAGTAAGGGAGATTGCTGAGGCACACTTGAATGGGGAGAGGAAACAGGAGTCTTGCTTTTGAGGAGAACAGGATGGGTTCCGGCACAAAGCAAACGTGCTCTTGCTATGCTGCTGGAATTGGGACAATCAAATAGAGACGGAAATTACTCAAAGCTTCTGCCTTCTGTCTTTCAAAAGAGTAATATTCTAAGAGTAGTGCCATCTTCAGTCTATCCTTATGGATTTTTGTCTTCCATCTTTACCTGTTATTGAAGAAGAGCTATCTTTTTTTTTTCTTTTTTTTTTTTTCTTCTGTTTAGACATAAGTAAAAAGCCAGAGAGCAGATTTTGTTGAAATTTCTGTGCCACCTGTGTCAGATTAGGGCTGACCTGGGAGTTGATCTCACTGCCTGCTGTTTTCACAGGGCTTTTGACAACCGAGACCTGCACTTCTATAGCATGGGTGAAGGATTAGTCACATGGAGAGGAACCTGCACACAGAAAGCGATGTGACACTATTTCCCGCTGAGATAATAACTCCACTTTCCTGACAGGACAAGTGCAGAGGTAATTGAGATCTCAGAGAGATTAATTACATGTACATGGCAGAGACTATGGCACTGGTAGCTTTGTTACCATAGCTTTACTCTGTGTGCTTCAAGGGAAACCGAGCAGGGATTTATGAGCTTTTCAGCAACAGAGCATGCAATGGACACATGTGACTCCTGGAGAATTGTGCTAAGATTTGGTAGTTAAACTCTAGAGCTCAGAAACTTTTTCCATGAACTCTTTTGCCCCTCATCCACATATTTTCTGTAGCTTGAGAGATTCTGGCTTGAAAGTGTTGATTAATCTATATAAATTCCCAGGTGAGAACTGACATTCATCCTTAACCAGTCCTGTAGCCTCCTGTGGCGATTCTGTATTTATTATTGATATAAGATTTTGTCTGTGAGGTGATAAAGGAGAGCAGAGCATACTTGTCATGTTTCTGTCACTTAGATTGGGTCTGTCAGGCCTCTGTGGTTTTAGCCCAGCCAACATAGCGGAGAGGAATGATAAATGCCAACTGTTTCACAGTAAAGAAGTGAGTTTTGACTGAATTTGGGGTTAGAGACACTTGTTTTAGGTAGCGTTTGCCTATCCACACTTGTTTCCCTCATAATTGAAGATCCATGTGGTTTTTCAGCTTAATTCCCATGAACCGCTATAGTAAATTTAGGTCATCTTACTATAGTGATTTCTGAGCCTTGGAAGTTTTACTTCTCGGTTCTGCTTTGATGCCTTGTGAAGAACCAGCTTTATCAAAACAGTATTACATTTTTATCTCAATCATAAATCCATATCCCATTGGCTTCAAGTGCTGGAGCTGGCATATGCTGAGTGCTGGAGCTAGCGCCGCGTGGGCTGGCAGCGGCCAGGCACAGCAGCTGTCTTGCTGTTGGTGTTCATCATACCAGCACTGAGCAGTCACAAAGATTTCTTTCTTCTTTCAATTTATTTGTAAATGCTTGCTGTGGGACAAGTCTACTGCAAGGGCACTTTGGAGGCTGAGGCTTTCCATCACTGGCACAGCTACAAAGCCTGGCTGGGAAACTGGGCTGCCTGCAGTGGGTGCTGCCTGGGATGGGAGTTGCCCGTACTGAGTGCTCTCTGCAGTGGGTGCCGCCTGTACTGGGTGCTGCCTGTAGTGGGTGCTGTCTGCAACGGTTGCTGCCTGCAGGGGAGCTTCCTGCCTGCCTGCAGTGTTGCTGCCTGCAATGGGAGCTACCTGCAATGGGAGCTGCTTGCTATGGTTGCTGCCTGCAGTGGGAACTGCCTGCAGTCTCTCTCCCCACCACTCGCCTGTTGCCATGGAGAGCAGATTTTGTCATGCACACTAGTGGTCCCGCGTCTCCTCTCTTCCAGGGTAATCTGCTGTCACTGCAGTCATCACAATAACTGGGCTTTTTTTTTTTTTTAATATACTCTTCTCAGTACCACATATCACATTCGGCTGCTTAGGTGCATTCCTGACATTAGTACCATGATGTGCTGTACTCATTTGAACTGGGAGACAAAAGCCAGATGCACTCTGCTCAAAAAATTGCTCAGTACTACTGTATGCTGTGAGGTTACTTGGGATGCATGCACTAGTGTTTCACCTTTTGTCTTTAAAGTGATGTAGGATGAATGTCTTTCAAATGAAAAGACAGGCGACTGAAGAAAAAAAAGGGGGGGAAAAAACAAGTAACAAGATCAAAGACGTAAATAGAACAAAATATGCACAAGAGATCTCATCTGAGATCAAAGATGTGAGCGTAATTACCATGAATAAGACGTGCAGAGCTCACCAGAACAGAATGTTTTGTGTGCCTGGAGAATTCTGCAGAAATGAACCATTCTGTGGGAAATCGAATGCTCCGCAAAGTGCAGAAGGGACGTTTGTTCTGCAGTGGAGGGGGAAAAGTGGAAAGCCCACCATTACTGCATTGCTGTGCAGTGTTGGCTGACCCAGGGCAGGGTGGCAGCCATCGAAGTAACTCAGAAAAAACCTCCCAACGTTTGGTCATAAAGAGGCTGTGATTTGGGTGGGGAAGAAGCCGCAGACACAGCTCTTTATCCCTAGGAGATGTGTAGCTCTCAGACGTTTCCAAGGTTAAATGCAGTGATTGTGTTACAGGTGCAGCTGGAAAAAAACAATTGCTCTGTTAAAGTCACTTAATGCATAGAGGAATTGTACGGAACATGAAGAATTTCCTTTCCCTAACACTGTTCCGTCAGAGATTGTGAATATATCTGTGATTTTTATGGCTGTTACTCACACATGCTCACAGAAAGTCCCTATAAATTGAATAAATAAATACGTTGTCTGGGAGAGTACATAAAGAAAGTTACAGTGACTGAATTGAGACTGCAAAATGCTGGTTCTTCCCAGGAAAAGATTTCACGAGCTTTATCCTGGTCACATATAACAGAATATTGATTGATTTCCAGTGGAACCAGTCTAGATTTGATCCTTTCCTGAGAACACGCTCTGGATGCTGGTCAGTCCTCGCTGTGTTCCAGAAGGTGTGCCTTCTCCACGACTATCTCAAGCATGAGGAGAGTGTGGAAATGCAAGGAAACTTGAGAGTGTTTATTATTTTTATACCTCTCTTCGTATTGGCATGAACTGGAGATTGATTGAGGATTCCAGATCCACATGTCAGTCTTGTTTCCACTTGGAAGAGGGGAAGAAGAGGAAAGTGTGTATGCTGAGCCTGCTGCCACTGCTTATTTTCTCAGATACATTGCTGGAACTGAGTTTAGCATAGAGATTTGTATGGTTTTTTTGTTGTTGTTGTTGTTTTAACTGGTGTAGGCTGATCAGGTGTAATCTGATTCTGCTGCATATGAGCATTTTGCAAGTACTGTAGAATTTTTATGGTATCATAATACATTTAAAAACGTATCATTTTCACCAGGCAAAAAGATAGCTTACTTGGATGAGAAGTTGCACAGCTTCTTCTATTCTTGTTAGCACAACAGACCCAGTTCTATCTTCCATCATGTCCTCGTGGTCTTTCTGACATAGAGGTATAGAGATTCAATTGAGACAAGATTTTGTCCTCATGCAAGAGATATTACTTCACAGACAGAGCACTGTTAAGTCTTCAGTCCAGCATGATTTATGATTTATCATCTTAAGATCATCAGGTGCTGTCAGATGAGAGACGGGACAGTTAATTCTGCGATGTGTACTATTGTTTCTGTTCTGCGAGCTTTGGCTTCCGCTTCCATGCTATATGGAATCAGTACACTCACTCAAAAAATGACTAATGTGTGTGTGTGTATATATATATATATATTTAGCTTGATAGTCTCAATCATATTCACAAATCCTTTTGAAGTAACAAGCATACTCATGTTTCTGGGCAGCCCACTTTAGATGTCCCTGCTGGAGCTGGAGCATTGGTCAGGATGAGCTCCACAGGTCTCTTCCAACTTCAGTCCTTCTATGGTTCTGTACTTGGAGCTCCTCAGTCTCTTTATTTGGATTCAGATGATATAACAGTAGAAACCCCTGTCTCATTTTATTCTATAAATGGGATCCATTCTACAAAATGGACTCAACAGGAATGGTGATCACAAATTTCGTATGTGTCTAATATATTTAGTTATTTTCATTAGATAATGTTATGGGCTCTGGTTCAACTAAGTACTTAAATGCCAAAGACAGGCACACGAATAATCCTAAGGAAGTCAAGAGAGGTGCTTTTATAGTGAATACTTAAGCTTAAGTGCTTGGCTGAATAAGAGCCATACTCTTGATTTTCATTAAAACAGTACCAAGAAGAGCATGTACGTAGTTTGTGCAGCAGAGAGAAGAAGGGCATTAATTGCATGTGAGTCTCTACCTTCTACCACAGTTTTTGAAATTTTGACACTTGGCCGTAAATGATGCTGAAAGGCATAGGCTTGTCTCTGAAAATCCAATTCTCAATTGCTGTGCAATGAAGTAAGCTGGACGTGGCATTTGAAAAATATTTTGGTCCGCCTTCTCCCTAGGACTAGAGCCTTCCTTGTGATTCCAGCAGTGAAAGAGCTTTAGTGGGCACAAGGACCATGCAAAGCTTAGTTAAAGTGGGAGTCAGGCCCAGAGTGTGTATATCAAGGACTATTTGAATTACACATTCAGTGCTGCTCACGACTTCTGCAGAATTGTAGAGCATGTTAGAAATAAAATACTGCTTACAAAAGGGGACTTATGTTTTCCATTCCTCTGAAAAAGAAATAAGGAGGAAAACATATCTGTGCCTGTTCAAAGGCTGCCCAAGGACAGCTTTCATTCTTTGTGACCCACTTATATAAACGGCTTCCGCAGGAACTCCTCAGACAGTTATACTTAAAAAAAAAAAAAGAAAAGAAAAAGCCTGATCAGTGCGTCTAATCTTCAGCCTGAGAACAGATCCAGGCTTGAAGCCATTGATAAATATCTTGCATCTCCAGCTGCCCTTGCAAAAATTACACAAAGAAAGAGATGAGCAGTACTGGAAATGAGAAATTAACTCTATCCATGTAAATATCACATAGTGCAGTTAAAGATCCTTTTGTTTTTAAAAACTAGGTCACTGAGTTTTAGTTTCAGCCAGCACAGGCTGACCTATTGCTCTCATGTCATCTTTCTCCAGCCACGTTTTTTTGGGCACAGTGTGAGTACTCTGGGTGTTCTGTTGGTATTGCCAGGCCTCCCAGAGCCCTCCTGGAAGCAGTGCTCCCACTGGATTTCATGCCCACACCAGAGACACTGTCTTGGCACATGCATGAGGAAGGTGACACTTACTGGAGGCTTATCAGACAGGAACCCCATCACCACTGATAGCTCACTGTGGGGCAAGTGGGCAGCACTGATGGGCCTGCACCGTGAATCCTCGCCAGATCCGAGCCCTTTGCCTTACTCAGAACAGATATTGTTGGTAAACAAAACCTGTTAGGTTGTTGTATCCTACCCAAGAACCAAATCAGTACGTGCTTTGTGGGAAGATAACAAGGCTTTTTCTTACATTTTTTCACATTGCTTCTGCACAGTGTTCACCACTATTCGAGGAACGTGCAGTGGGGCAGGATCTGGGAGCTTGTGGTATATCTGTTTGCAACTCCCAGAGCTTCCAGAAATGAGAGAGAGCACAAAGCTCTAGTGAGCTCCAGGCAGTAGTACTGCAGGTTCACAGAGAGGTCCTACATAACAGAAAAAGCCTTTTGTGGGAACTGGAGAAATGTGGAGAGCCAGAGGGTTAGTTGTAGTAAAATGTGGAAAATGTGAGTCCTTTTGGGCTTCTTGTTGTCAGTGACTAAACTAGCAGCAAATATGCTTGGTGGTGTTGTTTCCTACAGGAAGAAGAAAATAGAAACTAATGAAGTTTGTTGTAGTTGACTGTGATTTGAAAAAGTTAAGATATTCTCCATCCACTGTAGTAATTCCCTGGATACTATGTCATGTTAGGTCTATCAGAATGAAAAATAGATGAAAAAAAATCAGTTTTATCTTGATACAAGCCCTGAATTCTTGTTGCTCCCATCATATGAATATTGAGTCATTGATATTTTATATGTCACACAGAATGGTTGAGATATCAGAGAAGCGGATGATTTGCATAAGCATCCCAGAGGCATTTTTGGCTGTCTAGCATGCAGAAGATTTAGCCTGTTGCCTTTACCCGGAGTCTGCTGTAATGCTGCATGCCAGAGATGATAATTCATTTTGAGAAACGTGATCAGAAGAGCCCTTATGGAGGTGTGACAGATGCAGCTGTAGCCATCACATGAAGTACTTTCCCATAACCTGAAAAATGTATCTATCTCCTGATTTTCTTCCTTGATGACGTTTTTAGGCATTGTTGAATTGAAGCTGTTGCACACAATGAAATGCCTAAAAAAGCAAGGGGATAAAAAGGTTAAAGTGCCCACGGTCATAGTTTCAGGACTTAATTGGACACTAGCAACTCAACTAGGAGCATTCCTCCAAAGAATGCTTGTAGGCTTCAAACAATGGAGATGCGTGGGTTGATGCCATCTGCAGCCTAGGGCTTGTGGAACAAAAAGATGTTTGAAGAAGAGGGAAATTCTCAGAGATATGGTAGAATGGGAACGATCTGAAAGTAATCAATCATTACGGTGACATAAATCACAACACACAACAGCCCACAGCCAGAAAATGTCAAATACCGCCTGCGGCGCGTCAGTCTCTCTGGCATCATCACTTTTGTGTGCCGTGCCACTGCTTTTTTGTGGGCCATCAATTTTGTTGGGCGATGAAACGCGAGAATGCTGCTAGTCCTCCTTCCTCGCTAATGCAAGCTTTATGATTGCGCACCCTAACGTGCACTTAAGGCGCATTCATCCTTTGACCCGAACTAACAATCAGTTGTGAACTGGGTGCCAAATCCACCAGATGTTGCTTGATCTCATAATTACGTTAGTGCCATTGCTCCAGCGCAACAGCATCAAAACAATACCAGCCAATCTGGGGCACAAAGAGACTCTGCAACTCTCATGTGGTCATCTGGTTCACGCCTGACATTTTTGCCTAAAGCTCTCAGATGTTAAACTTAATTTTCCTTCCTTGATTATAAGCAAAATGATCTGTGCACAATATTAAAAAAACATTTATCAGCTGGAAAACAGTAAAAGGAATGGCATAAACTCATATAAATGTTAATGAAAGGCAGACAAAATTAAGCAATATTATTGTGCTCTTCAAGCTCTTTCACTCTTTAACTTAAAAGAAGATCTGGTAGGGGAAATTGGAACAGTTTGAGGATAAGCACAGAAAGCACTGTTTTGAAATTTACTCTCATTCTTCTTGTGGTTCAGAACACCATCTCAAGTTCTGCTAAATGGAGCAAGCATAGTTCTCCTTTAACTCATTCCAGTATTGATAAACAGGTCAATAAAAATCACGGATCCCTTAACTCTGATAGAATGGCTCTATCTTCCTGCTGTTGCCTATGAAAAGAAGCTTGACCTACCAGCTGCATAGCTCTGACCAAGAAAGTCTACAGAGTGCTGAAGCATGGACTGTGGCGGCTGTGTGATGGGATTTATTCCTCCAGGTTGAGTGGTGCCCTGCTGAAGGTCTCTAGGGCATTCCGAGTGCAAGGCTCCAAATCCCAGCGCAAACGTATCTGAATGCAAATGGCTCAAACTGCTAGTCTTTGTCTTGTTAAGCTGAGCTGTGTAAGTGAAGCTGAAATATAACAAGGACGTTTTCATCCTATTTTTCCCAGCTCTCCCACACCCCAAATTGCCGCTGGGCCTGGCGCCCCTCTCATTCACTGGCCTCCCTTTTTCCGGAGCTCAGCCCTGAGCACTGGGGGCAGATGTGGGTGCAGAATGGCACGTGGGACCAGAAACTCAGGGGCCCTGACTGCTGTGCTGCCCTCAGGAAATTTTGATTTTTTTTAAAAAAAGTGAGATCTCAGCAGCAGTGATGGTGAAATGGCAGCATTTTCCTTCTCTCTTGATTGTGAACTATAATGTCTCAAACATGACACAAGGAAAACTGAAGCACAGGACAGTAACTGCCAGCTAAAAAGAATTTCTAAACAATACAATTTGGCTTCGGCTTCTAATATTCTCTACTTTACATGATTTTCACTTCAAATAGAATATAAAGTCACACATAAGAGAGACTTTACTTCCTGCACTACTACAGTTTTCAACCATAATGGCCCATGTAGACCAGTAGGCAAATATAATACCCTAAAGTTTCAAATGATTGCCATCTTTATGCTTCATATCTGATCTTTAATAAATGTTGTTTTACACAGTGCAATTATATTACGGGATGTAAAACTCTGAGAATAATCCTGAACCTTTTAGCAGAGCTGGGTATTTTCAGGGTGCACGCACGTCTCGGCTCTGATCTGACGGCACAAATCTGAAGCAATTTCCTTGAAATCAGTACAATTACATCAGCACAAACCCTATAAAAGTGGGATGAGAGTCAGACCTTTATTTCTTTTCCAGTCAGTTCTAGAGATATAGTATTTTCCATTTAGTCAAATGAAAAGAACTGTAAAGGGATAGAAAGAAATGATAGAACTAGATTTTATTATTTAACATATGGGAAACTTGGTTATTTTTTTACCATAAGTATATGAAGGAAAAAGAGCTGAAGTAAAATGGAAAAAATTCACCTCAGGTGTTGTGTCATGAAAACCAAGGAAGTGACATCAAAGATTAAGTCTGGTCCATTTATTTTTAAGCTTTGGTCTTTAAGTATCAGATTTTATGTCTGGATTTTAATGTGAATTTTAACATATCTTTTTTCTTTTGGTAAACATAAAACTGAATAAGGATCCAAAAAACCTTAATCTGTCACCTTGGTACCAACGTAAGACCCCCATAACAGGCACTGGAATTCTTTTTTCTTGGAGAAATGGCAGAGCAGAGGGCTCAGGGTATGCAGAGCCGTGGGGCTGCTGGCATGTGATTGCCCAGGGATGAGCCAGGGAAGTGCAGAGGGATGTGGGAAGTACGGATAATACATGGATCCATCACGCTGAGTTCTGCTCTGAGTCCAACACCAAAAACCCTTCTGTGGGAAGAAGTTAACTGGAACTGCTGGAGTTTCTTTTCATGGGTTATTTAACCAGTACAAGATGTTGTTAATTCTGAGTTTCTTGCATGTTATTCAGGAAAGTATGTCTGATTATGTAAATTAAAAGTTGCTGCTTAGAAATATTTTGCTTGAGAGATTGCAAAGGCAACACAGTAAATGAATTAAGATCAGAGAGTCTTGCTCAAGTGAGAAGATGCATAAGCAACCACATGTGTTGTTGAAAAATACATATTGTTTACAACGTACTCTTACAAGATCCTTAAATATTTCACTTTGAGGTTTGCTTGATATAAAATATTGCATTTGTTCAAGTTTGTCACATGGGCTGGGCTCTAAGCTGACTCGCAGCTACATACAGAATGAAACCACTATGCCATCCCACCGCAGTTTTGGATTTAATTTGGTTACTTTCCATCTCTTTAAGAGAAACAAGAGAGTTTCAAACCAAAAGGCATTGACTGGTTACCTAATTAAAAATGTATCCATCTGCTGGTTTGGTGGCTGACTTGTTATTCAAAGCATGCGGGATCTAAGTAGGTTGATTTATTTATGAAGACCTTATGACACTGAGAGGTATGCACTCAAAAACATGTAAAAATAAATGTGGCTGCAGATGGGTAGATACACATGGATCTTTATGGGGTTCTAAATAACATAGTGTTTTGGAAAATAGGCTTTTCGGGGAAGCTCCTTTTGTGAGGGCTGCTCAGAGAGCAGTGCCTCCTATTTTATGATGTTGGCCTGCAACGTCAAAGGCAATTGGTGGGATGGCAGCAGAGGTTGAAGCTTCCCACCAATATCCCATTACATTCTGTTGCTGTGTGACAGATGGCAGCAGAGGGGCAGTCTGATAAATGGCGTCTGACATGGAAGTGTGTATGAAGCAAAGGCGTGTCACTGAATTCCCCCCTGCAGAAAAATGGCACCCACTGACATTCGTGGACACTTGCTGAACGTTGATGGAGACCCAACAGGGGATGTGAGCACAGTGAGGTGGGGAGTGGTGCATTTCAGCAGTGGTGACAGTGACAGTGGGTCACCTCCACTGGTATACATTTTTACAGGAGTGGCATGCAGGGTCTTGTTCATTGCTGGTGAAAATGCATAGCTTATGGTGGTGACTATGTAGAAAAATAGTGTTTTGTAGCTGAGAATTTGCTCTATCAAATAGTGTTTCTGTGCTCTTTATATCTGTTGTCATTTCCATGGAAATAAATAGGAGACATTACTTTTGGAGCAACCCATGTACAACCTATGTGCTTCCATATATTTAACATTTAAAGCTCAAACAACAAAGCAGCCAGCTAGCATGCTGTGTGATAGTTCTAGGCTGAATATCCTATAGTGCCTTTTAAGGTGCAGTGATTGGTTCTGAAAACTTTGTGTGAGTGATTGACTATTCAGAAGATGCTACATTTTCATCAATGCTTTATTTAGAGAATGTTTTAAAGTGAATTTTAATCAAAGGAGAAAATCATTATCGCTCACAAAAATCATGTATTGGAATCAGGGCAAATGCTGTCTTAGATTTAATTTCATTGATATATTGGTAGATCTTCACCAAATTAAATTTCTTACTAACTATGCTAAGGCGAAGGGAAAATCAGGTTCTAATGGATTCATTCTTGAGGTCATAAATATTGGTGCAGTCCTCAGGTAAAGTTTATTCACCATTTTATGGGCTCTGGGAAGTTCCCAGTGTAATGAAGCCATCATGGGATTTCCATGCGGGGTGTGGAGCTGTTAGTGTTAAGTCTCACATCATTACTGCTGCAATTCCACTGGCATGAGCTGGCTTCTTAAACTGATATAATGGACTAATGTCCATGCTTTGTATACGATGCTGTAAGCAAAGCCGAATTTGTAGGTGGTCTGCATTGGCCACCTGAGAGGTATAAGGAAAGTGGAGAATTACGTGGCTGGGAACAGTGCTGGAGGAGCTTTATGGCCTCTGTTTCTGTTTACAGCACTGTTTCTAATGGGTCCTTCTCAGCTTTTCTTCCCTCCATGGGCCTGGCCACGTTTCTTCAGGTTTTGTGTATGTTTGCATGTGCGTTCACATTCATACGTGACAAAAGAGACAGAAATGATCCCTTTATAGACCACCTGACTACACTGATAGCCTAGCAGATTGAAACCATCTTGCATCTAACAATGAAGTTGCTTTCAGCAGAAATGTATTTTGTACCGTACCAAGCACTGACAATTGTGCTCAGCTTCACAAAAATGCGTTTCTCTAAGCCAAGGTCAGTTTAAACTGGTTCCCCAGTATATACATTTTTAAATTCCCTGGGAATCTCTTTTTATTTTCATGTCAAGACAAGCATGTGGGTTTCCTAGCGCCAACAAAGTACAGAAATACGGTTTGTATGTAGATTTAGCCAAGGAAGGATATTAGACTGAGTTGGGTTTTGGTAGGAAGCCATTTTTGGGGGAAAACTATGGAGATGTTTGAATAATCCTTATACTAACAGATGTCACCACCGGGAATCTGTTTTACTTTTACAGCTCTTTATTTGAGTGTCTTGCTGGCATTTTTGGTTACTTTGGAACCGTGGGTGAAACTCAAACAAATCTGCGTTGTGCTTGTGCTTTGATCTGTCCCAAAGATGTATTTTGATGAAAGTTCCTGATAGAAATCAAGGAAAGAAAACCCATTCATTTTACTGCATGTGCTCCTTTAGCGCAGAACCATTCTTCTCTGTTTCCATAAGGAACGGATACAAAATTGTACCGGTAATCCTTCGCTTTTGTTTCCAATGCACTGCAAATGGCTGCTTTCCTGGTCCCGCGCGAGCCCTTGAAGTAGGGGACAAGGGATCGCAACGGGTCAGGGCAAATGGTTAGTCACACTCCTCCTTAGAATTGAGCCCATTGTCTGGGACGCTAAGCAAGTTTTCCACTGCTCATTTCAGCCGCCATTAGGAACTGTGGGCAGCGTGGTAACGTGGGTAAGGATTCGTAATGGTGGTGGGCAGGGGGCCGCCGAGGGAAGGTGGCAGCTCTGGGGCAGGAGCAGCTGCAGCACTGTGCGGTTCTCCCCGAGCATAACAGTTTTCCTGTTTTCCTCAGGATACCACAAGAGAAAATATTTGGGAAAAAATGTTGTTGGAAACACCAGCTATGTAGGTATTTGGAAAGTTTGACAGCAGAGTGTCTCAGTAAAGCGATACGCGTGAGTCATCTCTAATGGACACGGAGCTCTGAGGTAGAACTCAGAGGCACTCCTGCTGCCGTGTGCGGGAGGATGGCGTGGGTTGGGGCTGCCTTTGTCAGCGGGACGAGCTGTGTGCTGCTGGGGGAGCGGGGGAACGGGCTCTGGCAAACTGCTTCCGACCAAGGGAAAACTGTCTGATGGTGCCAGTGGTGCACTGAAATAACGGGAACTAATTTGTATCTCATAAATTAGAAGAATTCTTAAAATTAGGTTTGTGCCTGAGTAGCATGGGGTGCAGGCATGGACCCATGCGGGTCTTTTGTTCTGAGGTCCCCGTGGTGCTCACATCCCCGAGAGTGAGCTTGGCAGCCAGCTGTGCGAGGGGCTGTACGAGGATATCCGCGTTTGTGACAAGAGCCAGCAGATGGGTATAAATGAAAAGCAAGGCAATGCAGTGGCAGCGCTGCCAGCACAGCAAACTTCACCTTATTCTCTGAACACTCCTCAGATCAGTGGCAGCACGGAGGAAAACAACAACTGTCACCTTTTTGACATAAAATCAATCAAATGGTTTTTTTTTTTTTTTTCTCTCGTTCTTCTTGCGGGTTTTCATTTCTATGTCTTTTTTGCTTTGTGTGAAATTAATCTAGAATTTGCAATATTTTGCAATAAAATCAATGCAGATACTGAGCTAGAACACATGCAAATGCATGTACTCACTTTCCCCAGCTAGAGGTTCCCTTAAAATGTGACAAATCATTTCTTAGATAATAAACAACCATTCTTTGCTGCCTGCAGCTTCTCTGTAGCAAGGACAGAGACGTTCAGGGAATGCATCAGACAGAGATAAGCCCCGCATTATTATTTTCAGGTTGGCCCGTAGACAGCAGGTATAAAAGGTCCTTTCGTGCCTTACAGATGTTCCTGAATGAAGCTGTCCCTCTTCGCGGGAGCGGCGCGGCAGACAGTGGCTGCCTGCGGTTCTCTCTGAGCTGATATTTATTCAGCCCCTCTGCTTTAAGGCAGGCATGGCAGGCACTCATCTCCAGCCAACTTGTAAAGTTTTACTGTGACAGCGACTGAGAGTCTCTCAGGAAACCTGTGCAGAGCTGAGCACAGCCCTCCTCCCAGGCGCAGCCCCAGTCTCGATCCCTGCCCTGTCCGGGCAGCATAGCAGTCACTCCTGCATTCACGGAAAAAATGCACAAATGCTTTCCACTTTTTAGGAGAACAAAAACCAGGGTCTTACATTTCATTCTGCAGAAAACCAATCTGTCTGTATCCTGCTACTAAAAAATGGCACACAGTAATAAAGGAGGGGCTGGTTTTGTTCCTTAGCGTAAGCACAGAAACAGTTTCCTTCTATATGGTTGCTAAAATTTTGTTCATTAGTCTGGGTGGAGTATCTCAGAGGGCATGGCTCACTCAGAGCTCATTCGGATTTACTCTCTTGGAAGTGCCAGAAATGTTCAGGGCTCCGTAGGGAATCCGTCCCTGGTACAGCTTGATTGGTACCATCATTGCATAAATAATCTCTGGAAGGATCACTGTCTCCAAACACACGGAACAGCCATGAGTCAGAGCTCCGGCACGCTGTTCTTTAGGTTGTTTTATCCAAAAAACAGTTCGGAGACTTTGCTCTGTAATTATCTGTGCATCCAAAGGCATTCCTGCAGAATATTTAGCAGGACAATAAAAATAAGCCTGTATCTTTTTTTCCTTTTTTTTTTTTTTTTTTTTTTTTTTTTTTTTTTTTTTTTTTTTT